>OW679194.1:248078803-248190237 GCA_940337035.1 Agriotes lineatus
TGTAAGACTTCTTCCCACGCCGAAACTTTAGGGGCTGAATGGAACAATAGTGAGCCAGTGATCATCGAGAAGAGTGAGTGTACATTTGTGAACGTTTCCGTTCTGTGAATGGAACTGTTTGACAAAGCCTTATTTTACCCATTTTGGTAAATGATACCTACAGGTCAATATACCGAGCATCTCAAAACGCAGCTGAAATTTTAACTACATATCGTTTGAAGCAATTTCATATCGATCACCAATCGGTTGTACTTGAAACAACCCTCGTATCATCATTCTGTGTATCGACGCTTTGGTCCAACGTAGCCCTTGAAAACCTGTTTCGTAGTCCTCGTGTAGATCAACGGCGATTGCCTGTAGTCAGTCGTTGAACTGCCTTTGTCCATTTCTTTATACGACAAGCTGACGCAGCCCTGAAGCATCTGTCGTCAGTTAATGTGGAATGGCGTCAGTAGTTTCTGTAGTCATTCCAAAGCTGTCCAATTTGGTTTTGTCGGAGCTCAGCAGCCAGTCACAGCTTCCATTTACGAGCCCACAATCTTTGAAAAACTACTGGCTACTATCGGACAGCCATATTTGGTGTTTCGTTCCCGCATCAGTGTCGGTGATTAACCGCATCTACATAAGTTTAACGTATTCTTTTATATTTTTGAATATTTTATGCACTAACCTGAGTTTGCATGGGTACATTTACATCAATTTTGTATATCTTTTAGAAATAAGTTTGCACTTGTGCAATTAGTGTTGGGGTGTATCTCCATTGGAAGTACAGTACAGTACTACGACAGTTTCACAGACAAATATCTGCTAGCGATTTTGCTTATCTCGTGACATGACATCACGAACGAGCAGGTATAATTCTGAAGGATTGTTTGTTGCACTTTTGGCCTTGTGCTTAATTTTTTTTATAGAGTTATTAAATTAACTGTACGATTTTTAGTTTCGTAGTAAAATGCAGTTCCGCATACTCTTGCAGTAAAATAAGCTTTGGCAAACCACGAAGTAATGCAAATTAAAGTTCCAGAGCTAACCAAGCACATCTTCCGTCGACGATGGCGCACGGGTTGAAATTCTCCATTACATGACAAACACCAAGTACCGTCCTTAAAATGATGAAATTTAGAAAACTGTTGTGTCCGGATTCATAATAAAACCGATAAGGTTACAGCACGTGACAACTAGCTGAAGCTCTGAGAATTGGTTGCGCAGTACTCTTAAGTCGAGTTGGCGGGGAGAATTCAGCTCTGACAAAATTGGGTTCGAGTGAAGATCAGTTGTTGTAACCATCTTCACTCGAACAAAATTTGGTCAGAACTGAATTGTCCCTGCCAGCTCGGCTTAAGAGTACTGCGCGTCCAATTCTCAGAGCTTCAGCTAGTTGTCACGTGCTGTACATGAATATGGCAGGCGATACTAAATTACATTTGAATTCAGTAGCTTTGATCGGTATCATAACCCATCAACTTTATTTGTGAGAGCTTGTAATTGTTCGACAGGAACAACGGAGCTTGATATTCTGTTTTTCACGTATTTTAGCCAGAGTTTCGAACAAAGCCTTCGGATAATAATAAAAACATCCCATTGTGTACAGTGATATGTGATATATTTTCGTTTCTTTGTCTGTGAATTTCACTGATAAAATCCCATTCAAAATATGCGCAAAAAGACAGCTGACACCTAAAAAGGAAAAAGCCGCTTTCTGCTGGAAAATTGCTTGCCCTCGTGATTTTCATATGTGAATGTCAGGGCAAAAGACACAAACCAATTACAGTTACAATTTTTCAAGAACTAGAGTACATGTTTTGTGAGTGTCTAAATACAAAATGCGTATTCAGAAAGTTCAAGTCGATTTCAATATATTTTCGTGTCGAAGTGAGGCCTTAGTTGCAAAATCTGGGATTTGGTGCCAACCTGGGTTATTACGCACTTTGGCTTTGCTCGAAAAAGCAAGGCTTTCCCCAACTCCCAGCTATAATTTCGTATTAAAGAGTATGTACTACGTCTTCGAAACTAAATTTGAAACCATTTTAATCGTTGCGAAAGGTATACATTCAGAATTGCACAAAGAACCGGCGCGGAAACCGTTAACAAATTCAGGCAGCAAGATCTGCCTAGCTTCGCAGCCTAATTGGTTTTGGTTTTACACAATGTACAATTATATTTCGCGGATTATAAATGCATCGAGTTTTCTGCGGGGCTCCATCTAGGCGGGTTTACTCTTGAACTCAAGGAACTGGAAACATTTCCTTTGAACGAAGCCCACATTTCAAATTGCGCACTTGTAACGTTGTAATGTATGGAATTCATAGAACTAAGTTCTCGCCCAGTTTCTTTATTTAATAATAATAATAATAATAAAATTAGGTTAATGCGTGAAGATTTATATAGTCTTTTTATCACTAAGTAACTGACAAATCATGAGTAAATCGAATCGCTACTACTAGCCGTCACTTCATTGAGCTGTATTGCAAAAAAATTACTAAGAAATTTAGATTCAACTATCTGCACACAAAAATATTCCCAGTTCTATGCCCATAGTTTCCATTAAGATTGCTGGCTGGCAGATCCCGAGTGATCGGTTCAGATTTATTACCAATTTGGCATTTCGACATTAACAAATCTGGACTTAATGGATCTTTTCGAAGTGCCTACAATGTACAGTATCTCTTGAGGCATATACGTGAGGCACTTCACCTTTAAGCTACTTCAAATTTTCCTGTCTGCAGCGCTTGCTGCCACAGATCGACCGTGAACGGTCCCTGCAGGAATGCCGCCCTGATGTTTTCAGCTAAGTGTTAAGGTTTTTGTAATTTGTGCCATCTTTAACTGCGCACTTAATTACTTACTAGCATATAACTCCAAAGTTAATTTATCACAATCGCCTTCAGCGAATATTTTAGGCTTACTTTGCTTTGATTTCCTCAATGCGCATTACTCGTAGTTGCAGGGTTGTAAACTGACATTCAAAAGTACTGGGTGTGATTTGCATGACCCTACGCAATTTAACATTTTTTGTCTTGAACGCTAACGTGACTTGTAATGCGCAAAGGTGCATCTGCACTTGTTTTTTTTTCAAATATCCCTGCAACATAACCCAAACGACGCACAGTTAAAATTAGTAGACGTTTTAATATTATAGTCCTCTATTTAACGTGATAGTTGATATGTATAAAGCTGGAACCAGTCAGCTCTCTACTTAGGCAGGTATAAAGTACTTTTTTAGAACTAAGTTAAGTTCCGTTAAGAAAAGGTTGTTCTACTGTTGAAAAGCGTTTACTCCCCCCTCAGGCTCTATATCAGGGTGGCTTACAACAATATCTCGGATTGTTATGTACATATGTAACCATTGTAGTAAAACTCTATTTTGCCGTTGGGAGAGAAAATACAAATCTATATTTTCCTCCTCCTCCATTGAGCTGTCGGGTCCATTTTAGCTTATTGGCGTATTATTTCGAATATATTTAGTGTTATTACTTGCGTTACCTACCAGAATGCTTTATATTAAATCCTAGGCTCGACAATAGGTATGAATGTATTGGAACAGGTGGTTTTTTGTCAGTTGTGTTTAGGTTCTCCTTCTTCTTAAACTGCTATCATCATAAGTAAAGTTTTACGACATGTTCTGGCTACTCGAATCAGTGTGTCCATTTTGGTCAAGCTTTGTATATTCATAGATCTTGCTTCTTTCGCAATATTTTACTCACACCAGATGAAACTTATTTCCACCCGATAAGTTACGATAATAAACAGAATGTTTGCTAGTGACAGAATACAGAAACTACACAACACACTTACGAAGTACAGGAATAACCAGGAAGTTATTGTATGGTGCCTCGATTTACAGTGGTGTGAGCATATGTTCTTGAAAACAAAACAGTAAAGCTTTAACGTCGAATCTGAACTTTACATTCATACGATAACACGTTTTCTAAGTTTTGGATAAAGATTGGAAATTGAAGAAAACAATCAATATTCATCTAATTGTTCCCACACAGACTAATATATCTGCAAGGTTTATTGATATAATGGGAAGCATTTTCCTGTTGCGTCTTCTAGAACTAGAATAGCTAATATCAAAAAATGTCAGAGATTTTCAATAAAGGTATACTACGTACATACACATACACATTAATGCAACATTATAATAACTGCAGCTGTACATGAAGGTAATGGTGAACATACAAACCGAATTATTTTTAGATTTTGTTTTTAACTTTAACGCAAAATTTACAATGTATACTATATATAAAGCAATATAAACAAATAACACCAAAAATGTGCGAAACATACGTACAACTGCATAATTGAAAAGGATCTGTCAAGTTAACTGACTCACAGGTAATTTTCATGTGTGTATAACTTCTTTAATACTTACTACCTATTTGACTTGCCTCTTCTTCAACTGTAGAACCGTTTTGCCATGTGTGTGCGGGTTTGACCTGGCTCGTCTGAGTGTATCTAGAATGGCTTTTCAATATAGGTACAGCTGATTTTTTTGTATATGATTCATAATTAAATATAGTTATTTCTAAACGCGTCAATGTATGTCGCCGCACGCCATGTAGCAGCATCGGAGGGAGTCGGGTTTGGAAAAAAACCTCAACAGCCGGCCTGCGATGGCAGGCAATTTGATTCTCTATTCTCGAGAACAAGGGAAGGCTGAGTGATCTAGTTTTAAAACTGGATACAGCGCCAGAGAGATGAGGAGCGTTATAATAGCAACCAGTCGGCTGGGTTAAAGTGGAAAGTCCTGCAAATATTACAGTTAGGCGATTTGGAGTCAGAAGTCAACAAAAAGTTATTGGCGCATGCGGCGATAGTAGGAATTACTTAATCGGAAATCCAAAATCATTACTGCTGGTGAGCGATCTAATACCATATTTAATGTTTTGTGTTTTAAGGGCGGTTATCGAGAAAGCCAAGTGATCAGCGCGCGCCAAAGTGCGTAAGCCTGGGCATATGCACAGTGGGCTGTTACTACAAATCTGTCATTAGGAACAGCTGTCGTAGTGAGTTAATATTATTTTATAAGCCGCAGCAGACATCTTATAAGCAACTGTCGGGTACGTGATTTTACCAAATTCATAGCAAAAACAGCTTTTGCGCGTAAACTGATATTGTTGCTAGTAGGAAAAGTTATTCATATCATGGTGCAGTCTCTTAGCAATTAGCTGTCTGTTACAGAAACTATGTGCCCATTGTTATTTTGTATTGAAACAAATTAGGGTTAATTTGAGTAAATTTTTGGAGATTTTTTTTATATTATAAATGAAATAAGGCAATTATTGCTTTTTTAGAATAGTAAGCTTTGGTGCCACACTTACTCGAAAGTTTAGCTTATATACGTACATTATGTTCACTGTGTAGTATTCTTTGTCTTCTGTTGACTTGTTGATCAACTATTCGGTGTACTCTACAAGCCACGGAAGATACATAAAGAAATTCAGCATATTGCATTACGCTACCAGAATCGAAATTGAAGTAATTCACTCCCCCTGTAATAGAGGCAATTGGTCAAGACGACTAGCAAAGCTGTGATAAATAAACCGTTTCAAGGACGCTGACGTATTCGCCCCATATAATTCCCCAAGGCCCATAAACTGCATTAAAGAGAAGCTTCCACAGCTGCTGTTTGAAACTACCTGAAGCTACGAGGTAAAACTTGGAGCACAATCACAGTAATTCTGCCGACGCCACTTTTTTGCAAGAGAAAAACAAACCAAACCAAAACGAACTGTTTGAAACAGCTGTTCAGTCTGCCGGTACAGCAGATTACCACCTAATCACGAAAGCTGCGTTCGTATGACGACCGCGTTCAGATAAAGAATTTTTAAACAAAATAGATGTTAATTACGCTTCTTCCTGCATTTGCCATTTCTGGCATTCGTATTCTAAATTTGAGAATGGAAAATGTTAAATTATTAAGTTCTATATTGTTCCGAAAATTAAACATGCACAAGTCATGAAAATTAAGGTATTGTTATAACCAAGGTTGGTATTACAGGATACTTTTAGCTTACAGTTTACAGTTATACGCTGTTAATTAGAAAATGCTTGTTATAAATTACCATTATCACGTGAATATTGTGTTATAATTAAGAAATTAACCGCCCTTACCTGACAACAGTTTGATACACGTGGCAGTGCTGAAACACCTGATGCGAACTTTTCCTATTTATTGATACTTTGTATTTGTTTTCACACGTTACGAATTCTTTATAAAGGTAGTATTTCAGCTAACAAAGATAAGCGATCGTCTGTAACATGCTGTAGCTGAAGAAACTCCATCTGTCCTGCTGAGCAGAGTTCCACGTTCTCTTAAGGCTTACAGAACTGGTGGCACCTAACAATTACCCTAATTTGTTCAGGCACCTTTGGGCACAACGTGCTATGAATTCAACTTACTGCTGCTATATAAAGTGCAGGATAGTTGGTGCAGTACATCTGTAAATTAATTACTGAAAGTTAGAAGCACTTATATTTATTTTAATAGTTTGAGGTTTATACAACTGA
Organism: Agriotes lineatus; assembly: GCA_940337035.1. Lineage (NCBI taxonomy): Eukaryota > Metazoa > Arthropoda > Insecta > Coleoptera > Elateridae > Agriotes > Agriotes lineatus. The sequence goes on from OW679194.1 coordinate 248,085,317, forward strand.
TGACATTAAATACTATGTTGACTTTTCTGGTAGGTGTTTTCTGCATATACCTTGGTATATGGGTTAATTTTATTGAATTCTTTTGACTTAACTCGGTTACCGTATATGTTTTCATATTAAATTTAGTCACACTACTCGTTCTTCTAATCTATTAGTTAAATAGTATGTGCAGTATAGAGTTACAGTATAGTTCAGTTGATGTTATTTGTTTTGTGCTATTCTTTGAACTCCGCGAAGTGATAATTTCCTATAAAGTTTTGTGAAAATAGTTTTTGGATGTGCCTAACGAAATATATAAATATCAAGGAGTAGTCACATTAAACTTCAAATCTGGCTGTATAAGCTACGACGGTGAAAATCACCAGTAGAATTAGATTTTCCATCGACGGACGCCTGGGCTCTTTAAGAGCAGGCCGTAAGCGGAGTGGGAGTATTTGACGTATTAAACTGCCGTAAGATGGCAGTAATGTTCAATATTATGAATTTATTTTTGGCTCTATTAGTATGCTGAAATCTGCTGCATGAAGCATGGTTGCGACTACACGATAACAGATGGCACTTTCGCATTGCTTATCTGGGCTATAGCTTATCTGAAATATTTCGTGCTACATAAATCAACAAACCCCTTATTTATGACTCTCAAAACAATCTAAACGCCTTCTTTGAAATGCTTAGGTGGGTACCTGAAGTGGTCAAGAAATATTATTTTTCAAGTACTGTAGGAAAATTTCTAACTACAAACTCGTTTATAAAAGTGGTATTTTTCTGCTAGCATCGATTTTCTGTATGATTATTGATATTTGTAACTCTAAATTTTTAAAATTCCCGACAGGCGCGTAAAAATCGCATGTACAACACGTGAGAAAAGTGTTTTTTTCCGTGCTCGGTGCGTTTCGATTTCGCTTCCCTAAGAAAAACTCCCGCCAAATATTTTCTCAACTTGCTGAGTTGACAAAGTTGAGCTCAACAGAAGTTTATTTACTGTCTGTGCATACTCATATCGATTTCTGCTTGTGGAACAGTTTCGATCGCAATTTGAAACCCAACTTACCAAACGAGCGTTCGTTGTGGGTGAATTGTGAAAGTTGTGAATTATTGTAATAATTATTGAATTTATTGGTAGCTGTGATAAGTGACGTGGAAATATAAGTAAGTGATTTTTGTGTGTCATTATTTGCTATTACATGATATTGTTAGAATTTTAGATTGGTTTGTATCATCAAATAAAATCACATACAAAGATGCCAAAAAGCATAGCAATTCAACGGAAACGAAATAAGAAGTCCAAAGCAAATAAATTGCGATGGATGAAGGCAAATGAATTATTGTGCCAGAGGTTCGTGGATCTATTACATGTACTTTTTTGTCAAAGAGAAACAAAAATAAGTTGTGTTTTATAAGTTTATACAGTGCCCACATATTGTGCAAACTTTGGCATACTGCGTGTATATAAATATCACACTATTTAGTTACGATGTAACCTATTGTACTTTTGTCATTTCAGCTCTAGCAAAAGCGTACTATTTCAAGACCTAACTGAGGATATTTCTGAAATAAATGTTAATCCAACTGAAATGGTTGAAGGAACAAATGAGTAAGTACTATGATGAATTGAATAATTCAATTATTACCTATCACTAAAATATACAGGGTAGCTCAATATTGTAAACTTACTCAATAGCTCACTTACAGTTGAAACTATAACATTTAAATGAAAAAGTTTAATGTTCGCCAAAGATGTGTTACATACAATGTAACGGAACTTCAATGTTCCGTCCACTATCAAGCACAGAAGCAAACATTTTGTTTGCTTCGATAAAGGTTTTGCATAATTTTTATTACATACTTAAGCACTTTATCGTAATTCAATTAAATTCTGCCATTTCATCAAAGGTAGTACCTACCTACCTAACCTGCCTCAAAAATTGGAAGTTACTTTTTGCACTGCAAATTGCTTTGTTATTCTACTGCATCTAAAAGCTATCAATTTGGACCGTGTTTACCAGCTGAAAACATCCACTTTTTCGTACTAGTACCTTTTACTTTTCATCAGTAATAACCATAACAAAAACAACTAAAGCTGTGTTTCCATTGATCGAAATCAAAATACACATTGTAATTTTTTCATATGCTCATGATCTCGATTAAACTGTATTTTTTTAAAAAGAATATACGCTTCCAAAGCAGTAGAACAAAAAATTATGGATGTAACTCGTACGAAAGAGAACTTTTACACTTGCCTTATTTATGTGCCTCACTCGATGGGCCATAAACTGCGGCTCGTCCAAAAAGTCCTTAATTTCATACTTGTAACATAAATTGCTATTTCCTTTATGTTGCTAGGACCAACACAAGTTCATTATTGACAGAAAATATTAGTTATGAAGGGACCAGTGACACTGATGACATTACCAGCAATTATGGAAATCCTTTGTAAGTTGCTTAGCAGGTACTAGCTATTGAATAGTATCTATGTATGATCATTGTTGTAGTTTTAGGACTCCAAACTTGAAATTAAAGACATATGAAGCAGAAGTAAGAAAGTTACCGGAAAAAGAATATGGCGTTATATCATCTGAGGAATATGACCAGTAAGAGTACAACAACCAAGTATGTAACTTAATATTCTACTGTGATATCTGATTTTAGAATTTGGAATTATCCATTAAGTGTGGAACGTGACACTACTCCTAAGCAACCGTGTCCAGTTACTGGAAACAGAATAGTAGAGTTGGGATATGTTCTGCAAACTGCATTGGACTTCCAATATACACATTCTAGAACTTGCTCTCTTGGTAAAATTATAGTCAAAGATGAGATACGTACTTCAAAAGGATTGGTTAGTACGATTGTACTGAATTGTACAATGTGTAACAAAATTTTCCGACTGGATACTGAAGCACCGAGACAATCTGGTTCTTTGATAAATGTTGGCGCAGTTTGGGGAACCCTAGCAACCGGCAGTACATATTCTCACTTAGACGAGTTGTTTAGTTGTTTAGATATTCCTATGATGCCAGAGAAACAATTCAGTAACATAGAGACAGAGTTAGGAGTTGTAATAATTATAAATATAAAATTGAGTTTGTATGCACTAAACATTTTTATTTTAGGAATGGAAAGCTTCGTTATGGAGATCAATGGAAGCCGCTGGTGCCGAAGAAAAGGCACATGCTGTTGAGATGGGTCATGTATATGAGGACGGTACACCATGGATAACAGTATATGTAGACGGGTCCTGGAGTAAACGCAGTTATGGAACTAACTACAATGCTTTGTCAGGAATGATAGGAATAATAGGTCGTCATACTGGAAAAGTGTTGTTTATTGGGGTCAGAAATAAATTCTGTTGCATATGCGCTCGTGCAGAAAATTATAATGATGAACCTAAATCGCACACCTGTTACAAGAATTGGGATAATTCAGCACCAGCTATGGAAGCTGACATGGCTGTAGAAGGCTTCAATCTGAGTGAATCCATGCATGGTGTAAGGTACCGTCAATTCATAGCTGATGGAGATTCTAGCGTGTTTGCTAAATTGAGACGGCAAGTGTCGTATGGTCAAACAATAAATAAAATAGAATGCACAAATCATGCCTTAAAAAATTATGGAAAACATTTGTACAAGATCAAAAAGGATACACACATCAAACTTGAAGGTCGAAAGTTGCTAACTGTAACTAAGATTAAGGAACTGCAAAAGAGGGCCAAATGTTCAATATACGAACACTCCAAAAATGAAAAGAACGTTGATTTACTCAGAGAAGATTTGAAGAATGGCCTCTACCACGTATATGGTGATCATTCTGTGTGCAGAAACGGTATCTGCAATACTGTGGGTGACCAGTCGCAGAGTAAGATTCCTCTATTGAAGTCCACATTCATATATAGCCATTTATCTGGTAAGTTCCCTTGGAATGTATGAAAACAATAAATACATGTGGTACTTACATTTTTTTTAGGAGCCCTTGAACTGTTGACAAGAAAAGCTCATTTACTAATTCATAATGAAAATAATAATCGAGCTGAGAGGCTTATGAATATAGTATCCCGGTTCAATATGGGCAAGCGGTTAAATTTAGTACAACGAGGTTCATATGAAAGAAGAGTGTACCTTGCAGGATTAAGGTACAATAAGCAATGTAACTGGCATTACAGTCCTTACAAACGACTCACCAAAAGTAGCCCTGGAAAGTTTTTTGAAAAGTTTGTAGAGAAGAGCACAAGAAAACGAAACTCTTATGCACGCAAACGACTGTTTCCGAATGAAGAAAATCAGAATAAAAATAATAAAAAACGTAAAGTAGATGTGAAAGTGAACAGAGATTATGGATCTAACGTAGAAATGCCCGAGATGGATTCTGATACTATTAAGATGGAATGCGAACTTCTACTGCAGAAACTTCAAGTAATAAACCGGATTTATTGAAAAAAGTTTTTGATGTATCCATTTTCAATAATAATTTACAGGTAAACGAAAAAGAAAGAGACCAAATTCAACTAAACTCTGTAGGGCAATTTGGAAATCCTATTTATGAAAGCGAAAGGCGATTACGATTAACAGCATCAATGTTTGGAAGGATAATAAAGAGACGGCCACATACCCCCTGCCATAATATTGTTAAAAGTTGTTTGACCCAAACGAATTTTTACTCAGAAGCTACAGAATATGGCATTTCCAAAGAGCAAGTTGCCATTGAACGATTTCAGCAGGAAACAAATCTAGTGGTAGCAAAATCTGGCCTTTGGGTGGATTTAGATTGTGGTTTCCTTGGAGCATCTCCTGATGGTAAATAATATTTATCGGTTTCAGGATATTAAGCCTTTGTTTACATATACAAAAGTAGGCAGGTAACTAGGTCATAACTTATCTGTAGGGTTAAAGAATATTACCCTACATGGCAACCATAACCATATAGCAACCGATAAACTATTGAACAAATCACGGATGTTATGAATCATAACTGCCTTAGAAGTTTTAAAATCCTCGCTCTGCGAGCTCGGATTTCAAAACATCTGCGGCAGTTATGATACTCATAACATTCCTAGATATGTTAATAGCTATTTCCTATTCCCATTATTAAAGGACCCATGTTATAAATGTTGACTTGGTTTACCTACTCGAATCATTTTACAGGCATCATCGAACAAGATGCAATTTTGGAAGTCAAGTGCCTCTATTCCGCCCGTGATCTTGAAGCTAGTACCATAGATGAAGTGATCAAATTAAAAAAAAGTAGCATTTGTTTAGAAAAGGAAGGAGCTATAATACGTTTGAAAAGGAATCATTCATATTATTATCAAGTGAGTATTCAAATACGGAAATTAAAATGTTATTAAGCTTTTTTTTTCAGGTACAAGGTCAACTTAATATAACACGCAAAAGTAAATGTTATTTTGTTATCTATTTCTGATGACATTACTCTGAAAAACACTCATTCCACAACAGGGACTAGAAATCAGATTTTAGGTTACAAATATTGTGACAGAAAGAACACATTTTCTCTCTAGGGGGAAAATGTTACAATACGAAATAAAATGAAAATGTCTGTCATCATGATATTCGTAAAATAACACAATTCAAATGCTGCTAAATATTGTAGCATAATTCTGATTTACAGCAATGATTTAGTTATGAAAACACTTGTTTCTTGTATTTCTGATCCCGGTTGTGGAAAAAATAGTATACTTATACATGGCAGGAGAGAACGCCATTATTCCCTCTGTATTTGTACTCCTGAGGCTTCGCCCGTGGGCTTTAAACTCACACCTAAGGAACAATTGCACTTTTGTCTCCCTTATAATGTATTTTTTCACATTGCGATTGAATGCATTAAAAAACTTAACTTTTTGATACTTTTACACTTAAAAAGGTCAGGCCACCTCACCTGCAAATTATATCAAATCTTCATAAAATTTGTCAAATTAGACCGACTGAAATATGGTATTTTAGATTTTTATAATTTGTAGTGAAGATTGGATTGCGTTTAAGTACAATAAATTCGATCAAAACTTCGAAACGAGAGCTGGCCAAGCATTCTCAAAATATGTTCAGTTTTTTTAAGATAATTTTTCCTTCTATTTACAACTTAATAGATTGGATTCAGTTTAAGTACAAAACTGATTATTTTGAACGTTTTCCACTCTAGAGAATGGCCATCATCTTGTTATAATAGGATGTATCGAAACACCGAACTGCCAATCATTCTCACAACTTTTTCCATTTCAGTGTGTCAATTTCCTCATTATAGAAATTTCGATGTGAATTTTAGTTATAATCATGAGGACTGCAAAAACACAGGGAAAAATGAAGTTCTCTCCTGCCTTGTATATACTATTTTTTCCACGACGGGGATCGGAATTAAGCCACTATATTGGAATTGTGATATTTTACGAATACCATGACAACAGATGTTTTCATATTGTTTCATATTGTTCATTTTCTCCCTAGAGAGAAAATGTGTTCTTTCTGTCACAATTTTTGTAATCTAGAAACTGATTTCTACTCTCGGTTGTGGAAAAATTTGTGTTTTTTCAACAGTCGTATATTTTGTCCACAGAGCCAAACGGCAAGTATTATCATCGGAAACTACCATAAATAGAATGAGCATATTTTTCTTTAGAATTCATTACTTATGTTAAAATTTGTAGAATTTTTTGTACTTATTATTAATTATTACCTTTGTTCAATAGGGAGGATGAGAACGACTAAAAGCAAGATGGCAAGACGAAATTCTAGACAAGACTCAGGACGATGACCTCCTTAATCACATTATTTTTACTGTCAATCTTTAAAAGTGATGTTTTCACAGCCTACCTGTTAATTTAATTTCATACAAGAGACGCAGTAAAGCATTTCTTCATCTCAGGGGTGGACTTTTGTATATAGTTAATTTGGGTTAAATCGGCTTATATTGAGTTCTAGTATATATGGATAATAAATATTGGTTGCCAAAAAATTTAAAAAAATCTTTTTTTAATTTACTCTTACTTTTTTTATTATACATAGAACATAGAAAAGTTTTATTAATTTCATTTAAGTTATGATAATGGTATATACTAACAGAAAACCTTACAGGGCATGTTAAAGTACTCATTAAATGTTTAAAAAATAAAACGGGGACGGTTGTTTTATGATAAATTGTGCTAATTTGTAAGCCTGGTATTTTTAGATTGTTCATTGTTCAATATGTTTATTGTAAACTGAGTGTATTTTAACTATTGTGTTAACGTTGTTCTACACCTTTGTTGGTTCTTTTTTTGTGAATAAATAAGCAGTTATCTCTCTATCTACTGTGTTAATTATTATGTATCTAAATAAAATAGAGTTACATACAACTTCAATGTCGTTTTAATTCACATATAACTCTGAATTTGTTTGTATTTGTTAACCATAATAACGCAATACAAGAAGCACAGCGATGCTCAGTATTTCTAAATTATTTGTGAATGTAAACGTCAAAAATCAAAAAAAGAATTTCTATCCAGCAATATTTCAGAAGGTAGTTCTGAAAGTCAAACTAGTGAAATACATAATACTCAATGCTACTACCACTTGGAAAGTACCTATTCTAGGCCAGATATTCCATTATCCTAATCAAAATGACCCTTTTCAAATTTGCGGGCTTTAATCACCCTTAAGTTTTAGCAAGGATTTTATTCACTTATGTAATACCAAAAACAACACAAAAACTGACTTTATGATTGGCCAGTTTAGGTATGAAGGAAATAATCAAGCAAAAAATGTAACAAATTATCAACTAGTTATTGTAGTAGGTTTAGTTTTTTACTTTTTACTATAAGCTGACACCTCCATTACGCTGACACTTTTTTACAGTCCTGAAGGTGTCTGCTCATGAGAGATTTTACTGTATTTCATAAAAAATTCAAATGGTTATTGCAAGTATTCCAGTAGATGTAAATTTTTATGTAAGCTGTATAGCTATCCATATAATAGCCAGCGCCATCTCAGTGGCAATAGCTGAAACGTTATATGCTGTAAGGCATGTAGAGGTCATGGTGTTGTCAATATTTTGCACAAAAAATCCATTTTCTCAATAAATACTGTATAGATTGATTTCAAATTTTAGGTAATTGATGTGGTTAGCCTTCTAGTGGCAATAACAAATTATTATGTTTGTAGGTGATTTTTTTTTTTTTAATTTTTATGATTTCAGAAGATGAGTTACTGTATTAAAACAATCCATTTCGCATTGAAACTTTGTTATTGCCATTATAGGTATTTGTTCATGGCTTTAGTGTTTTCTCCAAACTTAGATATTCATTTAAATTTAAAATAATGACATTATTAGAAAGGTCTGCTTTTCGCTTACGGCGCCATCTGTTATTAATCGTGTCTGACGGCCCCCTCTTAATTATATTATATTATATATACTATAACTTTACTATATTATATTAGTAATTTTTTTCAGTTTATTATTTTTTTTTTGTATTACCAGTACATTACTTATTTGTTTTTCCAACTAAAATTTAGACAAATAATTCGCTTTTGTATATTCTTTTCATCATTAATAGTTAATGATTATAATATGAGTTTGTTGTAATAATGAATTATTGATAAAACAAAAGAAAATTATACATATGTTTGACCATAAAATATCAAATACCCGAACCCGGACTCGGACCCGGCGGGTCCGAAAAGCCCGAGTCTTCCCAAACCCTAGTCAGAATAAAGCATGTTTGGATGATATTTCACACAGACGATGTAAATCTTACAATTACTCTAAAGCGATCAAAAGGACAAAGGGATATACAGTGTGTTTCACTTTACATGGAAGCACCGCTGTATTTTCTTTGTTTTTGTATGAATCGATTTGAATTTTTTTCCAGTTGTACAACTCACCAAGAGGCATCTATTCATGTCCTTGAGCGCAAATGACGTTATTAGCCATTTTTACTGCCAAATATTAGTATAGCTGATTTAGAAGGATTAATTGAAAGCGAATGTTTGTGCTATACGGTAGCCAAAATTTGAAACTCACTATTGATTTCATTAATTGAACGCTGAGCTTGATCAGGCGAAAAGGAGTGATAAAGCTGCGTATCATCAGCATACATTTGAATTTTGCAAGATTTTAAAAGTTTAGGCATGGTACAAGTGTATATTGTAAATAGTAGTGGTCAAAGGATAGAGCCTTATGGCACGGCGCTTACGATATTTCTATTGAGGGATACTGAATTTGGTAATCTAACCACTTGCGAAAGGTTATGCAGGTAACTAGATATAAACTTAACAGCACTGGCGCCGAATCCAATAAACTGCAAAATTGATAGTAAAACTGGATGGGAAATGGTGTTCAAAAGCTTTACTAAAATCCAACAAAGCTAGTACACTTATTATAACACAATCACTAGCTACAATGATGTCATCTATAATACTGAGTGACGCCGTCGTACAACTATGCGAAGACCTAAATCCAGATTGCGACTCAGGGAGGATACTATTTAGGCTGAAGTGATCTCTTATTTGCGAGTTGGCAAGAGGCTAATAGGCCGTAAGTTCCTGTATGAAATAGGATAGCTTTTTTTGGAATCGGCACCACAATGGCCATCTTGCAAGTGTTTGGGAATTTATTCTCAAAATTTGCAGTATTAATTACATGCGTTATATATGAAAGAATTAATGGACAACATAGCTTCAGCATAGCGATTGCAGCCGCTAGAGTTGGATTTGATTTCTGACAATTGTAGATCACATAAACCTGATTTTATAATACGAATTTCATCCGACACCAGAATAACGTCAATAATAGTAGGCGAGCTAGTACTAGTCGTACGTGTGGGTTCTTCAATTATTTGAGACATGCCGAAGGTATCTAATATGGTGTTAAAATACACAATAGCTGCATGATCACACTTTAACATGTCAATATTGACGTCGCCAAAACATATTAATTTATCTGCGAGCATAGGACATATGGTTAGAGAAATCTCCAAGGCATCACAAAACAACTTACAGTCAGCGCAAGGTGGTCTGTAGATAACGCCGCACACAAGTTTGCAGGAATTCAGGTCTATCTTAAACCAAAGCTGTTCTATTAAATTATCTGAGGGAACAATTTCATATTTTAAATAATCGCGTAAAACAAACACCATATCGCCTTGTAGAACGATCAACACGTATGATATTAAAGCCAGTAATTGATATTCTATCATCAATTATAGCAGAAGTCAACCAAGATTCGCTGATCGCGATTACATCGCAGTCATGAATCAATACATAATTACTAAGATCTAAAAATGTTGGGACAATATACCGTATGTTGAAATGCGCCGCTTTGAATGTAGAATTCATAATAACGCATGATACTACTTACATTGATACAAATTATATTAATTATTAATTAAGTGCACTAGAATACAATAAAATTAAACTAAACAAGAATAAATAATAAATAATGATAAATAACATTCGCTACTAATAAGTCGCGTGGAGCAGATGGGTGAACGCCAGGCTTGCATTAAGCAAGGCCTCGGTTCGAATCCCTCTGGGGTCGGAATTTTTCCTTATCCTTGGCGATTAGAATCGGGCTCGGTGAGACCATCCACAGTTGGGCAAAAAATTAACTGTGCTCTACTCAGAATAACAGACCTAAGACATAGAGTAACAAGGTCAACACATCACCAAGACACACAACTCACACAATGGTTGCTGCGCAAGCACCAAAGGCGCGCTCCAACTCTGTATCCGGGATCCGGGGCAAGTTCAGCATTATACCGCCAGATGCCAGCGCATAAAGCACCAGCCTCTACACCGCAAGGTAAATGAGGTTGCAGATTATACATACATACATTCGTTACTCATGCAGTAGAGCGCAATGAAAGCTTCAGAAAGACGGTATCTTTGCACAATCGCGCACAGCAATTTTATTTAGTTCTTCAAAAGAACTGAGTTTGTGGATTTTATTATTTAGCTTGATGTAAATTTTACCTTGAGACGTCGAAACAGTGCTTGCTTCGAACCGTCTGGCTGCTTCTTTTAGTACTGGAAGTCGCAGTTTTGTCAAATCTTCTCTGATAACTACTTTGGTCCCTTTCAGATTCTTTTTTGAGTAAAAAATCAAATTACGATCGTCGCGACTTCTGAATTTAGCGATGATAGGGCGGCTTCCGTTTTCTGTGGCACCTAATCAGTGACTGCAGTCAATATCGTTAGGAGCTAGATCCAAATTAAATTTACTTTTACATAAGCATATTACAATGTCTTTGGATTCTTCACCAGGGCTTTCATATATACCGAATATGCGTAAGTTATTGGCTCTTGAATATTGCACAAGGTCATCAGTTCTGTCAGTGAGTCTATTATTCAACGTTTTAACATTGAAAATGTTTAACGAATTGGAGATGTGACGCTAGTACGCGGCTCTTCTAGCGATTTGTGTGACGCTTGGAAATTGCGCAGTTTTCGCGAATTTTTTCAAGTTGCACGTATTGCAGGTGAATGTTGTTGATTTCTTTTTGAAGAAATCGTCAAGGGCGAACTTTCCGGAGAGGTTGTGAAGATGTAACATTCGAGGGGGCGAAAATAAGGCGGTTCAAACGATTTTTTGAACACGAAAGCGTTCGGTGCTGTTACATGGCATACTTTTTGAAAGATCCAAATATGATTTGGGGGAAAGTTGAAAAGAGGATGAACCAACGCTCATCGTACTGGCTGTTTATTGGGGTCTGCGATGCACGGGGGCGAAGTTACAGGGGTAGAAAGCTGAGGTGCATTTGTAGCAAATTGGATGTTCGCATAAATAGGAAAGAAAAAATGTCGAATTTTGTTTTTGCCAGTATGTGGCTGAATCTGTAGGATTTTAAGAATTTTTGTGGATCAGGTGGATTTAGGGGTTGCAAAATGGGGAAACGGTTATAACTACCAGAAAAATTGTAAAATTAATATTTATGTGAAATGCGCTGTTTAGAGACTTTCTACTGGTCGATTTCGTTTTTAAGAGAATTTGGGATGTGGAAATTTTGCGACCCAGGTGGATTTGGGGGTTTGTTAGGCCATTTTATATTTCAATCATTACGTGACCAATTGGAGCCGTTTTGGTATTAAGTTGACGAGTTATGCCTGTATATAGGTTCCTTTCCAGTCATATTTTCGCGTATAATACTTCAGCTAATTGCATCTAAAATTTTAAAGTTGACACGCACACAACTCCGCACCGCTCTAGGCTCTAGCCGTCTCCTTTGCAGCTGCACTTTGTTTCGTTCCGTTTACATCAATTTCAAAACATAGCTCATGGGAGCGAGCGAGATATCTGCCTTGAATAATTTAAGCTTCAGTCGCTCTCTTTCGTCCGCGGCTTTCCCGCCGTTGTTACGCTAGGCAGACTGCGTTCTCATTGGTTATAACTTTTGGTGGGTTGGGATTAGTCAGTCTCGGATCGCCACACAATACAGTCGATATAGCGTGACCTTTGCCGCCGACGCGCTTCGGCGCGTAGGCGGCCCGTATTTTCGTGCCGTTGCCTCAAGCCTTGGCTTGGTGTTTTGTTTGTTTTGAGAGTTCTCGACGAAAAGCTAAAGAGAGAGGTTGTTGTGTTTCGTGTGGAGTGAGCACGTGGTGCCGTTCGGTGGTACGACCGCCAGTTTTGTATAATCTCGTTGGGCCATGAAGAGGCCTTCCTCCCGTAGTTGGGGTTCCATCGTTCATGGCTGGACAAGCCTTCGGTCTCATCTGTTTAGATTGTCCCCTGGGGGACGTAGTTCAGACCTTGCCACGTTGTGGGATTTTTCTCAGGGACCGCTAGTCTCCTACGCCTCTGCATCACGTTCGTCGCACGTGGTGAGCCCGCTAGCGTCATGACGCTATAGCTCGATTGACCCACATTCAGGTAGTGTGCGTAATTGCTATTAATAGCTATCTGTTCAGGCCTAATTTATGCGTTTGTTTGCTAATACAATGCCGTTTAGCCGACGCTGTTGATAACCAAATTCATTTATCTGTTCAGGTCTAATCTATCCGCGTTTTTTTTGCTACTGCAATGCCGTTTGGCCGGCGCTGTTGATAACCAAATTCATTCATCTGTTCAGACCTAATTTAGATGTGTGCTTACTTGCTAATGCAGTACCGCTTCGCCGATGCTATTAATCACCAAATTCACTCAACTGTTCAGGTTTACTTTAGATGTTTGTTTGCTGATTCATAACTGAGTACCAAGGCCTTCTGTATAACTAAATTAATTCAGTTGGTCCCGCATAATTATTGCGCTATTTGTGGGAACATTCAAGAGTGGCTGAGGTCGCGATGAACTAATTTCATATGATTATTTAATTATATTTAGAGTTAAATCGTCTCCCAGCTAGGCTATACAGTTTAGTCCATAGTTGTGTGTTTACCTTTCTGTATATCGCTAATTTATATGTGAGACCAATATACCGGTATTTTGAATGAGGCCTTATAATTTACGACGGGTCTGTGCATACTTACTTTCAGGTTATTGTGTAAAGATAAATGTATGGCGAAGCCTGAGTGTTGAAGCGTCACAGGTAAGTTGGCGACGCTTGCCGCTGCAACGTTGAGGTTTGTGAGGCCGAGCACTCGCATCACACCCCGTTTGGCCTTCAAGGTTCGGTTAAACGTGGGTTTCCCCGATTGAATCTTGTGGCGCCCATTTCTTTTGCAACATCCTTATGTAAACAGTTCCGCTTGCCCTGTGGTGTACCGTCTCTAGGACCACGCCCATCTCCCTGAACATATTAAGCCGTGCCCTTTTAGCCTGTTTGGTGAGATTTCCAGGGTAAGTGTTGACGTCTCCCGGTTTTGAGTAAGCATTTGGCACTTCCTCATTCGCGAGTGTCGTTAAAACAGTTTGATACTGTAACAGGTTGCAAAATGGGAAAAACCATTATAATTATCAGAAAAACTTTAAAATTAATATTTGTCTGAAATGCGCTGTTTGGAGACTTTCTACTGTTCGCTATTATTTTTATAAGAGAATTCGGGATGTGGGCATCTTGCGGCTCAGGTCAATTTAGGGGTTGGAAAATGGAAAAAACGTTATGCGTTAAAAATCAATATTTGTGTGAAATTCGCTGTTTAAAGATTTTCTGTTAGTCAATTGTATTTTTTAAGGGAATTCGAAATGCGGTTGAGGAGGGGGAGAATATTACCTTATTTTCTCAATTTCTAAATAAGTAAAATATGCAAGTAAATAGTAAATAGTGTGTCGGACTGTATTTTTCTCTAACATGGATAATATTTCGTGGGTTAAGGTCATTGCCTCCCTGCACTTGTTCACAGAATGGTAGGAGCTACTGGCAGGGTTGGGATGTTATTCTTAGCGATTTGTACTAAAACTTAATGCGAGATTGTAATAGAAAAAATCTATGGGGACTTTAAAAATATAGATACATATACATATGTAGATATAAGTTACTTAGTTTAGACAATGTAAAAGCTCCCCAAAGAACAAATCCTGTTAAAGTATATTTACTAAACAATTACCACAAAACTAAAGATACAAATTGACTAAACAACTCAAAGGGCAATTCACATCTAATCCCTTTTTCACACTGCCCCGTTCATACTAATAAAAGCAGCTTTGCTCCAGTTCTTATATTTGCTATTAAAGCACGTTTCATGAGTAAACAAAATAAACTATGAATAATAATATGTGGAGCCACCGATCGGATGGCGTGTAATTCTCAGAACTCCTTTAAAACAGCTAATAAATGTAATAATAAGAATTACTCATATAAGCAATTCATCTAAAATTATATAAAAAAATTTGAATGTAATATCGAATTCAACATCTTTATCTAATTGCAAATTAATATTAAAGTGTATAAGATGCTGAAAAGGTCAAATCTGTAGTACATATTATTTATTAATGATCTGCTATGCAGTAGAACTTCGCAGTAAAGTTTCGCGTGGCGTATAATAACAAATCGGGAGTGTGCTCTCCTAGACTTTCTCGCAAATACCTTGAAGCAAACTGGTACTTTACTTGAATGGATACCGCTACCTGTTTAGGTAAAATGCCACTTCCGGTTAACCGATCATGCTGAAATGTAATATCTGGTAGTTTTTCTACATAAGAAATGTATGTACAAAATTTTGTTCAAATATCTCGAAGCAAACTGGTACTTTACTTGAATAGGTACCGCTACCTGTTTAGGTAAAGTGCCACTTCCGGTTAACCGATTTCGCTCAAAATTTGATAGGAATCTAAAAATTTGGAATAATGACTATGTACATAATTTCAAGGGTCTAGCTTATTTCGTTTTTAAGTTATCGTGTTCACACACACACACATACACACACACACACACATACACACACACAGACACAATTCGAAAAATGGTTTTTTCGGACTCTAGGAGGTCTAAAATGTCAAGATTCGTCAAAATCTCGAAGTCGTTTTTTTTACGATTACAATACTTTCTCTATACTACCGTATGCGAGAAAGTAACCATAATAATACACATGTGAACAATTTTAAAACGTTTCTTATATTTTTAATTTTTATCCCTTGTAAATTTTCCAGATTTTTCAAATTTTATACCAGACTTGATAAGTAGCAAAATTAATTTTCAATGCATTAACGAAGGTTGGTAAATTGCAACTTCTGTAAATTTTTATTTTGGTCTCAAATTGGTCACATTTCCTCTCTAGGTTGTCGAAGCGTTCTTTAAATTCCTCCCTTACATTTAAAACTATATTTTGTACTATCACATCCATAGTTGATTTCGATGTTAAAATATTGTCCACAATTCGTTGAATACGAGTCTCTTCTGTATTCTCGGAACACTCCATATTCTTAGCACCTGATGCACCTTTGCTACGCAGGTTACGATTATCACTATCACCCGGCATGTGACTATTAAGCAGATATAAAAACTCTTTGTTTTAAACAGCGTCTTTTGATTATAAACAAAATAACCGCAGCGCCGGTCACGTACGTCTCGCAACGAGCACGGATCATTGCAGAATCAATACTTCTATTTCTTGCAATTTAAGAATATTATAATGAATTAGGATATTTATTTCAGTTTTTCATTATGCCACATTCCGAAATGCCAAGTGCACCGGCTCAAGTTAACAAGCAGCGAAATTATAGCTTTTCTGATCTGCTCTCAACGAATCCACCAATTAGACTTTTCCAAGTACGTCACAGCGACGTCATAGCTCCACCCAACAAGAGCTGATCAAGGACAACCTTTGTATGGTTTGTTGTGGGGCTAGTGGTGATTTTTCGATTTTTATGTAAAAATCGATAACTTTTTAGACGATATAGGTAGGAATCAGACTGCAGGACAAACACATGTACTTATGATGACTAAACACACACTGCTGCAGTAGCGAACGACTGAATAGGCCGGCATTGACTGTCCAAGTTTTAATTTCAAACTTGTTTGAAATTTGGTCGCTCGTGACCTACAAACGCATGCGCAATCGTTTTAGATTCCCTACTAACAAATGTAAACAAACACACCTGAAATTATTTTTCGAATACCATACAGCTTACAGATTCTAGATTAAAGCGCGGTGAAAATCGGAACTAACGTTAGAATCTAGTAATTTCCAAGTTTTGTATTGGCAGCACTTTTGACATCTATCACATTGACATTAAATTGTTAACCTTTTTTAAGCTAAATGACACAATAAATTAACATTGTGGTATGGCGCATTTCAAAACAGAATTAACAACACACAAAAATAGCAACAATAACAATAGCAATAACAGAATTAACAAAATCAACAACTATAAAACATAAATAATCTGTCATATGACGTTAGTCACTGCGCAAACGAAATCCCTCTACCCACCCCTACTGATTACTTGTCATTTAAAATATAACCAAATTTTATATGTTTGAGAATTACGTCTTTCTACATATTGCCAATTCAGTGAAATCACATATTATCACAACGCCTTTCATGGCCTACCCCCTAAAAAGTGGTCTGAACAAACTAAAGCAAATCTAATCCTTTGTGGTGTCAAATCTGCTCTTCGGAGAGCCTTCGCCCACAAATCTCTTCTTTTTATGCCCTCAGGAATATCTAGACGTCTTCCATCTCGCACACCAAGAAATCCAAAATATTTCTTTTTCATCTCTCGGTTACTTCTACTTGAACACCTAAACACAGTACAAAATCTTGGAATTTTTGTCGGTTTCAAGGTTATGTTGTTCATTCACTGTCAAATATGTTACTTAACTAACTTTTGTATTAAACTAGAGACTTTCATTACATTATTTTACAAATGCATAACTTTCTTCAATTTTCAACAGAAGAGTATTTTAACCCGGAATACGAAAATCTTAACGATTTGTAGGTGGTCACTGATACCTACATCGCCACCAAAAGTTGTAATACGAATGGAGTACTATCTTTATCTGTTTACAGAATTAATAAACAACACTTAAACTATACTGCCTCTATTAAATAAACTCAGTGCAATAGACAGAAAACGTATAAAATTAGAATTTATAGAAAGCTTCCATAAAAAAGTTAACGTTGCTTGTCCACGATTAGCTGTAACGAAGCTTGTGACGTCACTTGGAAATACTCAATATTTACAAAGCTCAATATGGAAGATTCATTAAGTGGTGTGAGAAGAATAAAGTCAAAAACTATTCTGAGAGTGTACCATTACCTTACGTGTCTAATCTGGTGATTTCTCAGAAAATAAAGAGATCAGCGATTTGAGCCCGTGGATGTTAAATATTAAGCATGGGGTAGATATAAGTAAATATTCAAAGTTATATGCCTATATAAATAAACAAAATGACTTAAAGACCAAGAAAGACAAAAGTCCCCACTAAGGAGTAATTTAAAAGGTTTTTGTTCGAAACTCCAGATAAACAATATTTAGGAATGAAGGTAGGTTTTAGATTAATGTAGATATATGCTTGTTTTATAGACTTCGCTAGGGCATTCGATACAGTTAGACATCAAAAACTTATAACAATGCTAGAGAAAATTGGTATAGGCATAAAAGAAAGACGAATCATAGCCAACCTATACTGGAAACAAAATGCATCAATTAGAACGGAGAACTTAACGTCGACGCAGATAGACATACAAAAAGAGGTAAGACAGGGATGCATTTAATCACCCCTGCTATTCAAGAAGAACTATTTCGAGAAGTCTTGCCGAACTTGACGTAGGCCTGAGTATACTTGGGGTAATCATTAATATCATCAGATATGCCGACGACTCCACTATAGTAGCGACAAGCCCCGAAGATCTGCAGACGCTAATAGACCGTATAACAATAGTCAGCCAAAACTACGGTCTAGAACTGAACATCAAGAAAACCAAAATTATGATCATTAGTAAACAGAACACTAATGCCGATTTCTGTGGTAGCGGGTGGACACTTCTCTGTGATCCCGACAGAGGACAGGTCCACTTCAGGGAAGCGACCCTGACCACGCGAGCCGTGACTTTCTCTATCCCACTAATAGGGAGAGGTTACGTCCTACCCTTTAATCCTATCAATAACCTATCCTAACCACATATCCCAACCACTCGCCAACCCGCTTAGCCAGCGTGGCGTTTCAGGGCTAATTTTCCTCCAAGATGAACTTGTCGAATTTTCAAAAAATACTTCAGGCGGGTAGGATGACTCATCCGAAGTCCCGCCCTGGGAATCCCCCAGGCAGCCTCACGGATTCTGGAGGAGGCAAAAGTTCGATAAATCTAAAACTACAAAATAAACGTAAGAATGCTAAAACACATTGGATGAGCAAAACACTAGACAGAAGCGGATGGAAAGTTCTTGGAGAGGCATATATCCAAAGATGGAGTTTATAAGTGCTGACAATGATGATGATGATGATGAATGCCGATTTCTATATAGAAAATAAACTACTAGAAAGAATAGAAAATATCAAGTACCTCGGATGCCACCTGAATGAAAACTGGGATCGCTCAAAATAAATAAAAATCAGAATCGAGAAAGCAAAGAATGCATTCTTACCCACGAAAAAGACTTATGTGGCCTCTCACTGAACATCAACACCAGAATACGGTTTCCACGCTGTTATGTGTTCTCAATACTACTTTATTATGGAGTGGACACAGAAGACACCACAAAACCACTAGAAGCATTTGAATACTGGTGCTACAGGCGCATGCTAAGAATTCCATGGATCCACCATGCCACAAATGAAAGAGTACTACAACACCTGAATAAATAAAAAGAAGTCCTAAGAAACGCAAAGACAAGAAATAACCGCTTATTTTGGACACATAATGAGAAACAGCAAGTATGACCTGCAGTTGATAATGTAAGGAAGAATTGAGGGAAAAAGAGAACCTGGACGGAGAAGAACTTCATGGCTGAAAAACTTGCGCCAATGGACCGGACTGTCTTCAACCGACTTATTTATATCAGCACTCAACAAAGTAATATGGGCCACGATGATCGCTAACATCCACTGGGGATATAGCACCTAAATAAGATGAAGTAGATACAAACAGGGTCTAATACACAAGTTCTGTTAGGGTGTTTTCATAATAGACGTTTCAGGCGCATTAAAATGTGATGATTTGGTCATTATGAAAACAGAAAATGTAGAAAATTTGGGAACTTTGCTTCATATCAAAATTCCGGACGTAAAACAAAGATGGCACGGTCTTTTACTGTGGTTAGAGAGAAATTCACAATTTTTTATAAAAAGTAACCTTCATTACGGCCAAAAGAAATGAATGAATCCCGATTTTTCGTACAATATATAAACGGAAAATACAATAGGTCTTTATTAGACGTTGATACAATTGACAATGTTTGTAAGACAGTGGCGTCCTATTTGAAATTAGAAAAATGGATGGAATACAAAGGACATTGCTAAAGTAGAACTGCAGCTACACTGTTTGTAGATGGAGCAGCGGATTTCACATGTTTGAAGAGACATGGAATTCAAGCAGTGTAGCGGAAGGTTACATTGAAGAATCTCTGCGAAACAAAAAGGACATCACTATAAAGATTTTAGCCCCAAATTTCATTTTTGTTTTAAATAAATAAACTTTTGTAACCAAGGAATTTCAATGGTTGATGTATTTTTGCTGTCTAGTCAGATAGAGAACATTTTCTCTGACTTGGCAGAATAATGGAAATCTAGGCCTGTCAGTTGGGGCAACAGCATGTTTAGTGACGTTTGGAGAAAATAGTCGTTTTTCCGCAACCGTCTTAAAAGTGCAAATGCACACATAACTGCTCGTTAAACAAAGTGTCACCTTTAATCCTAATACAACAATATACTATTATATACCAGTCCACTGAAGTTTAACCTTTTATCACGAATGTCGATTTAGTTGCCGAGGCCGTAGGGCCAAGGCAAATAAACCACGTGAGAGACAGTGTTGGCAGATTATACTAAAACTTGGTGCGTGATTGTAATAGAATGTAATAGATTATATAAGCGGGAAATTCAAATATATTGCTATGGTTTTAAGCCCTACCAATCAACTCTGTTAGCATTACCAAATTAATGGACATTTCATGAAAGCTCAGAGTGAGATATTTTATATAACTGCAAAGCTAAAACTCGAATTTGCCAGAATGAATACATTTGTAATGAGATGCCAGTAATTGCAGAATAATTAATTAATGAACGCAATAAGCAAAGCTCAATTCGAGAAGGGATCTAAGTTGAATGTACGTTCAGTTAATTGATTAGGTTTGTACTAAAGTAAATGCCAAGCCGAATGAAATTTAATAATTACAAGATGGATCGCAAACGCAAGGGAATGAAGCGTAGAATTCAGGTACAGTTTAATAGTGAAATCCAGTCAGGGTTTTTTAAGAAAGGGTTATAGAAAGTGCAGAAAAGGAGACAGCATATGAACTTAAAAATGTTTGGAAAATAAAACAGTGAATTCAAAGGAAGCCAGTGCAGGAAATGCTCGAATTAAATACTCTAATCAGTGCAGTGACATGTGAATATTTAAACGCAAATTAAAAAGACGTGCAATGACAAATAGACAAGCAAAATTAGTATAAATGTAAACAATTATTTTAGATGTAATATTAGTGTACAAAATCCTAGTTTTAAGTAGAATTTATTGTTAAAAGTCAGTATTTTGAACCATGTTAACATCCGTAATCAATTTGAAACTAACTAGCTTTTGTTTATAACAAAAGAAAGAAGACAAATGAATAAATTAATGGCTTGACGTGTGAAATTGTGCTCTGTATTAAAATTAAAATTTCTGATATTAAAAATAAAAATACATATCTGAAACTTTACCAGAGTGTTGAGTAAATTTTTGTGTCCATGTGGTATTATTTTTATCAAAATCCGCCACCAAAAATTTTTGAGGTCTCCGATACTGTGTAACATACTTTCGATCCGAAGCGACCAAGTTCCGAGAGCCACGAGAAGGTTGACCAGTCCAGCGAGCCCATTGGGGAAGACATCAGTGCCACTCAGCAGCCCGTGGGGTACGTGCTCGTGCCCCAACAGTTCCCCAGCAGCCCATAGCAGCCCAACAACCAGGTCAGAGTAGCTACGAACCCTCCGATTTGAGAACGACCAGTGAAGGTACTGTTAATTCTAAAACTAATTAAGTGAGCACCGGGAAATTCATGAATGCGTAAGAAGAGCATTACTCAATGTAATCTAGGCCAGTTCCATCGCCGTACGGGTGATTCCAGTCTCTCAAAAAGCCCAAAATCCATTATTTGAAGTTATCCGTTAGTGAGACCCAGACTGACGCCAAAATAAACAATTGGGAGATAGACGCGGGCCCCATAAACAAATGTTAGAAAGCAATGAGGATTAATGCCGCGAAAAACAACTAATTTAAATAGTTACCAATAGAACTGTGATCGATTTCACTTGTTTTGTTTATTAAATTTGACGCGATCTTGCAAACGGCGTCCATCTTGGCTTATATTTGTCCCAATTTCAGTTTCGATTGTGCGCAGTTAAGCGTATGCGGAGACAGATCTGTATTTAATAATTTTAATAAATTATGCATTCAGGGTGGACCCAACCGAGATGAGTCTGTGCTTTATCGATTTGAGCTAGCGTATTATTGGATTAATTGCAGATAAATAAAATATTATAAAGGGCATACAACTATTTATTTTTATCTATCAATTTACAAGTAACTTTTAATCAACCTAAGATTTGATAACACGAATACGAAAAATATTTGCGTGGTACCCTTATTTAAAAATTAAATTAATAACATATTACAACACTAATTAGACATACCATTGTAATTGTAATATATGTATAGGGTGTCCCAGAGCTGCCTCGCCACCGATTAGTCATAGATTCCTTAGGTTCTAATAAATCGGTTAAACCTAATAAACCTCAGTACAAAGCCCCTCCAGTAAGAAATTATAGGGCCTTGAAGTTCATTTTTTTTCTTTTTATGTTAATTTCCACAAATGTAAAGATCCCGATTTGAATTTTGGTATACATGCGCACTATTATGTACTGTACTAGTAAAAAATGTTTGATACACTAGACTTTGCTGTAAGAGGCACTTTACTTACATCTGATAACTCTTTTTAGCTATAACCTTGTTACTTATAACATTTATTTAAATTTTAACTTGTGCATTTTAGGCGCCTATGTGCAATGGTCAACGACCGCGAATCACAAGTTTTTAGCATTTCGGAGAATCACCGGTGTTATATTTAATCTATATTTGTATATTATGTCTATACACTTCATTATAATCGGTATCTTAGATTGCCCCGTTTAATGAATATCGACGGCTGATGTAGATATTTCATTGAATTTATTATTGGTAATTTTTTTTACTGCAAAATATGAAATTCGTTGAATACCTAAAGTGTAATAGATTATTGGGGTTTTTTCAATTGTAAATGGTAATAGCGTACTAAGGACCATGCAATTTTAATAGATTTATTACAATTATAATAGCAATCCCAACGCTGGTGAGGGATAAAAAAGAACTTCAGTGCCGACGGGTATAGTATGTTTTTTTTTAAATTGAGAAATCGCGAAATTACAACATTTTAACCAGCTTTTGTAGGTTATACTGACGTTTACCCATCGCCCCGTCGCCTACAAGAAGTCGTAAAAAAATGGATTACTTCACTGTCGCTTTCTCATATTTTAATTACCACTTCGGGGTACTTTACTGCCGATTTTAAAAAATATTTATTCGCAACCATATATGTAATGTTAACATTCCTGACCTCATTTCAGTGGGGGAAGTCGTACATTTCAGCCCGCTACTTCCCGCACTCACTTTCCGCTCAAGTGCGGGAAGTGAGTGCGGGAAGTACATTCCCCACCGCTGAGTAGGTAGGGACACTGGGAATCTCGTTGATCCATTCATACGCGTCACAACCTGTCGTATCATAATATAATAATTTTTCCAATTATTGTTTAGAATAAAGTGGTTGCGAATAAAATAGTATACAAACCTGGACAGGAAGTTTCCTTAGTCTCGAGATAATAGCTGATTTCGACGCTTCGCGGCTTTTGTTTCCTTAAAGATGTTACGGTCAGACCAAATTTTTGTCAGCTTCGTCATAGCTATTCAACCCAGTTGAATTTTACGTCGGATTTCGTTCTCACAAACGCCTCTGTTGATAATAAGGGCACCCACGTATATTATTTCAGACACAACCTTTATATCAGGATGGTTGTCATGTTCCCTGTCAACAATAATTACTTTGGTTTTGTTGTAGTATATTGCTAAACTCGTTGTCTGCGTTCATTGTTTATACAACGCAGACGACGCGACGGCTAAACCAGCGCAGCGTACACACATCACACAAGTAAAGACACTCATGCCAAATGTTGAAACCTGTCTAGAGTGCCTGGGACAGTAACTCGGGGGTATTTCTAAGCTTGACTATCAGATGGCAGCACAAAGTTCTACCAATCAGAGCACTGCTACCAATAACGATGTGTTCAGGTAGTGGCACCATCTGTTAGTAATATCGGAAAGTACCCCCCAGGAGCCGTTCAAGGTAATCTAAATCAGAATTTTGACATCAAAGGAACCGACAGTGAGTGTCTCTACTTGTTTGATTTATGTACGCTGGCTAAACCATATTCATCGCTAATTATAGGCAAGAAAAATAGGACACCTTTCTAATCTAGTGCGTATCTTTTTTCTAAAATGTATTCATGTAAATTAATTGTCAATGCCTAATCATTATTATTAAATGTCAACGTCAATATCTGTATAGAGTAAAAAAAAAGAGTAAAAAATGCCCTCCATTAATGATTTTGGGCTAACATAATTGCTACAGCGGAAGAAGGATGGTCGGTGAGGCAAATTGCTGGAAATTATGGTGTTAATAAAAATTCTGTTTTGAACATTTGTAAAGAAAAGAAGGCAGAATTAATAGAAATCCTAGGTCAGGACGACAAAGAATATCCACTCCACAACAAGAATTTGCATAACTAATGTACGGAGCTGTGCTGTCGTTCAGTAGCCCAAAAAATGTTGATAAATGCAGAAAATACAAAAACTCGAGTAAGGTTTGCTCTGGAATTTTTGGCTTACGATGAAAATGAATAATGTGATCTTCACTGACGAAAAAACCTTTCAGTCTACATATAATGGTCTTATTCCATGAAAAATATATAAACAATGCTGACATAAGCGGCCGATTTTCTGTAAACATGTGGGGCTGGATATCAGCACGTGGACCAGGCGTTTTATGGCATATAGAGGAAAGATTTAACAGCCAAATAAATATTACGATTTTAAATGATATTATGCTCCCTTCCGTGTCTCAGTTATTTCCAAACAATGAATTTCTATTTCAACATGATAATTGCCCTGTTCATACTGACCATATAGGTAGTAACTAATTGGCTTCAAGAAAATAATATTAATGTTATTAACTGGTCTAACCGCAGTCCTGACCTCAATCTTATGGAAAACGTATGGGTACTACTAGTTAAAAATATTCAAAACAGAAATGTCAGACCACGGAATGCCCAAGAATTACTCGAAATAATCAATAATGCATGGGAAAATATTCCTGACGATTTTTGCAGGAAATTATATAGTTCTATACCACCAAGATTAATAAAAGCTATAAGTCGAAATGGTGCGATAACCAAATATTAATTAATGATTTATTAATTTGTTCCACATATTAAATAAATAATTCTTTATTGCAACAGCCTGCATGCTTTCAGATTATAAATAAAATTGATACACGCTGTGGGTATAGCTGCCTATAGTCTGTTTTTTTGCTTTATGATTCAGAGCAGGCCTTGCATTTATATTATTTTAGCGGTACAACAGTTTAGTTACAAAATATACCTAACGTCAAAATCAAGGTCCCCGAGATTGTCACGTTGACACTTCAATAACGTTTAATAAAATGCCACGAAAAAGCAGTATTAATAGTAAAACTAAAGTGGCTATAAAACGCTGTTTTACTAATATAAAAGATATCAATGGTAAATTAAGTAAAACAGCCATCATTGGAAGAGTTGATCAAATCTTTGATGTAAGTATTAATAATTAAACCATTATAAAATTTCTTACAATTTGTTATTACGCTAGATTTTGAATGCAATTCTGTTTAATATTCTAAATGAAGCAAAATCACAACCCCAGCAACAACCTAATGACAATATAAAAAAGGAAAAAGAATTTTTAACTTGGAAGGACTATAGTTTCAGGGAGGATATTAAGAAACTTTGGATTTTTTACTTTGAATAATTTATTGCGATGTGCAAGAGAGGAACTAAATTATATCAGGACTCGTTCAAAATTATACTACACATTAAAAAATATGGGATATAAATACAAAATTGTGAATGGAAGAAAATTGGTTTGTGAGAAGAATGATTAAATTTCGGCGAAGATTACTTCTTTAAAGAAATATTTACAATTTAGAAATTCTAGTGAAAAATGTATGTTGCGATTTTTGGATATTTCGCAATGGAACCAGTCTGCATAGGTAGACCCACGATACAGACTTGAAAAATAATGCCTCTAAAGTTAAGGCGGAAGGAAATAGATATACTAATTTGCATGCAAGATGCACATCAGGATTTTTACCAGGGTGTGACACTATTTGACAATGGTATTATCATAAGTGTATGAACGGTGGCATTTTTAGACAATGTTGAAAAACAGTCAATCCCTCTTATACGTTTAGCATAAATAATAACTTCTACAACATAGATTTGCAAACAAAAGTCATCAGCAAGTTTTTAATAATATATTTTCACATTAGAACATATAGAAATTTTATGACGTTTCAGTACAGTTAGATAACCATGTTTAAATAAAATTTCTAAAAATAAAGCAATACCTTATTTAATTGTAGCTTTCATTATGTATAATAGTGCTTATAAGATAACACATTGACAGTTGTAATAAGTTTTTGACATTACTAGTGTTTTTTCTTTGTAACCAACTACCTACACTATATATATATATATATATATATATATCTATAATATAATTTTCCTTAATGTGTGTCTGTGGCACAAAATAAAATCTCACGTTCCGGCTTCACAGATGTTTATATTTGTTTAGGTTTTGTTTTTCTTATCTTAGCGCTCGGCTCGGAGCTTGACCTTTCGCGTATCCTATTTCACGTGCGCGCCGATTCAAGACTCGTAGCGCGTAGCGCGCGGTTTGCTTGTACTATTAAAATTCAAATAGATATTGATTCACAGTAGACAAAAAAAGGTGTCCTATTTTTTCCGCAATTGTACTATTCTAGTAATTTTTGGCTTTAATGGTTGTTTCTATGGTATGAACCAACTCCTATAAAAATTTCAAGTTTCTACGCCTTTTGGAAATGGTCGAAACGTGAAAAGCTGAGTTTTCTTAAAGCCGCCATATTGGATCCGACATAACGAATTTTCCAGATTTGAGTTTCTCATCAATCTTAGGCCCAAGGATGCCTGCTCCGAATTTCAGGTTTGTAGGCAAAAATAAGTTGGTCACGTGGTTGAGGGTTAGTCGAAAGTACTGAAACACGCAGACTTGAATCATTGGTGGGTCGCGTGATTTTTATAGATGTATGCAATACTCTATCTAATAAATTACTCAAAGTTTCTACCGTGTTGTGCAACGCAGGCCTCAAATCTCTTTCCGAGTTCTTAATTTGTTGCTCTGCTTATCGCATCGGGTGATACTTGGGCATAAGTCAGCCTCATGTTTTTGTAAATCCTCTAGATACTTACACTACCGTCGACCCAATAAAAATTACCACGGTGTGAGATCAGGTGACCTCGGAGGCCGAGCCACAGATCCATTATTTGCAATTAAATGATAATTAAACGTTTCATTGAGGTATTCTCCAACAATAACAGCATTATGAGCTGGCGTTCAGTCCAACAGAAAGTACAAATTTTGCGGCAGTCAGCGAAATGTCATCGTTGTAAATAACTCATTATTTAGAAAGTCAATATATCTTCTCGCATTCAGAATGCTATCATGAAAGCGGTTTTATTTTTCGTCTCTCTCGACCAATGGGGGTTGTCATCGGAGCAGAGATGATTATTTTGATAATTATGACCCCATTCTTAGTATATTTTTCTTTGTTGATCTACAAAATTTCGGTCTAAAATAGATGGGTCGTCTTCAAGCTGTTCAACTAACGGCGAAATAAAGGTCACTGTACTGTTCCAACCGACACTCCTACTCTTTTTATGGATTTTAAGCATTATAATTAAGTCTTTCACGTCATACTGACTTACCAAACAATAGGAAGACATGAACATATATTTCCATTGTTTGGTCAGAATTGTACATAAAAAGTCGGGTGTGACACACACACAACTTCCTTTTGCAGTGATCTTATAATTAGTAAAAAAAATATTTTGAATTTTTAAGCATTTGTCAACAATTTTAAAAAATTACAAACTACAGAAACCGTACACTATAGAGCGTTAGTTGAAGAGATACATTTTCTCTAACATTTTAAGCTGAATTCACAAATGTAATAATATACGGGGTGTTCTATTTAAAATCGGAGTTAATAAAAAAAACAAAACAAAATAAGCCCATTTTAGAGGTATTCAACTTGAAAATCACCTCACATCAATACACATTAAAAATCTAATAAAAATTTAAAGTTTGAAAAAAATCGTTAGAGCCGTTTTTGAAAAATCGAAAAAACGTGAAAAATCGCAAGGGTAAACACCATACTTCCGGTTATGCGATTTTTTTCAAAAGCTTGCTGTCTCATATACATAGTACACAAAACTTATATGAAGTTTCAACGCCATACCTTTTTTCGTTTTTGAGATATTCTGTTCACAGACAGACAGACACACAGACCAATGAACAAAAACATGTTTTTGGGTTCAAGGGACTCTAAAACATGAAAATTTGTTGAAAACTCAATTTCGAATTTTTGGGGTGAATCCAATAATTCCTTTATTGTAAAAGGAAGTAAAATGAGTAATTAGAACATTTTACAAAATGCATAGCTCTATTGAAAAACAATACTTTCATGCATTCTCGGTTAAAGCGAAAGTGGATTGTTTAAGTGGAACAGTATAGAGACTATGCAATGCTGAACAATAGTATATTATGATACTAGTGTATAAGTATGCCTTTAAAGCACATGCAACGTGTTTAAGAGCACGACGCAAAGCGGAGTGCTTTTAACGTCGCTAGTGCTTTAATGGCACTTATACACGTGTATCATACGTTATTTTTTCTACGATCGTAACAGAAATATAAAAACTTAACTCGGTGACACTTTTTCCGTCACATTGTGTTAGATATTCTAGGTTATGTTGACATTCAAATTTTGTTTTAATATAATATTTTAAAACACGCCACCAGTGGCAACGTGCTAAAAAGACCGAATTCGAGCGCTAATATTAAGAGTGCTACAAACGTCACTTTTGACACTAGAAACTGTGCAAAAAGTTGTCGTTTTGACACGATTGTAGAAAAAAATATTTAAATTATTTTTTTGTAATTAGTAATATAAAAAGCCAACTTTAAAAGAAAAAGTTATTGAGTGTTGCCTCTTTCGTTGTAGGCG
Organism: Agriotes lineatus; assembly: GCA_940337035.1. Lineage (NCBI taxonomy): Eukaryota > Metazoa > Arthropoda > Insecta > Coleoptera > Elateridae > Agriotes > Agriotes lineatus. The sequence goes on from OW679194.1 coordinate 248,114,264, forward strand.
AAGGTACAATGCCAGCATGCACAACACAGAAAACGCAAGTGGTATATTTTGTTAATGATCAGCGCGGCCTGTGCTACACAGTGATGCACTTATTGAATATATCTTTGTGCACGCATAAAACACATTCACTTACATACAATTTCTACTAGTAAATTAAAGATGTCACCTCCTGACATCAATATTGTGATATTATCTGTAAAATGTATTGACACGCCTGGCTTCACGTAATTTTGTAAGTTCTTAATATCAAATAGAATCCAGAATTCTTGTACACTCTTACTTCATTATCGAATTTTTCTATTTTCTTACCTTCTGTTAGGGCCTCCCCTTGCAAATCACCCTAGCAAAGGAGGTGCAAGTGTGATAGGGCGGCTCCATGGAGTCGCTCTGTAGCTGCAGTTAGGAGTCTCGAGGTAACAGTCTTAAATTACCAGGTAGCCAGTTAGCAGCACATCAGCTGAAAAATATAGCCTACGGCACACCAGATGTAGGGACATGATTTTTTTTAACATGCTGGCACTTATTTTATCGAATAACAAACACCAACCTATTTTAACACATACTTCTCATTGCGATAAAACTGATATACTTTAGTCTGACAGATTACTCCTAAGTTCTAATGCCTGGGCTACATAATTTGTAATATACAGAATCACTATTAAAAGTGTCAAACCCACTCTAGACATCATATATTGGGGATATGCCATAATGTTTTGCATCCTGTTTAGTGTGAATGTAAGTTAGTAGGCCAAAGGTTGCTGTCTGGGTGACCTAATTGGTACGAAACCATGTTGGAAGCTGATATCCGCCTATTTTTTGACAAAATAACCACCCGCATTGTAAATATGACATTAATGACAAACTATGGGACAGGTAGTGGAACTTACTTTGTTTGTTGGTTGCCATGACTTTGGCGGAGCAATAATGTTTACTTAGTGTCCGAGGGCGGTAACAGTGTTGGCATATGAAATTTATTATTGCTCCCACCAATAGGATGCCAAATTCTCACATGACTCTTAGGAATTCCATCCCACCTTTCTTCGTCGAGTACAATTTCCATTTGCAGTTTAAATGAGCTTTCTCGCACGCATATTTTTATATAAACATTAAACAATCTAGTATTTTTAATGTTGACTACAGGGTGTCAAGCTTAAGGAGGTTATAGGGGACGTTGAAATATTCAAATTAGGCATATAAACCCATGTCGGGAAATGTGCCGTTTTGGATTAAGAGCGCTTTTGAGTCGTAGATTTGATGTTGAAATCTTTCCGCTCCTTGCCGAGAACTAATTTATCAGAGGCGTTTAATTCTTTAGAGGAAGGTATGACCAAAATTCTAATTGTGAAACATTTTTCGCTTTGGTTGGCATTAAGTAACTTGAGATTGAATTATTAATGTCATTTTTAATACCGGGTGGCCATAAATATCTGAGATCCCGGTAGCCATGGAATTAGCTACTTATAAATGTTGGTTAGCGTTATATTTCAATTACGATAAGTATTGTTACCTATGTAATGTTATAAAATGCAATAAGAGGAGGTAAATGTGCCCCGGATTCTGCAGTTTACCCTACTACTGGATTATAAAAATCTCCTGTTCTAACTCGATTACTTATTGCAATCTGTAATAATTTTTGACAGATAGGAATTTTAGGTGTGATGACATTAATGACATTTAGTATAGTTGGATTCATCACTTTAATAAAGCGGTGTTGATTTCAAAGGTAATGTGATATCAGATATTTATGGCCACCCGGTATATCCAGTTTGTTATAAAACGCGTTGACAGTCAATCGACTATGAAAAAAATGCATCACTGTTGCTGATGTATCTTCTAACTACAAATTTACTTAAAAAGTCATTGTTTAGTGTATGGATTATTAGAGTTTGTTCTTCTACGATATCCAAAAAGACTTTTATTAAAACCTTATAAATAAATTATAGAGCATCATGACCGATTTCTGGAAATCACCAGGGTTGCAAAGATTTCCATGAAATCTAGATTTGATTGGCGGATAAGCTAAAACTTTTCAAATCTAATTGGTCCGAGTTTATAAAATGCAATTTTGTATAAAATTTAAATGCGGGCGATACACTGCCTTCAGGGCAGCTTTCATTGCAATCAACACTCGACCCTTAGCGTTTGCAAAATAATGGGTGTCTAAGTCTGCATCGCTTTTGTTATATTACTAATGTAAGGATAGTTCTCACTTGTGAAATTGTGTTGCTAGGCAATAAGATAAACTTGACCGTTTCATAATTTAACGACTATACTTTAAACATTTCACATTGATTCAATAGACAGATAGTAACGAGTTTAAGATCAATATCATGTGGAATATAAAGAGCAAGTAGGTACTACAATGAGTACAATATATACAGTTGGCTTACTAAGTATCAGACATAGGAAAATTATGAAAGAAGCAACTATTGTTGTGTAGCCATCTAGGTACGCGATTGGTCAAAAATGATAATAATTTGAAATTAATTTGACGTTTCTCATTTCGACCAATCATGTGCCACGATGCTTACGCAGCAATAGTTGATCGCACAATGTAGCTATGTCTGATAGTTGGTGAGACACACTGTATATTGGCGGAGGTCCTACAGCCACTGCCGCATCCCGGATCACTTACGCCATTTCTTTCTACCTTGCTTTTCTTCAATTCTTCGTATTTGCATGGCTTCTTCTATTTTTCCTCTCCACGTTTTTCAGGACATACTTCTGGTATGCACTTTTTTAGGCCATCTCTCTTTATTAATACTGATAACGTGGTCGAACCATATCAGTCGTTGTTCCTCTATGTTCTCTCTGTTACCTATTTTGGTCAATGTTTTCTATTTTCCTTATATTTTCATTCCTGGCATGTTTCTGTCATAATATTCGACAATATCTTCTAATTTAAAACAGTCGCTTTGAGCAGCTTCTAATCGGTCTTTATTTTTTATAGAGATTTGTCAGCATTTACTTCCATAGGTTGAGGGTTCAATTATAGCATATCTGTGTTACTATAAACGATGGCTTTTGTGTTACTGTCTATCGCTGGCAAATATATGTATTTCGTTTGTCATCTATCCTATGCAAAAGTATTCTGTTTTGGTTGGATTCATGATTAATCTCCACTTAGTGTATCCTTTAATGAGCTTTCTCTAGTAACTTAGTCTTAGTTATTATCTATCACAAGCTGATCGTCAATACGCATTTGCGAACACTTCCACGTTCACATAGCAAACGCATCCTGAACATATATTTTTAATAGTGTTGGAGAAGGACTGCGAACGGGTTTGAATTATTTACTAATAGAGAATTTCTTCGATATTTTTGTGTCTAGTTTTACCATACACTCCGCCTTTTTTGTATAGGTTAAATATACTGTAATGTAGGTACTATTTAGCGCTCTATTATTTAAAATATAAAAAATTAATGCAATATCATAATAAACCCGCCCAAAGGTGTATTTCAACAAACGCTAAATGGAAATCGACTTCAGTGCCATGAAGCTCGTCCAGTAGACAGAGCGTCTCAAAATGTACCATAAATATTTTAGGAATCAATTGGGTTTGAATGCTGAAAGTTCGAAGATTTTCTAAGAAATTAACCGATATTACTGGAAGATGTCCCATTAAATATTAGACATGAACTGTTGCACGAGCAGACCTAACTCCCATGGACTTTTTTACCTCCGGCTTCACATGAAATAGTTAGTTTCTGCTACGAAGGTACACACTTTAGAGGAATTACGTCTTAGAATATATGCCGCAGATAATATTCGCAATAACCTAGAAAGTCTTTTAAGAGCCTACAATCACTGTTACGACGCACAACCTTGCATCGATCGCAAAGGGGATAACTTCGAACATTTTTGATAACTCGTTAACGGCTGAGTTTAGGATATATGTTTATCTAGACTTTTTTACTCTAAATGAGTTACCCAATTGATTTCTAAGACGGTTCTGGTACGTTTTGGGACACCCTGTATATAAAAATATAAATTTCAGTAATGAAAATACGTCTAGTGTTTTCCCATTGCTTTTCGCCATGTATCAGTTGTATTTCACATTATCTCAAATGATTTTCCCTCTTTTCAACACTTGTCACTATTGAGAAATGGGAATTACATTTGACAAATAGTGAAACACAATTGATACATGGTGAAAAGCAATCGAAAAATTCACCTTCAACAACTTGTTTAACTTGCTCCCATTGTTATTTTAATGTTACCTATCAATTTAATCTATAAATTTCGTTTTAAATTACATATTTTTGCATATTTGTGTAACTTCTTAGACTGTGTTGAAGTCACATGAACTAATAATACATTTAAATGTAGTTTTATAAAGTGCAGTGTAGACAGTGGTCATATTTTTTATGGGTTCTCGCGATCAGTTTAGTTTTGATTACTCTGCATAACTTGGTCGTTAGTGAAACCCTGCCAGGGTGGCTAAAAAACTGCAAAGTGATTAGTTCAGAAAGGTGGTGGCAATGCTTGTCCTGTTAAATTATTCCTTAAATTGCTATCTAAAAGGTGCACAAATGTTACAACCGTTTTTACGACCAAATTGGTATAATAGGGTGGCCATAGGTAAACATATAATTTTCAGATGAATAGTTTTCTGCTAAAACAATCGGCTTGGATATAAAGGAAACAAAAAGGAGGCAATAACCATTTCAGCAGGTGAACTACAGTCAGTGGCTGAAAATTTCAGCCAAAATAATCCGAACTGTATCTAAATATTGATCGGAAACACCATCGTTAACAATGCGCCTGGAAATACCTCTTCAGTAATGAAAACTAGATAATACGTAGTCGGCAAATAATGAGAAGTATGTATAAGAGTCGCAATTTAGTTTAAAAACTTATAAAGCATTGAGCTATGTATTGAACTCAAGCTGTACTAATACAATAGCATTGTCTTTATCTACTTCAGTTACTTTAATCACGACATCGAAAATATCAGCCATTTTTTAGAATTCAGAAATTTACACTTGTCCAGTCGGCGCTGTTCACCTGTCAGATTAACAAGTCAAAATGGCATAATACTTGTGTCCCAAACTTCTGTCCATTCTAAATTCCAACTTTACTTTATAAGAAAATGCCACGAAGCCGGCGAGTACCGATCCCTGTGCAATTAAACTACAAGGAAGTTGAGAGAAAGCGGTGTTTAGTAGAGGCCTGTGAAGATAGCCTGAAGTTTTTGACCTCGTTGAACTACTGCTTGCTGGCACTTATCGTGGTTAAACAGTTTTTAGACCCGAATGATTTTGGAGAAACCAGTAAACTTGTCTTTCCGCAAGGTATTCGATGTGCATTCATCTGGAGTACCACTGCTTTCCATTATTTCAACAAAAAGAGCGAGAAGATAAAAGAACACCAAAAAGCTGCGTTTGGGAGCTTTGTGCTTGGTTACCTACCGCTGATAGTATCTGTTTTCTATTATCATCCTGATATACTGGCTAAGCTGCCGATGTTGTTCAAAATGGTGCGATTTGCTAAACTCGAACCGATCGAAATCGGACCTTCTGAAACATTTTGGAGCATACACATACCCCTATTGCTGGCAGTGAATTTAGCTTGTTGTTATAAGCGTTTGAAACTCATAATGCTGATTATAAGAACTAAGCAGCAAATCAAGGCTTAAAGAAACTCATATGCAATACTAAGTCTTTTATTGTAGAAGTTTAAGATTCAAATCAATATTACTTGGTTAGTACAGTATGATCGAAAACTTTCAACGTCTAGAGGGCTGTGGAATTATTTTGTCAAAAATTTTTGTTGGCAGTCGTGCCAGTAAAAGTCACATTGGAATTTTATATCTGTCAGTTTAAGGTTATGTCAGGGTTGTCATTTCAACAAATACAAACATTCTTGTCGAATACATAAAAATGTTAGTAACAAAAACAACTACAGCTATTCAAATTGATTTGCTGCATTTTCCATACACAGAACCACCTAGTGCTCGGCATTAAACATCCTGTAAAAGTTAAGATTATCTGTCAAAATTGTATAGGTTATACTATTAAGTAGCTTTGATCGTCACTGCCAACATAAATTTATTTTTAAAAATATCCACAGCTCCCTAGGCGTTGAAAGTTTTCGATCATACGGTAGTTAGTAACATTATCAGACGTCCGTCGAGTGAACGAGTAAGGTGATATAGAGTCCCTGTATATAATAAGTTTAATATTATACAGGGAGTACAGGGACTCTAAAGTGATGTAAGTCAAAAGCAATTTTGATTATTTCCTTCATATCCATAGCAATGCGTAATCACCATGGTTTCTGTCAATTTAACAATCACAAAAATTCAATGGTCAAAATTTAACTGCGGTTAAAATTGTGTCAAAATTTAATCGCTGGTGAATAATTTTAAAGTGATTATTACAGGTGCTCCGCCAACTGAATTTTATCTATATTCAGGAAATAGTCACGCCGGACATCCCGCGTGCATGTAAACTAGCCTAAATAAATGTTGTTTACTTTCTGTCAAAATGGTTTGCTGTCAAGAACTGTGTCGTAAATTTTCACTTATAATATCACAAGAGCTAAAATTATTCCCAGAAATTTTTTTGAGGCCACGAATATTTTAAGAAAATATTCGTGGCCTCAAAAAAATATTGCAGGAATAATTTACCCTCGTGTGGTATTCGGTAAGAAAATTTCACATCAAAATTTGGAATAAAATTATAAATCAAACCTGACATTTTAAATTAATTTCACTGGTTGCCAAGCCGGCCAAGGTATTGTTGTTGTTGACATATGTTGATTTGTCATTTTGGTTTAAACGGTTCTCTCAGTGTAGATGTCAATTACTAGTTCGTAGTGTATCTACATCTTCTTCTTCTTTCTTTATCAGCTCAATGACGTCCACTCCTGGACATAAGCCTCTCCTAGGGTCCTCCATTGGTATATGTCTCTCGCATGCTGATGCCAATTTTTTCCAGCAAACTGCCTTATATCATCTATAAGCCGTTCACGATCTTTTTGGGTCAGGTGAGGCTATGACCATCTAGTAATTTTGTTGGCAGTACCTCTGTGGCAACTAAACTCCCTAATGGAAATTGACACTTTTTGTGTTAGGTTGGGTTGTTTTCAGTTTAAGGTTATATTTTCTGAATGGGTACATTGTTGCCGGATATTCTCTAGTCTCCACATCGACTCGCGTTCTTTTAAATTTGGTCTGTCCTTTTTAAATTGGAAGTAGCATCGTTTAATGGAAATTTTTTGGTGTAACAAACTTATTTTGGGCATTTTGACTTTTCCTTTGACGGAAATTAAAATTATTTTTACACATTTGATAAATTATTTATTTTCTTACGAATATTAAAATAATAAATCTGGCAATGTGGTGGCAAGAAAATGTCGAACAGACACTGACAGAAAAAAAGGTGCATCCGCTACATCACCGAATCAGTTAGTCCAACATGAAAAGAAAAAATCATAGCCAACTCTGTCCCAAAAAGGTCGTGAACGGCTTATACCCATCTGCGTTGTGGTCTTCCACGACTTCGATTTGTTTCCCGCGGTCGCCATTGCAGCAGTTTGTTTGTCCATCTATCTGTCGATTGTCTAGCTATGTGCCCCGCCCACTGCCACTTTAGTCGCGATATACGTTCAATGACATCAACGACTTTGGTTTTCGATCTTATTACTTCATTTCGTACTTTATCCCGTAGCGAGATTCCTAAGATTATTCTTTCCATGGAGCGTTGGGTGACTCGAAGCCTAGTTGCGCTCTGTTTGGTTAATGTTATCGTTTCGAGACCATAAGTAGCAACAGGCAAGACACACGTGTTGTACACTTTTCGTCTAAGGTTGATCGGTATGTTTTTGTCTTTTAAGATGTATTGTAATTTACCAAACGCAGCCCAAGTCAGCCCTATTCTCCTTGTTATTTCTGCTGTTTGGTTTTCCTTGCCTAGTGTGATGAGGTGGCCTAAATAGATGTATTCCTGGACCTTCTCTATGCCTTCGTCTTCTATGGTTATTTGTACATTTTCGTCAGGGCTCATCAACTTAGTTTTTTTAAGGTTCATTTTAAGTCCCACTCTTTTCGATGCTTCATTGAGGTCTTGCATCATTTGTTTTAGTTCTTCTGTATCGCTAGACATGATAACGATATCGTCAGCGAAACGGAGATGACTAAGATGACTAAGACTTAGTGTATCTACATACGTTGAGTTTAATAATTGTATACTAAAATATCGCGATTTGGTAAAGAAAATCAACAAGTTATTAGGCAAGAAATTCAAAACCTAATACCAGATAACAGAAAATCAAAAGCAAGTGTATGAAACTGATGATTTGGGAAACCCAACAGGTCGAATACTAAAACTACACAAGGTGGTTTCAAAAGACTGCCAGATAGTAAATGGTTGATTAGAAATTTCGACAATCTACAGAACGGCGCACGTTCGCTTGTTTAAGAAGTTGATTGAAAAAGGGGAAATCTTATTAAGGCCGACAGATTGTTCTTAACTCCAAATCTATTCTTGAGTCAACCCAATTTGAAAGGATGGTATAAGAACAGTCCAGTTGGTGAGAACATTATATCTTCATGGTTTAAATCAGCAGAATCTGATATAGGAATTGACACTAAAAAAGTTACAGTCACTAACCATTCTGCAAGAGCAACAGATGTTTCGAATTTGGCCGAAGTGGGAGTTGGTGGACAGCAGCTCATTAAAATTACTGGACACAGTAATAGCCAATTAATCAAATCTTACTTACAATTGGACGTTGAACATCATCAACAGATTGAAGCCACGAGGAGAACTTTACCAACTACTAGCAAGTTTAATCATGATCAGAGCACAACACAAGATAAAACAGAAAATAAAACAGAAAGTACCCAGATCGAAACCACGAATTCAAAGCAGCCCACAACCATTTATAATAATTGTGTTTTTAATATTAATAATATCTATAACAATTAAATTTGTTTCAGTATTATTTTGCTTAGTATTCGATACCATTAGATATTTGCCAAGAAAGATAGTTCAACATGAAGTAATTATGATGAAATTCAAAATGTAGTTATATCCACCATATTTCGTTAAATAAAAAAATACTAACTTTAGTTACACCAAATGCTAAAACTCAGATGGCTAGTAGTTGAATCTATCGCTCTTTGGCAATTTTAGTTGTTACAGTATCAAACTGATTTAACGACACTCACGGATGAGTGACAAGTCCGGGAAACGTCCACACTTACCCTGGAAATAGTTACAAAACCGGCTAAAGGCCGCGGCTCCAATACGCTCAGGGAGATGGGCGTGGTCCTAAAACGTTACACCACAGGGCAAGCCTGTCGGTATGTATAGGATGTTACCAAATAAATGGGCGCCACAAGATCCAGTAGGGAAAACCCACGCTTAACCGAATCTTGAAAGCCAAACGGGGCAGAAATACTCAAATACTGACTCTGGGAAACAACAGCGTAGCGACAGCGCGCCGACCTACCGGCATCACTCAAGAACCGCTCCCCAGGTCTCGCCTTATATCAATCTTGACATAGAAACGGGATCACTCTGTAAACAAACATGCACACGTACCAGGGATAACCATGCGACAAATATAATAAACCAATCTATTAGGCCAAAGCCCTGGCCGGCAGTTACAAAAGGGCCGACATAATCACACAATATTACAGGCAGAGTGGTATAACAGACTTACCCTAAAAAAACTAAATAAGAACCCAGCTGGGAGCGCTTTATCTAACATCAGCACTCACCTAAGAACAGGTGAATTTAGGAATGCGTGCCCAATGCTTCAACTAAAGACTGTTAGGCAATCTATTCAGCTAAGTTCGTGAACGTGAATTACAGAAATGAACGCACTATACTTTATTTAGTGCACAAAGGGAAAATGCAACAGTGGGCGCACCATGCTTGAGTTAACTACAGATGACGGATCTGTTTGATTAAGTTCGGTTAAATTAAATGCAAAACGGCAAATGTAATTTAGCGGACATGTTTAATTAATTGTAGGGCAATCAAATGTCAGAATGAACACACAGTGCGGCAATCAAATGTAATTTAGCGGCGTGTTTAATTAGTTGTACGCCAAGGAAATGTCAGAATGAACACACAGTGCGGCGATCAAATGTAATTTAGCGGCGCGTTTAATTAGTTGCACACCAATGAAATACAGAAATACCTTGTTTTGAACAGCTTGAAGGCTACAAGCGGCGGCGCCGTGTCACAACAGCTGTCATTCGGTTTGGGAGCCGGTGAGACTCGAAAATGTCCAGGAAATTCCCCTCTATTTATTTGGACATGGCGGTGTAACGCTACTCGGCGGCCACACGCCTAAAGAGCCGTTGAATTAGGCTGCTCGCAAGAAGGATCCCGTTACACCCAACGGACATATAAGCTAAACAAGCTCGCGTAAAAAAACTGTACGAGCGGCCACGGCAAACTTAGGACCTCATCACCTAACCCCACGACATACACCACTCCGCTTATCGGGCACCGTCTGTCCATTAAGAAAGTCACCAAAAGTCGCTGTAACAGTACAAGCCACCTTAAAAACAAACCGTTCCCGCACCCAGACGGGCGCGGGGATAAGACACAATCACGCTATGTGACTACACTCCCTGGCGGCCCAGACTGAATGCCTCGAAAAGCTACAAGCCACTTTTTTGGCGAACGTTGCCGGCCGCACGCGGGCCAGGTGTGTCCAATCACAGCGCAAGCCGCGTCAGAACCGACGCGTGATCGTTAATTAGCGACAGAGGTAGAAACTATTCTGCTTGCTCTCATGGGCTAAATTTTGAATAAAATTTTTTCAATAATTAAAAATTCTACAGAAACCGTACAAAATAAAGCGTAGTTCAACAGACAAATTTTTAGCTGAGTACAATAATGCAATAATATACCGGGTGTTCTATTTAAAATAGGAGGAATAAAAAAAATAGAAAAAAAAACAAAATAAACCCATTTTAGAGGTATTCAACTGAAAAATCACCTATCTCACATCAATACACATTAATACTGTAATAAAAATGTAAAGTTTGAAAAAAAATCGTTAGAGCCGTTACCGAACCATACTTCCGATTATGAAATTTTCTTCAAAAGCTTGCTGTCGCATCTAGATAGTACACAAAACTTATATATGAAGTTTCAACGCCATACCTCTTTTCGTTTTTGAGATATTCTGTTCACAGACACACACACAGACAGACTAATGAACAAAAACATGTTTTTTGGGTTCAGGGGACTCTAAAACGAGAAGATCTTTGAAAACTCAATTTCGAATTTTTGGGGTGAATCCAATACTTCCTTTATTGTAAAAGGAAGTAAAAATTATCTATTAGTTTAGTGTTTGTCATGTTGATGAATCCGCCGCAATCAAATTGTCTTCAACATCTTTGTCTGGAATAAAAGTCACCACAATGGTTTTACTTCACTTTCTCTTTAAGTTACAGGTTTTTTCAACAGCTGCTTGCTAATTCTCGTGTAATGCAGTAATCTCACTTCTGCATCTGCGTGTTGACTATTATGAAGAAGTAAATGATCGTTATAATTATCATTTTCTAGAATATTTCGTAATTCCTCAACCTCATTACCCATTCGTGAAAACTTGCTTTCAAAATGTGCATTTGACAATATACACGCAATAACTGCTAACGAGGTTGGTTATTTTAATAAAATTTTGAAAAATATCGATAGTGGCAAAAGAAACAAGAAATTTGACAGAAAACCTCGAAAATCTTGAAGTACAATACTTAGAAAACGATTAAAATTAAGATCGTCAATCCACTGCGCTCCCCTAACGTACAGCTCGGTTTAGTGATTTCATATGGATTATTTAAATTAGTGCAATGAGAAAAACTTTTATAATGTCAGGCTTGAGCAATGTGCCATCACTGTAATGGGCGGGTTTTTCTCTGAGAAATTATAGATGAAATGTAGTTAGGTACCTTCATGAAGACCGATTATAGATTAGTACGTTTCGAGTGTCGTTAGTGGAGGCGTCACTGGATTAGACTTGTAGGCTGATTTGAAACACTGTTCACAGCTACAAGTAGGTAAGTCATACCACTGCAACCCTTTAACTTTTATTAATTGATAGCGAATATCTTACCAAGCGCTCTAGGTTGCTAGCTTCAAATTTCATATTGCCAGTTGTAATTATCAGCTAGCTACGATGTACTTTTATCGTTGTAAATTTTCCAAGAAATATTTTGTATAGCTTGAACGTTGTGATACTGTATACTGTTCCATTAACAACAAATACATTTCTAGGAAAAATTAATAATCTGCAAATATATGCAAAGACTACATTTCAGTAAGTAACTTCCAAAAGATAATCTGATATGTACAACATGAATTAATAATTAAAAGTTCAGAGTTAATAGTTAACTATGCAATAAGTGTAAAAAGTGAAGCAGTTGTGATGATCCTAATACATTTTTTCCTGTTTTCGTTTGTTGTTGCACTATTTCTGGGAATTTTGAGGATTATTCTGTATATTAGGTTGCCTATCCGTTTACTTCTATGTATTTTCTAAAAGTTCTTGGGCATATGGAATGCCCATATAGTTTTGGTAATTTTTGTTTTCAGATTGATCTTATTCTTCTTTTTAAATTCTTTTAAATATAACTTCAGTTTATAACCATTTTCCTCACCCATCTTAGAATATTTTAGTTTTCAATCTGCTTTTGCTACCGTAAGACACACTTTGGGTTTTTTTTTGCTCGCTTTAAAAGAGGATTCTAAAATCGTCAGCAATCAGGTGCAGAATTAGTGCAACAATTTTCTGCCCCTTTGCACCCTTTCTGCGAGATCAACTTATCTTTTGACCACACGAAAACACATTATACTTAGACGATATTTGCGATAACGCTTTTTTGCACTAATTAACATACACTAATTGGTCTAAGATTATCTTCAATCAAGCAATAAACATCCAGTTAGTGCTGTGCATCAATGAATGTGTAACCTATTCCTACCATTAAAATCTATGGTCATACATTAACCCTAGTAACCCCACAAAATTGAGAGAACGCCAAGCACCAAAATGGGTCATTTTTGACCCACTGTATAATTTTGCTATTTATAATTGTTTAAAACATTTTTTGCCCTCCTTACATATATAAAATATCTAATACGTTTCTTATATTTAATATTTATCATGCATACATAATAAATAAAAAGCGAAAATACATCGAGAACAGACTGTACATTCATACTGCATTGTAGAAGTCCTTCCTTTTCAAGAAGTATATTCACTTGTTTAGATTTCCTTTTTGTATCGGACACATATGTCCACATTCTCCCATCTATTTTCTCATTATTAGCTCCAGCAACGAGTTCATCATCCGAGTCTTCAGAACCGGAAACTTCACTTCCAAATTCACTGTCACCGATTCTCTCAACTTCTTCATTATCGTCTACTTCGCTGCACATTTCAGGAACGTCTTCGTCACTATAATCACTTTATTCTAAAAGCTTAGCTAGTTGCTCGTCACTTAGCGGAATTTTATTTGGATTTATTATGATCAAATGGTAACAGCAAACTGAAAGTAAATTTTGAACCCTGCTTTTATATAGACATACGACAAACATGTATAATTCCTGTAAATTCCTCAAACATTTTTTAGCAATAAAATTCATGCATGCACATGCACTAACAGGCAAAATTCGCCAGACGGCACTTTACAATGAAATTCATGCATGCAGCGACATGTACGAGCAGGCATAAAACATTAATTGACTACAACACGCGAAGTACCGAAATGGGTCAAAATTGACCCTTTACGCAAAGACAGTAATAAAAAATTTCAGGTACGGTTTTGTAAATTTTTATTTATGGCAAACGGTGACAGACAGCATAGGAATAGCATATCTAGAAGCAAAACGACGTAATAGCATCTGAAAAAAAATGGTACAAGAAAATTTGAATCCTGGGTCATTTTTGACCCGGTTTTGGGGTTACTAGGGTTAAGTAATTAACGACGCAATGGAGGATCACTTTTTGTATGAAAATTAGTAATGATATACTTTTTGCATTATTGTAGAAACAAAACTTGAGCTTCTGCAACCTAAACCGCTTTAAATCGAGTCTCAAATCTTTGAACCCTCAAAATTAGTTCGTATATCAGTTCAGATCCTATAATTTTATGATAAATACTTAAAGCTGTCGATAAACCGAAATGCACTTCTCCTTACTGTAGAATGATTATAAATAACTAATCGGATTGGTGCTTTTTGAAAGTTTGAGGGCTTTACAATCCTAAAATGTGTATTTCTAGTTTAATCAACAGGTTGATTAAAGCGTAACCATGGACACGCCTAAAAAAGAATAAATAATTCGAATTGATAGTTCAAAATTCAAAATTTGTAAAATACACCAGAAAGAGCGATAAAAGAAACCACCAAAAGCATGTAACTTCCCAAATTTAACCTTGCCTCTAGCAAAAATTAAATTTAGTGATAAGTTTGGCAAAGAGATGTTTATCTAAGTTCTTATTTACCTTTAAGGCAATAGATACGAGTAACACATATGTCTATAAAATTATCGCCTATTTACCATTTTTTATTTAGATATGTTAGGGGTGCTGGACCTGTGAGGTATCGAAATTAGCTTGTGAAGGTACTTTACCAAACTAACTTGTAATGCGTTTAGTATTTGTTAGTCTAATATATTTATCTATAATTTCTCTATAAATTTAGTCACTGAAGTAGTAGTTATCAGACCGTAGTATATTTGTCAATTGTTTAATTTTTATTTATATTGTCAACTTTATTGCGCAATTGTCACTTCAAGGTAAAAATCTGTTATAATTTAATCTGCCATGCTAACCTGCTATATACTTCATTCTAAAAATATTTAACGTGCTACAGCTGATTTCAGTATGCATCTGGCTGCATACAGAGATTACTAAATCTGAATTGCTCTAAAGACGTTTAACTACTTTACGATTTTTTACAGTGACTACACTTTATTTATTATTATTGGACTTTTAAAATTACGCAAAAAGTATTTACTAGTTGAAAATATATTTTTTGAGTTATCCTGGCATTAGGGATTACACGGAATTCAAACTATGGGTCTGTAATCCAAATTTTAGCAAAAAAAGAAAAAACACTTATTTTATATGAAAGCTTTCAATTAACCAATAACGTTTGAATAAAAATTAAGTCGAGTATTTAACAGAATACGTTAAACTTTCTAAGCCACTGGTTTTACCATTAGATATTCTGCAAGGATAAGCTATACTAGGGATTCGTGATACCAACAATCGCCAGTATGAAAATTAATCTAGAAAAACTAAAAACATAAAATCTCAAGTATTTTTCTCCCTCAAATATAAAAAATGTAACCATACCTGCTAAATTTGAAGTATAACAACTTTGTATTTAAACTAAAAAATTTAAATTGATATTTAAATTTGTTATTAGCTGAAGGCCTACAACTTAGCGATGGATAACGCGTTAGTTTTTCACCACCCTGTATGTTAATTGTTTTATTTTGTTTTTCCTTGGTTTAGATACTGTTCTTTGTGTTATGACAAAGATTTAAAAAATTGTTATATAAAAAAACGTTTATATTGTTTTAAGTTTATATTTGTTTAACTATGGATCTATTTTTTTGTTAATATTCAATACAAGTAATTTTATAAAAAAATATTTACTGGATTTTAAGAGTTTTTGCCGAAATATAGCATCTAAACTATGCTAGTTTTACTACTTTGGTTACTACAAATAATACTAAATATTTGAATGAAAAGAAATTATGAACTTTAAATTTAGTTTTGAAAAACTGTTAAACTGCTAAAAAGTTTACAAATACTGCATTACCAATTAAATACTGTACAAGTCTTTTTACATTTGAGTTTTTATCTAAAAACTAGAAGTATTTAAATACTTAATAAATATTTAAATACTTTTTTCTACTTCTGTAACTAAAATGGCATTTAACATACTAACATACACGTCGCTAAGTGACCTTTTAATCACGCCTTCATAACCTGTGACTAAAGAGCCTCTTAGGCACGAGCTGAAGTTAGCTACGATGTTTTAGTCACGGTGTGAAGTTAGGTTCAAACAGTATTTGCTTTATTTGCCACAGCCAAAATAAAATCAAGTTAGTTTTCAACAGTCAACATTGACGTTTGTCGAGCATAATTTAACGTAGCCTAATATTCAAAATCTGAATGAAATAATATGATGTTATATTGTCTAAATTTGTGGTCGTAGAAATAGTATAGTATGTAACACATTATATAAACTCGTCTAGACACTCGTTTATTAAACACTCGCTGCGCTACGCTCCGCTTGTGCCTAAAAAAACTTGTGACTAAAGTGACGTTTATAAAACGTGTCCCATAATATACTATTTTCTACTCCTGTAACTAAAATTGCATTTAACATACTAACATACACGTCGCTAAGTGACCTTTTAATCATGCCTTCATACTCTGTAATTAAAGAGTCTCTCAGTCACGAGTTGAAGTTGGCAATGACGTTTTAGTCATGGGGTGAAGTTAAGTTCAAACAGTAATTGCTTTATTGGCTACAGGCAAATCTAAAATCAAGTTAGTTTTCAACTTTCAACGGTTAACTTTGACGATTGTCAAGTATAATTTAACCTAACATAATATTCAAAATCTTAATGAAATAGCATAATGTTAGATTGTCTAAATTTGTAGTCGTAGAAAAAGTATAGTATGTAACACATTATATAAACTCGTCTAGACACTCGCTGCGCTACACTCCGCTCGTGCCTAAAAAAACTCGTGACTAAAGTGGCGTTTATAAAACTTGTTACATAATATACTATTAAAGTATCTAATTACTTCTATAAAAGTATTTAAATATTAAATATTAAAGGTATTTATTATTTACCTACTTTTTGGTCATAAAAGGTATTTAGTATTTAAGTACATTCGATTTTCATAAAGTATTTAGTATTTAGTAGTTAAATACTATTTGGAAGTATTTTGCTCAGCTCTGTTTGCACAAAGCATAAGTATATAGGTGGCTACCGTTTTCTGCTTTTAAAGATTAGCGTAGAATTCGATGAAAAAAGTTGCATTGTTCCTGAGTCGCATGTAAATCCTATATCGTCAACTGGCTGCATATACGTCATTCAGAAAACTTTACAAAATAATTGCATAATAATTTTTTAAATAATAGATTGTAGATTTCTGTGAAAATTTCCAGGTGAATTTAATTGAGCAACCTGCTCCCATTTAAAGTTTGATTATATATTAGTCTAGTTCGTATTGTCTACAGTCTACAGGTCGTAATTTAACTTTCCTGTTGCTTTGTCGCATAACTTTCCGGTATTACCGTATTTTAAACTGTCTATAATTATCCTTCGTTTCTACATCCTATTATCTTCCCTATGCAGCGATTCATAATGGTATCAGAGTTGAGAATGTTAATATTTTTTACAAAGTTTCAATATACACTATAGGTATAATCTACAAAGAAAATTACATTTTATTTTAATGTTTTGGGATTCCGCCCTGCTTGGTCTGAAGAGAATTTTAAGAATATTTACAGTTTTTGAAAATAGAAGATAGCTTTGACAGTAAAGCGAAAACTAGTTTCTTTTCCGGTAAACTACCCTTTCTGTTCATGATACGGCAAAATTTTGCAAGGAAAGGTGGTTCAGAATGATAAATTATGGCCCTATACAAAATTTCAGGAAGATCTACCTACTTAAAGTAAACCGTAAAACTTGTATTTATTAAAAATGACGGTTTGATTTAAGCAGGTAGAACTTACTGAAATTATGTATGGGGCCCTAATTTCCCATTCTGAACAACTCTTCTTAATAAAATGTTGCCGTATTATAAACAAAAAGGGTAGTTGACCTGAAAAGAAAATACAATTTTTTCGTTTAATCTAAAAATAATGGTTTAATCTAAGGAATTAGATCTTACTAACATTTTGTATAGGGCCATAATTTATCATTCTGAACAACTTTTGATGGTAAAACTTTGCTGTATCATAAATAAAAAGGGTAGTTTACCTAAATAGAAAATAGTTTTTCACATTTTTCATGGCCGTCTTAATTTCTAAAAATTAAAACTCTGCTTAATAGCTATTTATGCAACAAGTGCTAAAAGTCGACGTTTATGCACGAGACATGAAAATGTGTATAAACGACTTTTAGCACGCGTTGCATACAATATTTTATCTACGACCTTAATTTTGCTGTTATTAATCCATAAATATCGATTTAACGTTAAGGTTTGCATCTACGACACTTCTAATTTATGTCATAATAAACAGTAGGCCATGCCGCCAGGGCGAATGTTTGCGAAGCCAGTACTGTCATGGTCAGTTACGAAATGTAATTATTAATACTCCACATCTGACTGTATTCATTACATAAGGCTTTAATTATTTCACAAACACTTTACCTGTAACGCAAGGAGCAACTAGAATAACTTTACAACTTCACTTCCAGTTCGAAATTGTAGTTTTATAACCTCACTTCATTTTCAGCACATGGGCTAAAAGTAAACAGCTGATTTCTTTAACCACGCTAAACTATAAAACGTCACTTCTAGTGAAACAAGCTAGCGCTAAAAGGCCTACTTTTAGTAGTGGTCGTAGATAAAATTATTTTCAGACCAAACAGGGCGGAATCCCAAAACGTAGCTATAATGGCGGAATCGAACAATTCTCTAAAGGGCAAGAACATTAACAGTGATTTTTTAAATAACATCGTGAATTCTCTTAGCAATACACATGTTATAGTTGTTACAGTACCGTATTAGAAAAATCGCCGTATTTTGAATAGTATCAGTTATTATCTTAATCTTGCTTTATTTAATGCGTAAAAAAAAAGACCATGTAAACTTAATTGATGTTAATTCTTTTACTAAAGACTCGAATTTTACTGAACATGGTCTTCACTTAAATGTTCGCGGTAAATATAAATTAAGCAAAATGTTAGCAGACAGTGTTACTAATCAAATGGATTTTTTCATTAAATATAGGTGTGATTATTTTGTGAGAAGTAACTTAACCATTTAAACCGACGACTGTATAATGAATGGGTACAGTAACGGACGGAGTAGTATAACTACTTCAGCGATAAATCAAAGTGTATGTGATGACAGTACCATTACCTCAAAACCTTTTATTAAAAATTCAAACATTTCGGGGAGTTTGTATCCTGATTTAACCAGTGCACCGGAGGCTGAAGAAGTTTCCTCAAATTTTTTATATGTCCTAATCCAACGAATAAATTTAATTTTTGTGGAAAACACAACAGGCAACAAATTGTAAATAACAAAAACATGATCCGAAAAATACTGCTAGTAGTTCGAACGAATTTACATTTACAGTTATTTATCAAAATATGCAGGAGTACATGTGATTAAGTTGAAAGTTTTTAAAAATATGATGAAACTCAGTTCTCTGCTATACCTGGATACTGTCTTACTAGCTATTTTTGTAGAACAAATTATAAATGCGGCGGTATTTTAATTTATGCTAAATCCAAGTACCTACTCTGCTAACGATTACAGTATAATTTATAATATGAGAGAAGAAAAAGTTTTTGAATTTGCCTCTGTTGAAATTAAACTCTTCAAAGTAAACCTACTTATTGTGTGTGTATATAAATCTCCTGACAGCGATACTATTACTGTTCTTAGGAAATTAAAGGAATTATTAAGCGTGATCTGCAAACATAAAAAGGACAAAATTGTCATATGTTGTGATTTCAACATTGATAATTTATTAATTTCCAAAAATCGAAGTTTATTATTAGATTTAATGAATTCTTTTGGATTGAGATCTGTTTTCCAAGAAGAAACTCGAATAACTAGAAACAGCAGCTCGCGAATAGATTACATTTTCATAAATTTTGATAATCTTTCTGACAAGAGTAATTTTTAATCGACTTTCCGACCACTCTGCTCAGAAAATTTGTTTTCCAATAGAACATTGTACAGGAAATTATGTTATTTGTTTGTTTTTCGCAAAGAAACACAGATAATTTTCTTATGCTTCTTGAAAAAGAAGATTGGGAACAATTGTACGAGTTAAGGGATATTAATTCAACATTTTCAAATTTCTTAAACATTATTACTTATAACTTTAATACATCTTTTACGACCTCTCTAAAAAGATATAAAACACCTACTAAACCATGGGTTACAAAAGGGTTGAACATTTCTGCTGAAAATTTAAAAAAATTATTTATACTTAAAAACATTGGTTTAACTACCATAGAATTTTATAACAATTATAAAAAAAACTTACAGAAGGGTTTTAAGCTTTGCGAAAAAGAAACACGTTGCTGATAGAATAAAAAAATCCTCTAACAAAACTAGAACGACTTGGATGATTATAAATGAAAATTTAGGTCGAAACATCCGCCAAAAAACTGAAGTTAGCATTAAGGTAAATAATCTTGATATTAGGGAACCGTTCCATATAGCCTAGGAGTTTAATAAATATTTTATTAGTATACCGGCAAAGTTGAAACCAGAATTAGATCTAAACAGCGATCCAAAATATTTTATAGCAAATAAATCGTACTTAAACAAAATGCTGTGTTTGCATGACGTAGATGAGAGTGAACTAATCTCAACTATTTCATCACTAAACACAAAAGCAACTTGTGGTATTGATGGTATTTCTACGGTTCTCATTAAGAAATGTGCAATGCTTATAAAAACTCCTTTATGTCATTTAATTAATTAATGTTTTAATCAAAATTGTTTTCCAGAAAAAAACTGCAAATGCTATTCCACTTTATAAGAAAGGAGATCCGTGTGATTTGTCCAATTATCGACCGATAGCATTGCTATCTTCGTTCTCTAAAATAATTGAAAAGATTATAGCATCTCCTATTTTACATATTTTTGCAAAAACATCGTGTACTTTCCAAAAATCAACATGGGTTTAGAGAAGAGGACTCTACTAAGACTGCCCTTATAAGTTTATTAGAAAACATTTATGATAATCTAGACAATGACAGGCGTATAATGACAGTTTTTGTGGATCTCTCTAAAGCGTTTGATTGCGTAAATCATAATACCCTTTTAGATAAGATAAAAAATTTTGGCCTGCTTGATGAAATAAATAATTTACTACAATCTTATTTGTCGAATAGAGAAAAATTCGTTAGTTTTTCTGGGGTAAAATCTGGTAAACTTGCATTTAAAGTAGGGGTTCCGCAGGTTCTCGGTCCACTGCTATTTCTTCTATATATTAATGACATTGATTCCGCCTTAACCTGTAAATTTACCTGTTTTGCTGATGACATAACATTATTAATATCGGAAAATTCTGATGAAAATCTTGTAGATAGAGCTGATTTTGAACTTAGAAGTTTATTAAACTTACTAAAAATTAATGAGCTAACAGTCAATCTAGATAAAACTATGATGATGCAATTTATCACAAAAAAATTGAAATTTAATCATGATCTCACACTCGAAGTATCCAATAAAACGATTACAAATGTTAAAGTTTTTAAATTAGGTATTGGGCATTAATCTGGATTTCTCTTTGAAATGAAATGATCATATAAATGCTATCTGTAAAAAACTATCAAGCACTTGCTTTGCTCTTAATAGAATTACTCATTTTGGTGATATCGAGACTTGCAGAACTTTTTATTGTTCAAACTTTAAATCAGTTCTTAGACACGGTATCTTTTTTTTTTGGGGTAATGCTACCAATCTAAATCGGGTGTTTGTCATACAAAAGAGAGCCATTCGCAACATATTTAATTTACAGAGACGTGCAAAACCATTTCCATCAATCACAATATTTTAACTCTTATTAGTATCTACATACTAGAAATTTTACTGTATGTTAAGTCTAATATTAGTAAATTCAAATTTTTAAACGAGCACCATCAATATAGCTCTCGTTACGGTCGTCTTAACTTAGAGCATCAAAATCATCGCCTTCAATTATATAAATCCAGTCCTTGGCATATGGGTACGGTCCTCTATAATAAACTACCTATTAGTCTTAAAACATGTAGCAGCAAGACATTTAAAAAAGATTTGACTTTAATTCTCAAAAACAACGCCTTTTATACGCTAGGTGAGTTTTTAACATTTAAATTTTAAGCTAAATTGAAGTGCAATAAACATAATGTAGTTTTCGTAGTTAGCCTGTCATAAATTGAGGTTGTTATACACTGTTTTAATTTTAAACATTTTATATATACGTTTTATTTAATTCCTTAGGGAACTTTTACTGTTAACTTATGTATTTCTACGTTGTTTTAACTATTACATGTATACATTTCATAATTTTTTAAATTTTAAGTAAGCTTTTTTGTGACTTGTCCTATATCATTGTCTGATCGAGAGGACCAATAAATTTATTATTATTATTATTGCAATGAACACCTTTAAAGCCTCTAAAATTATGATAGCAATTAATAACATTTGAAGCATTTCAAATATTATTTTACAAAATATTCCATAAATGTGCTAATTTTAGCAAATTGTATGAATAGCATTGACATTGAGTTAATAATTTGTAAAAACGGCATTAAAAATAGTATTAGTTGATACGTACATCAACTAATACTAATCAATAGTTAGCAGTTTTAGGCATATTTCAAAAGTAAAGATTCACCGACGCCGTAGAAAAGTGTCTAAGGAAATTCGAGAAAGGCAATCGTTAGCCAATGGCTATATTTAGTCAGCTCGTGGACATTGCTGGAGTTAAGTCATTTTATGGTAGCTATAAAAGGTTCACATAACACAACCTAAGCTAAGGATGTCAGAAGTTGGAATTGCTTAAGCCAAATATTTTTAGAAGGTTTAATATTTCCAAAAAATAAGTCCTAGTATAAGGAACCACAAGCATAACATATGTACCGGATTTTCAAAACAACAACGCGCTTTGTAAGCAACCGTTATATCAGGATGTTGTCATATGTATTGTTACGTTTATATAGCATGACGCTTTTTTAGATCGCTCCCGCCTCCTCTATGCGTTTTGGCCACCCCTGTCCGAACGCCGTAATTTGCGGACCGCTTATATTGATTTTCTTTAGTGTTCACTCACATACCGCCGATTTCTATAGGTCATACTTGTCGAAGATAATTGGGTTTGGTTTGCCCAACGCGTTGGTGGCGGATTCAAACAGCGCTGCGGTTTGAATTGCAAAGCTGGAAGCTTATATGTATGTGCGCCCTTTCTCCTTCTTCTTTTTGGTTGTAATTGGGCACTGGTATTCAGTTTTTTTGAGTCGATTTTGACACCGTGAAACTTGCGATCTGTTAGTTGCGAAATTAGCAGTTCTTACTGAACTTTTACGTTCTGGTTGCGGTCCCTCTTTCGTTTCTTCGAGTTGAAAATTGTCTCCTGCATTTTGCTTCGTCAACACCATTTTTCCGTTATGGGAGTATTAACACACGATCTCGTTTTGAGCAAAGTAAAAAAAATTTGCATAATTGCTCTCGCTCTGTAAACTTGAAGCTAGCGATTTCTTTGGCGTCACCTTCAAGTTAGCCAGAAATCAGTAGTACATTTACTGGAACACTTTGAACTCTTACGTATTTGATGGCAAGCTCTAAATTGCCTGGCTGTAACATTACCGCGAAGCTGTAAATTAGCATACTTTGTTTGCTTTCTTGTGACGACATTGCAATTTGGCATGCTACGATTTGTTTTCTTGGGGTATCACCGAGAACTGGTATATTTGTATTCTATATTGACTTGTTTGCTACTCCCTTGTAATTAACATATCTTATTGTCCTCTTTACTATTCCTTTTTAATTTAGTGTTAGTTAAAATAGAACCTCTGCAATTTCTGAACATAATACAGTACGCCGCATTTGTAGCTTTCCCTACTTTCACACCCGCGGTTTCGGTACCCAATTTTTAAAGCCAGTAGGTTAGCGCTTTCCAGTAACCAGATGCTGGATTGAACCCCAAATTCCGACGCAGCAACCGAGCTCCCTAACCGTTTGATTGCGCTGGCGTCACTCCGAAATGATGAAGAACCATAAAAACAGTGTTTTTCCACGACCGGGAGTAAAAGTCGGTTTCTATAGCATCAAAATTGTG
This sequence comes from Agriotes lineatus, assembly GCA_940337035.1. Lineage (NCBI taxonomy): Eukaryota > Metazoa > Arthropoda > Insecta > Coleoptera > Elateridae > Agriotes > Agriotes lineatus. The sequence continues at coordinate 248,138,282 of OW679194.1, forward strand.
ACAGAAGTAAAACATTTACTCCCTAGGGACTAAATAAGATAAAAATTTCCCTAGGGAGTTTTCATTATGACTGACAACAATTATGTCAAATTCGAAGTTATCAGGTTAGGTTTTGAGTCAGTTTTGACACAAACTGACGCAAAACCTAACCTGCTAACCTCGAATTTAACATACTTGTGAGCTCTTCTCATAATGACTTACAGTGCCACCAACTTTAAAATTTACCATAGGCTACTAATTTTTAAATAATTGTAACTAAAATGTCAATAAATGACGTTTAAAAAAACGGGTTTTTCGTTTTAAATCTTCCTGCAACGTGAAAAAAATAGTATATGCAACTCGGAGAGAATGCTATTTTGCTTCAGTGCAATTTCTAGCTCTCGGGCTTCGCCCTCGAACCAGAAATTACACCTCAGCAAAATAACACATTTCTCTCCCTCATGGCATAATATACTATTATACCAACCTACGGTATCGTAAAAAAATACCGATATACAGTGTGTCCCCGGATTGGGTTCACTATAGGTATAATCGACAAAAAAAAATACAATTTTATTTTAATAATAACATTAATAATAATAATAATAATAAAGGACTTTATTAACAAAAACCATTGTTGCTACCAACATAACTCATTAAATGCTTAATCGTGCGATCGATCAATTTTACACGCGATTGTTCGTAAGCACACGCTTACACAGTTTGTGAGTTTTTACGATAGTGGTTGCGGAAAATAGTATTTTATTTACCAGGCATATAATAAACTTTATCCTTGTGTAATACAGCCATTGTATGCGAGTCAATACAATATTTTATTTACGACTATAAAGTTTTTGATGACAGGTACCTAAGTACTTCCTTTATTAATAGATACATTTATTCAACTTCATAATAGATGTCAAATTTATCAATCCTATTTACCTTAAAGGGTTTATAAAAGTATCAATAGACAAGTGAAAACAAACGCAATAATTTATTTGCTTACAAAAGTAATTATTGCAATATTATTGCAATTTATAGGAGTATTAACAATATAGAAATTGGAAGTACTGATAAAAGCGCATACATTAGAAGAGCACAAATTATTAACAGGGATTGGATTGATCTGTTTTAAAACCTTTCTACCGGTGTCCATTTTACTGCTTGAATCAGCAGTTTAACTCTCCGTCATTTCCATTCTCCGTGGCATTTTAAAGCCGTCATGCTGGAAAACAACTGCCGGTGTATCTTTCTGGATTTTCTCGTGCTAGAAATGTGCTACTTTTTCCATTGTTTTGAACTTTGAGTATTCATACTTGAACAAACTTACACGTTTCAGTAGAACAAATCACACTTTTATTTACTTGATGTTAATGTCATTTATTGACAATCTATCCTACTATTTAAAAAACTTGTAAAATATAAAATTTTACATTCCACTAGTGTAATATGAACCGCTTTATGTATTTAGAATTAAATACATAATGCGCTTATTTATATAACTAAATGTAGGTATTTCAAAATGTTAGATGCCACACGTGAATAAAGAGATCTTATCCATTCGAGGAAATTGGCTTACTCATCGGCTTGCCTCCAGAGCTAAGGTTTTTCCTTTATGAATAAAATGCCTCTTTATTCACTTATACCATATATTATGTTGTAGAAACTATCTGTGGTTTGAAAATATGCAAAATTGGTAATTTTGATAGTCCAGGTATAGTATCGCTTTGGATTAAAATTAAATTCGCATGTATTCGAGGAATTCTGGAGAATTTTAAAGACTAGGAAATATTTGAAATATTTCAGACCTTCCTCCAGATTCTATACTCTTGAATCCCCAATTTCTATAAAAATATATTTTGGTTAATACACATATGCCGAAAGAAACATTATCAAAACTTCTCTTCACTTCAAAGTTAGCTTTTTTGCGAATGTAAAGAGTGGTCCTCCTACTGCAATAATCGTTCATTAAATTGCGTTTGGTGGCAATGTAATAATCTGCCTACGATCTCATGAATACATGACGTCACGTACCAGACAGATGGCCTCTCTGGATCCGCACACCCCACAACGCGTGTCGTATCACCGTGGCCAAGCTGATCCTGGGGGTGCATTTAACAGCTTCCCTTCTGGACTGGCAAATTCGCATGTGCATGCGTAATATTAGGGTGCAACTAAATCTTCCTGTTATGCTAATCATCGCCTCTCAGCTAGAATGATTTTCCGCATCTCTTACATACTAAAAAGGCGATTTTAATCTGGGAAGCGTACGCGCCCTCTGCAACAATTAAATTAAAAGCAGCCCAGAGGCAAGGATTAGTCACTTGCTATTATTTACTAAAAACTGTCTGAGGATTTAGATTTAGATGAGCTATTGTTCATTAACTCATTTGACAGCCGGCAAAATCTACATTTGAGTCATTAGAATATTTCCATAAATTACCATTTTGTATTAATAACAGCAAGTAAATGGTAAGTTTGTTTCTTACCTTGAGTATAGTTGATTTGTTATACGTAGGTATATAGACATACAGGCACCATACGTTTTTGACCTTTAAAAAATGTGTTTTTTTCTCAAATTAGTTGCAGCTATTTAAGTATTTCTATTCTTAGGATTGGCTGATGAAGCATAACGTAATTTGTGATATAAAGCACATATTCCTTTGTAATTTCGAAATTTAGTTACAGAAATTACTCGTGTTGTTTTATTTACATTTTGAAAACTTCTAAAAAAATGGATGCAGAAGTGCTGCAATATACTGTAACACTTGCACTATTTCTACCACATCCGACTGTATCCACCAGGATGCCCAACGGGACAAGTAGCGCCATCTAGTCCCTACAAATTCAAACTATAGCTGAGTATAAGAAATACGACGCGATTTCATAATAGACTAACTCTAAATTCAGCAGACTTTAATAATATTTCACCTATATTTGTTGCTGTTTTTGTTCTACCTTTGATAATTAAACATAAATTAAGAGGATCCCAATGATTTACTGAACATAAATTAACCCAAACTGGGGCACGATACCAAGCGACACTAAAAGACATGGAGATAGAATTTGTACTTGAACATAATATGAAGCTCATAAGTACATGTTTTAATCGCAAAGACATACATAAAGCAATATGGGTGTCACCGGATGGACAAGTTAATCAGATATACTCCAGTCGTTGAAGGTAAAAATAGGCTTATTACCTCCGAATTCTTTGAACCTCCATAGATTTTCATGAAAATTTGAAATTAACTTCACCTTACCCTTAACTTCAAAAGTGACATATGTCCGACTTGAGTTTTTGGTTTTTAATTGGTGAAACTACCCCTTCGTGAAAAAAATTGAAAAAATGCATTTTTAAGCATATCATGAATTCACATCTTATTTATATATGTAGAATAAAGCTTCTTTCGCATTCTCGAACATGATTTACAATGTATTCAAAATGTTCAGCCCTTAAAAACAACGCCCTATGGCTAAATTAATAAAAAAATAAACGAAAATATTATAAAAATATCATAATATAAAAATGTATTATTATTTTGAAACTATACATCATCAGACCTACTATCACTATCAACTTCTTCCACTTGGTCAATTGGAGGACAGTTTTGGCAGTTATCCTCTCTATTTTTTTTATTTTAGAAATATTCACATCATTAAAATTAAATTATGACAAACAATTTATAAATGTACCTATTTCAAATATCTTAAATTATCTATTTTATTGAAATAATGTAAATATATAGTGTCCGCCAAAAAGTCGGCATAGTCGGTTTATTTTTCAAAAAAAGCTTTACGTCAATAATTTGTGCTTGTCTAAAATCCTATTTAGCCCCTATCATATGCACCGAGTGATTTTTACTTGTTTAGAAAATAGAGTTTGCCGAAAAATACATTTATGTATGTATATGCACCATACATGCACATAGGATCATCTATGAAGCTCCAAAATTATGTGGATTATGCTCCGAAAAAATGCGATTGGATTTTTTACCACAACTCCCTTAATTTTGAAGCTACAACGTCCATTCAAAAACTATTTTACAGGTAATTTCAAGGGCTTCAAGATCATACACATTTCAACATGCCCAAACCCTGCATATTCTAAAAGTAAAGGGTTATAGGGCTCGGGAGAGGTGGTCCGCGCACTATAATGCAAACTTCTAACATTTATATCTCCGTTATTTTTTATCCTACAGAAATAAAACACAAACTAAAATTTTCGTTAAGAAAAAACCCACATTTTTGTACTATATCATTTTTTACGTTTTTTTTTTAGTTTTTGTTATTTTGAAAATAAGGTATTTTATTAAGAAATTTGAAAAATACGTTTTTCATTTTCATCATATTTTTTTCGAAAAAAACGCACTCTAACCCGGCCAAAGTTTTGGATGACATGAGTGATACTAGAATAAAGTAATTTGTAAAGGGATAACGGTCAATATCAATTGTGGTGGAATGGCTGGGGTTTTATCGCTCATATTTTTTTTTCAAAAATGCGAGTGGCCCACGGCTTTTGCATCGCAACTCGCTTAGTTATAAAGTAATCAACTTTTAACAGTGCTCATTTTAAAGGTCCTTCCAATAACTACAAAAATGTTCTATAAGTTTATCCCAAAAAATGCATCCGTTTTCCGTTATTTAACGTTGATCACTTCGAACCAAATCGATGCAAAAAAATCTTCAACCAGCCATAACTCCCTTGATTTTGGACCTAGAGAATTCATAGAAAAAAAATCTCTTTGTTCTTTTATAAGCTTCATTTTTGGTCGTTACAACTTATTTGATAGAACGAGGAAGTTTTCAAGTTATTCGCGAAAAACCGTCCAAAAACATGTATTTTTATCACGAAAAATCTAAGTTTTCAATCACGAATAACTCGAAAAATATCGATCTATCGAAAAAACTTTATAAAACATTTTTTACTTAGAATTTGTCCCTCTATTCTTTTCCGTGGTTATTTTGAGTGAACACATTTCCACCCCCTAGAAGGGGTGGCATCCACTCTCAGGGTGAAAGCGCACATCTACGCTGTCACTTTTACTCCATGAGCCATCCCCTAACTACTCAGCAAATTTCACGTCAATCGGTCAAGGTTCAAAGAATTTGGAACGGAAAACTTTCCACGACTGGACTAATAGACGATGTTTTGATAGAGTGCAAATATATAAAACGCAATTGTAAATTCCGATAATTTCTTAGTCCGAGTAAAGATAGAACAGGAGGTACAAATCAGCAACAGACCAAAAATCTATGAAATCAGACGCTAACTTGCTAAAATGATGATTCCTAAAATAATTTTAAGAGACTAATGGAGGATAGGATATAGAATCTCACAGAAAAAGATGAAATATCAACCAATCTACTGAGGAATAGGTTCAGGGAAAGTGAGCTCATGGACATAATGATGAGTTTAAGAAATCTATAAAAGAGCTTTACTGATAACTTCTCCCGCAAGTGTACGTTGTGACAATAAACAATTTTAAAAATCAAAGGCAAATAGGGGTAACAATATCTTCACGTTCGTAGTAATACTGAAGCGATAAACGGACACACTATGTAATGCGAATTACATCAATTTTCAAATAAAAAACATTAACGGCGATGGGATTCGAACTTCAGGGACTGCGAACGAGCCTGCGAATGCGATTTCAATAAACGGTGATAGCCCGCTCGGTGAGTTGTGGCTGCTTTAAAAACACAACGTATTTATTGTTGATCTTTTTTTTCTTTTTGACATTTACCCTGTATCTGTAAGATAATAATGTAAGACTATACATTGGCAACTTTATTTTAGCATTAATCAATTTACCCATGCTACTAACAATTGCCGTTTTTTTCTGTAGTCACTGTGTTGTTATTTTGTTTACAAACACCATGGTAACATTAAGTAAATTCCCTATGTCTAATTTTGCATAATTCAGCCATGTACAGTCTTACATTATTCTCATTGTATATATAATATCGATTTTTTTTTTCGGTTTCATACCAAAAATGCATATAATCTGAATGCAAAATATCGTCTTCCTCCAACAAATACATTTTGAGTTATACCGGCAACAGACAGACAGACAGACGCAATTGAAAAACCCCGTCTTCGTCATCTAGCAACCCTAAAACGTGAAGATCTGAAAAAATCTCAAAAGGTATTACAAAAATTCCTTCGTTTTTTAAACGAGGGAAGTAAAAACAGTAAATCTCCTGGAGATAATGGCATAGTAGGTGAGTTCCTAAAAGAATATGGGGAAATGCTATAAGACAGAACATTAGAGTTAGTACAGGATATATGGAAAAAGGGAAAATACCCAAGCAGTGGGCAGAAGCTATTTTCTGCCGTGTCTTTAAAACAGATAATATCACAAAATGTAAAAATTACAGTGGAACAGTACTGCAACATTTAGAATATAAGGTATTGGTAATGTTAATTATAGAGCAAATGAACGGTAGTATAGCTACCAGCTTAGAAGACTACCAAGCGGGGTTTGGGGCAAACAGATCAGCAATTGATCGCGCTTTTACAATGAAGCCGATTCTCGCAAGCTTATGTGAATTTAGTCTGCCACTAACTATAATATTTAAAATTTTTAATCAAACCTTTGACACAATCAAGTTGAAAAAGGTTCAAATACTGTTTGCCATAAGAGTAACGGATATGGAAAATGCACTTTGGTAGCTAGACAACAATTATAATAGCACATGTGCCATCTTGTTTTCTCTTGGTAAAATTAATATCCATTACTGTCTAGCACATTTGTACTCTTATGTTCGCTATAATTTTAGGCAACCGGTATATGGTTATTTTTCCGTTTCTTAGAATTAAACCAATTTCCTTAAACTATTAATATATACATAAATCGTCCAAGCTAAACTTCGATGTGCTATAGCTATGTCAAAAGTTTTCTAGATTTCGTATTTTTGAAAACCTAAAAATTTGATTCGGTAGGTTTATTATCCTATCTAAATATGTTATACTTGTGATTATATTGGAATCGGTGTTAGATTTTTGGGGCTGTTTAAGTCATTACGCATGACCCATGTTTTACAATCTAAAACCAGGGTGTCTAACACTGATCCGTATGTCGCGACTAATTGCAGAAGATGTAAGCAACTGCACCACAAATCTGAAGAGAAAAACCTACATTTTACATATGAACGGGAAAAATATAGGCCTGTTCCCTTCTTAGATACTCTGATTACCACGATAGAGTCCAAGAAAATTTAATTCAATTTGTACATAAATCTACCAGTTCAGGTAGATTCCTCAATCTCTACTCGTTCCATAGCATTTGACGTTAATTCGGTTTTGTAAAGGGGCTCAAGCATTGAATTGTCAGCATTTAACATCCAGATTTCCACACTGCAAATTTAAATACATTAATTGATATTTTGAAGGTGAACACTTATTATTTCCTTATTAATATTAATTGTATTCTCCAATCACACTAATAGGCAAACAAATAGCACTTACTTAACATTGCCATCTAATAAATGTATAAAAGCTTAGTCTCCATTAAGCATAACATATAATAAAGTGATTATTTCATAAATTTAATCATGTAAATATCACTGATAAACACCATCAAACTATAAAGCAGTGTTTTTCAAACTGTGGGTCGCGACCCCCAGGGGGGTCGCAAAGCAGCTCTAAAGGGGTCGGGAGCTGGTGACCATAAAAAAATTAATTAAAAAAAAGACAGAAAAGAAAAACAACCAACAAAATGATTTAACCTTTTATTCGAAAATACACACACATACCTAAAGGCATCAATGAGAAGGGTGTACCTGCTTTTCTTTCAACATTTTTCGAATCGTGGTTCTATATTTGAGAAGCAAATAATCAAATCTTTTCAAGCTCGAGTCTATTTCTTTTCTTCGTTTTTATATCCACCATTAAAGAAAACGTTAGCTCACACAGGTGGGATGTGGCGAATGGCACTAGTAATTTCAGAGCATCTTTTACAAGCTCTGAGTATTGTACCTTTTTTTAACCAGAAAACGTCAATCTCCTGCGAATGAAATTCCATTTTAAGCATTCCATCAGCAGCAAGTTCTATAAGTTTTTCTTTCATCCTTGTGGTGAGATCTGCCAGTTCCACTGACACATCCAGATAAAGATTTAGTATCCATCTTTTCCCATTGCCAGCTTGAAATTCTTCTGCAGGAAAGTAACTCAATAGTTGCTGGTTTAAATTTTGCAATCCCACAACCATGTTAGGAATGTTATCGCTAATGAGCAATGACTGATCAGTTGAAATCTCTTCGGCAATCTTCTGAACACAAGGAAATGATTCAATCATAAGTTTTTCTAGAGACGTTGACCAGAAACGATTTTTTTAATGAATCCATTAATCTTATGCTTAGCTGTTAGAATGTTTTCTTCTCCCCCTTGAAGACTCTTATTTAAAATATTTAGGTGGTCAAAGAAATCAGCAAGATATGCATCTTTAGTCACTCGCGGGGCTTAAAACGCTCCAGTTTTAACTCTGCCCCACACGTCGACTAAACACTAGCTTTACGCACTTGTATCGAAAATTACTATTATTAAATAATTAAATGGTAGATTATGTATTTATTTATTTTAAAATATTAATTTATATTATTTATAATTAAGGGGGGAAAACGTAAGACTACTTTACTGTTCTTCACTTAACGTTGAATGTAACAGCTGACCACTGAACGCCTCGAGCCGTTATTGGCTGGTTTGAGGTCAGGGGGTTCGCGAGATTTTTTCTGCTTGTAGAGGGGTGGCGGTTCGAAAAAGTTTGAAAAACACTGCTGTAAAGAATTGTCTTTATAAGCTTGAAGGCAAAACCCCTCATCCCTTTTGCATCAAGCGTGGTGTAGCAAACAAACTGCAGCGACTATAACTCAACAGTTCAAACCTCACATACATTGAAGTCTAGAATTATTTAACACAAAAGTGATTCATGCATAAAACACATGGACTGCGCTGTGGTTAAAAAGATCATGGTATTTGGCGCAGAATAGATTTTGAAAACACCAAGGTATAATCACCGAATCCAACAATAATCATCACATCTCATTAAAATGTGTCATATTTGCAGTACTCTCAATACCTTCAATTTAGAAAAGGTGTTGATACGCGTTTCCTATCATTTCCTATTAGCTATGCCAAACAGTAATATATTTATACAAAACATAAGTTACATGAGACTCCGCAGCTCCAAACTTTCGAAATGCTACTCGTATGTTCTCGACATTTAATTATATTTTGGATAAAAGTTTTAATGTGGTAACTTGTAAACAATAGTATTCCTTGTCAATGTATTCAAGCCTTCTGTCGGGCTTCATTTAAGGTGCATTTAATGCAAAAAATTTCAATATGTTTGAATTACAAGGAGTGTATAAAATGTTTGCTCAGCGTAGAACGTAGAAAAAAACACAAATACAGCGTGAAAAAAATCTGTAACAGCCTGAAAGTCCTTGGCTTTAACATCAAAATTTGACACTGAAGTTGACATTTCTCTTACTGATACGTATGAAAAGTAAAGTATGATCAAAAATTATTTTTAACTAGTATGGCTATGGAATAGTTCCTACTTTATGAATGCAACTACGTTTATACTTAAATGTCAAACTTGACATTTAATTTTTAAGTGACTTATAGTTGCATTCATAAATTAGAAACTATTCTATAGCCGTACTATATGAAAATAATTTTTGATCATGTTATATATGTTGCAAGGCAACACATTTAGTTTCTAGGCTTGTTATTTCTAATTCATTCTTATCATCTAGTAACTGACATCTCAGTTATTTTATTCAACACCTCCTAGTTATAAGGCTATTACTAGATCGATTTTAGACCTCTAAAGTGGCCCACAGCCCACTAGTGAGCTAAACCATGACCCACTAGTGACATAAAAACCAGGTCACTCACTACCGTATTGTTGATAGCGCTGTCAAATTTGAGATTTGCAGGCTAAGTTTTGCGTTAGTCTGTATCAAATAACAAACGAAACTTAACCTACTAATCTCAAACTTTCCAATTTGTCACTATGACTTTTCACCGCTGTCAAAACAAAATGTATGTTTTAGATATTTATTGAGTTGTTGGATAAAATTTAGTATGGCACGCGTGTGTTATCATAACTCTATAATAAAGCAGAACACTTCCCAAGGTCAAACATATCAACTCCTGGTCTATGTGCAGTTAGGTATTGTGGGCGTTGTCTTGATATTAGCAGCGTTGCCAGACCTGGTACAATTCTACGAATCTGGTACATTCTGAAACCGTTTCTGCAAAAGTATATTTTTAAAACGCGCATGCATTCAGTCTGGCAACCCTGCATATTCTGACCCGAGTGGTGCCGACCTACCGATGCCAGCGGTGACGTAACCGATCTTTGCCGATGTTTGGAAGTGTGGTTAAAGTTTCGAAATAATGAATTGGAGTAATTGTGGGGTTATATTATCTATGGAGTAATTCTTCTTCAGGTACGTCATTAAAATCATTTGATATAATATCCGCGAAGGGCGCTGATAATAGATGGCGCTACCGAAATCTAACTTGGCTGCTAAGGACGGGGTAAACCGTTGGGATAAACAACGATCGCCAATGTGATAAGCAATTACGTCATTCTCATTCGTCCTATTCGTTTGTGTTGACTTCCACGTGTTTAGCAGCGGTTAGTTTGTGAGTTTGTGTTAGATTTGAGCACCGATAAAGTAAAAATGCCCCTCGTAACACTGTGTGACATCTTCGAGTATGTGGAAAAAGGTACGAGATGCTTAAAGGAAGGTGAAGCAGTGCTGAATGCAGGACATGTCATTATGTGTGGCCTGAACAATAAAAATAATGACGAAGTTGATGCCCTGTGTTTGCAAACATCAAACCTAAGAGGACCACCACACTCGATTAAACTTATTTTAGAGTTGTGTAAGTTGTTCAGAAACTTGGTTGTTTTTACATAAAATTCTATTAATCACACCTACTTACAGCTACTTCCAAAGAATGGAACTGCAAATGCAGTTGTAAAGCAGGTGCAGGAGGCAAATGCAAACACATAGTTGCTTGTTTATTGTTTATTAACAGGTTAGTCATGCCCTGATGAAAATAATTATTTTTCCCACGCCCACATACGAAAGTGGCAGTTTCCATGTTATCCATATCGTAACGAACGTGTTTGTTATGAAAAAGTGCACAATTCTCAGTTATATAGTGCGCTAAATATGTAATTTTAACCTAAAAACTGCTGACAATACGTCATTTTAACCTAAAAGTTACTGAAAAGGTCACTTTAACCCAAAAACTACTGAAATTGTTAGTTGTCACAGTAAAACTGTCATTTGTTAAATTACAAAAATGTGTTTTTGTGGTCATGGGAAAAATAGTGTACATAACTCGCTTGAAAGTGTATTGTATGCCACTTTCGCAGCTTGCTGGTTATGTAATATACTATTAATGTATCAGTATGTTATAATTTTCTAGAAATGAATTGGAACAACTGAGTTGCACGGACGTAGAGCAAGTGTGGGGCCAAAGGAAGCTCACTATAAATTCTGAGCATGCTGATGTAGAAGCAGTATCAGAGTACTGCCACGTGAAATCCACCACAGCTGTAAAAGGCATTCATCACATTACAGAGGAAATGATTAAGGACACGGTACAAAAATTAATAGTTGGTAAGCAAGTTTGAATGATTACATTTGGATTAATTACTAACAAAATATTAACCCTAGGTTGTGCCTTTTCTTGTAATGAGAATAAGATTTAATTCTGCATTTAAGGCACTTACTTTTTTCAGTGGGTATTTCAGTACAATCTAAAATTATTCTTGTTGCCTGATATTTTTCAAAGCAGCGCGGCATATTACTTAATATTTCTTCCTTTGGAGGGAACCTTATAATTGGTTTTAAAAATAAACTTAATTTTTTTATTGTTGAACGAAAATAGGTCCGAGCAGCTTTTGTGCTGATTTGAAATAATACAGCTAAACTACTGAAAGTAAGATCTAATTTAATTTTCATTAGCGTCAGAAGAATCTGATTTTGACAGGATAAATTTGTGGTTGCAGATGAAACCTTTGAAATTGCCGTAACTAAAATGTTAAATACAGTTAAATTAACCACCCCTGTTAAAGTTCTGCATTTGTAATCGTTTTCAATTAACCTATCTACATTATACTTGGCAAATTCTTCGAAAGTGTTTACCTGAATAGATTTATCGTCACATTTTTCTAAACTCCACCGGATTTTCTTTAAAATAAATTAAATTAGAAATTACTTCCGAGTTGCTACTGCTAGCTTCTGTACTTAATTCTAAATCAGGTTCATCTTCACAAAACTTGGGAATCTGTACCAACTGTTTTCTATCACTACGATTTTTAGCTCGTGCACAACGTTGTTTTATAGAGTTTTTATTAAACACACGATCGTGGAGCCCCACTGGTAAATTCACTGAAGGCACAGCAGTCTTCTTCAGCCTGGGTAATTGATTGACGTGAGCTGCAAAAGATTGTACAAGTAGTTGTAATTCGAAAGAAAATATTTAGAAATGTGTTAGGTACTTGTTAATCTTGAATTTAGAAAAATTATTACGTGAAGAACTTGATCTTGAAAATATATGATCAATTTAATTACCTCTATAGAAGAAATCGTCGTCCTTAAAGTGCAAGCTGCACACTTTCATATGAGGTGAAACCTTTTTCCCCATTTTTAGCAATACTGCCCATTCCTTACGTATTGCTTTATTGGTTCTAGGAAATTTGTGCAAACTAATATCATTCTTGTACGTAGATGAACACTGCGGTACGCAACAATTGTTTTTACTTTTAGAAACACACGTGAGGTAGTCGCCATCGCATTGCTTTTTAACGGATAGCTGATGGCGTAAACAAACTTCTACCCCGTCCCGATTGTTTGCGAGTTTGGCCGCTTGGCGTCGTGTCGATCTGTGCCCTTCGCGGATAGTCATTCATGATACATGCTTTCCAGCATTTCACCAGTGGAATGACCAAATTGAAGGACGCACTTTGTCATCGTATGGACTTCACACTTCATCTAAATTGCTGGCGGATGGCAGTAAGAAACAATATTACAACTGTCATCGCTCTGTAAACTTTTTGTGTGTTCTAGGCAAATTAAAACAAGGTGTAACTTTTGAGCACATATTAAATGATATTCGTGATGCTGGATTGACGAAAGAGGAATCACAACAAATCCTACCTTTATAGAAGAAAGACTTGCACAATATCGCAAGAGATTTTCGTATAGATTATACACTCACCGGCACACTGTTGTATCGACAGCCTATTTTTGGCCAAACTGCAAAATTAAAAGGTACAGTAAAAATGTCTAAATAATAATTCTCGATTGCTATAAGATCATACATTAAATGCTAACTTTAATTTTAGTTAAAATCAAGGTAAGCTCAGAGATACCGCTCGGCAAAGTTGGCTTTGCCTGTCAGTTGATCTAATTATTTTTTAATCACACAAATTTTTTGTTGTGCTTGCACCTAGATTTCTCTAGATGAAATAATAAACTCAAACTTTTTTACGATGGACCCCATAACTAAATGTAAGTGGAATATTTTAGATTGGAAAAATTACCTTACAGTTTGTTACTTTATTTTTTACGAAATAAATAATCAAAAATGCAAAAGATATATTAAAAAAAAGTTCTGTAAACTTTCTAGTGGGCTACAAAAAAATGTCAACCCGAGTCATCCGTGGTTTTTGCGTCGCGATTTTTTGCTGGAGGTCTCTATTTTTGGAAAATCAATTTTTCTTTTGCCTTTAGCTGCCTTTTTGGTATATTTTCGATGTTACAAGCTTTCAAGTATGTGTGTATTGTTGCAAATTATTTTTGTCTACTTCCACGTCTTTGATTGACTTAAAATTTTGCACAACTATAATTTATGTAATAATAAAATTTGGTGCCATTTTTATAAAGAAACAAAATGGCGGATCCAAGATAGCGGGCAATTTTTGTAATTTACGTTCAATTTGTACTAAAATCTGTGTATAGGGATTTTAGAGGTCGCTGATTAGGAATTTAACGTTGAAAATAGAAACTTTAAAATAATCGATTCAAGATAGCGATTAAATTTTTATTTACGCCGCTTCAAACCAAAATCTTTAGGTGAATTGGAACAGTTAATTTTTTGGACTTTTTAACTTTTTACGTAAGTTAGTCTTGGTGAAAAAGCGTAAAAAGGATCAATAGTCTTTTGCATAATAACAATCCATTGTATCCAAGTAACTAAACTTTTTTTATTTTTTCGTTTTTAGATGGATACCGCTTTGCAAATATGGAACTTTCTAATATTTGGGTTTCTGAAAAAAAATTCAATATCTAAAGACCACTGCTTTAGTCAATTTTTTTTGAGTCGTAGTAAACCTTACCAAGATATTGAAGAATATTACAAGACTTTTAAACAAAATATTCGCAATGTAAGCATACATACAGGGTGTTTGTAGATCGCTAGACAGCTCATAACTTCATTAATAATAGAGATATAAAAAGTTTGATGTTTACTCTTGTGTTTCAAAAACGGCTCAAACGATTTTTTTGAAACTTTACATTTTTATTACATTTTTAAGGTGGTTTGATTGAGATGAGTGATTTTCAAGTTGAATTTTAGAGGTATTCAACTGAAAAATCACTTATCTCACATCAATACACACCGGTTATGCGATTTTCTTCAGAAGCTTGCTGTCGCATTTAGATAGTACAAAAAACTTATATATGAAGTTTCAACGCCATACCTCTTTTCATTTATGAGTTATTCTGTTCACAGACAGATCGACGGACGGACACACAGACCAATGAGCAAAAACATGTTTTTTGGGTTCAGGGGACTCTAAAACGTGAAGATCTGTTGAAAACCCAATTTTCGAATTTTTGGGGTGAATCCATACTTTCTTTATCGTAAAAAGAAGTAAAACCCGTCTGCAAAACTTAATAGTGTGTTATTTACTGAACGTTAGTTGTATGTAAAAAAGCTTATATTCTTTTTTGTAGAGATTTCCTAGCCTTCATTTTTTGTAATAACTAAAAAAGTCATACGACCCATAGAAAGCGAGATATTTGCGAAAAACTTATTTCTGTGACATTTGACCTTGAATAACTCAAAATGCAAGCGCGATATTGATGGGGACTTTTGAGACATTATTTGTAATGTCAAAATAAAGGTGTATGCAAAATTTCAGCTCACTTGGATTTTTTCGGCAGATGCTGCGGTTGTCCGTCTAATGTAACTGGACTATCTTGCGATATTGTGCAAGTCAAAGTGTGAAAATTGCTGTTGATTTTGTTAATTCTGTTATTTTGTTATTGCTATAGTCGCTATTTTTGTGTGTTAATTCTGTTTTAAAATGCGCCATACCACAATGTTGAGAACGCCTCCGATTTATTGTGTCGTTTAGCTTAAATAAGGTTAACAATTTAATGTCAATATGATAGATGTCAAAAGTGTTACCAATACAAAACTTGGAAATTACTAGATTCTAACATTAGTTCTGCCATCTATGACCACTGGTTTGGATTCAAGTTGTAGTGACATCGCCATGGATATGCCATCTACGAGTGCTGGTTCAAGTTCAGACGACATCCCCATGGACATTCGAGCTATAGGTGTTGGTTCAATTTCCAGTGACATCGTAATAGGCACTGATGATGAAGAGGTTTGTATTTTTGTGAATTATATGTTACAATGTTATGTACCTATTTTAATTATGGATTGCAGCTATGGTGTTACTGTAGGAAACCAGACGATGGCGAACAAATGGTAAAATGTTATGACAGAAAATATAGAATAAAATGGTACCATTCAGCATGCCTACAATTAAAAAAATTCCTAAAGGAAAGTGGTTATGTGAACTCTGTAAATATACTGCTCCACAAATGAACTGGACCATTTGCATATATTGGTGCAATGTTTAAAAATATTTTCCAAAAGGGCAGTCATGAAATTTTTGGTAACCTTTCATGATTGTGTCACTATAAAAAGCATTTCTTTTCATAATTCTGTTTAAAGAAAACTAAGTCCATTAATAAAATATTATCATTTTAAAATTTTGAATTTTGCCCAAATATTGATAGCACATTGCATACAAAGTATGCCGAATTGTTGCCAAAGATTTTTAAACGTTCTGGAGAGACTCAAAGAACTATTAATTAACCTTTTTTTGTAATTCCTCTTATTTTTGTGAAATATAGTTTTTTTATAGTTTCATAATTTTTTAATTTTATTAATATGATTTTGTTAATTCTTCAGTTGATATTTGAGAATAGTGAAATTAAATATGCTTAATATGAGTATACTATAAAACAAAAGCTTTTATATATATATATATATATATATATATATATATATATTGTGACGTAATGTAATAAATACATTTTTTATGGGTGGTCCAGTACATTTGTGGAGCAGTATATAAATAGAATTATTTTGTTATTCTGTGTTGATAGAATCTGTATATATGTTGATTGTTTATTTAGCATAAATGGCTTCGAAATATTCTTTATACTTTATCCATTGCAATTATTTTCCATACTTAATTTAGACATTAGTTATTCTGTTATTTTGTACTGTTATGTAAATATTTTGATTGTTTAGTACCTTAAATTCATTAAAATTTTGTTATAAATTATGGAATAATAAGATTAACGATAGCAAGCTGCTTTCGCTATTAACTTTAGGAGTACCCGCTAGGCCTGTTTGTTTCTCACTGTTATTCTTTGTAACTTCTTTTTATACCAGAATTCCGATTACTGATATATTAAAGCTTGAGAATCAAATTTACATACTGCTCAACATTGATTTGTCAGCTCCATACAGTATGTTTGATTCTGTTGTAAAAAAGTATTATTATAACTAAAATGAAACAAAACGAACTATTGATGTAACAAATTTTTAAGACTTAAATTTACCAATCAATACGGGAAGTCATAGTAGCAAGTTACGGCGTCGATCCATCTCCTGCAACCATGATAGTTAGGATGATTATTTTAATTTTAATTTACATGCTATAACGCTCATACCTGCATATAACAGAATATATCTACACTGCATCTCTTGTAATAAGGGTAACACCTGTTAGAGATGTCACAATAAATAAATATTAAATAGCTTCAAAATATCCGTTATGCTTTATGCATTAATAGTTATTTAACCAACAAGTGTGTTAATGAAGGCGATTAATAATCGAAACTGTTTAAAGCACGAACAAGCGATAGCGAGTGAGTGCCTTTAATAGTTGAGATTATTAATCGCCCATTAACAAACGAGTTGATTACAAAATTTTTTTGTTAACCGCAAAATCTTTTTTTGTGGTGAAAAATTTGATTAATACAACTAACCTCCATGCAAAATATCAAACCTCAAAATCACATAAACAGTTAATTAATGAAAAAGAGTGGATTAATCAAAAACAGTGTATTAATAGATCTATTAATCCATCCTTTTTTTAAAACAGTTAATTAATGAAAAAGAGTGTATTAATCAAAAACAGTGTATTAATGACTTCTATTAATCCATCCTTTTTTAGGAAAAATAATTCATTAATATTGAAATTAAGAAGCGGTCAACGGAAAAATTATTTTTCATACTTAATTTAGACATTAATTATTCTTTTATGTTGTGTAGACAGCATGTGTAATTTTATTGATTGTTAATGTAGCTTACATAGTTTTGAAATATCCTTATGTTTCTTATCATATAGGTACTATTTAATAATTTTTGCTATGTGATATTGTAATTTTGCTTTTTATTAATTGGCCACATGCAGAAAAAGATAATCAAATAATTTTACATTATATAATAAATGGTGGTGGATAGTATTACGTTAGATCCTTAATTAACTAATTTTAATAATTTTGTAGATATTATTATTATTAAAGTAAAAATAATTAGATTAACTTTGTTAATACAATTTATTTCATAATTATACAATTATAGGAGGGCATAAATTTACGAGTGCACAAGAAACTGTTAATATCTGATCTACCACGGCAACATCGTCAGTTTTCTTTTTCACCAGGAACATAGGCATTGTTTCGTGAAGAACTGTATTTTTTTGACAAAGGACTCCAATAACGCGTTTGACGTGTATTCTGAAAAAAAGATATAATTAAGATAATTATTGTAACAATATACTTGCACTACCTCACAATTGCTATATTCCTGGTTGATTCTATATCCATTGAATCGAGCTGCCGTTACCCTTTTAGAAAAGCAGGCGTAATCACTGTGGCCATATGTAGTCCTACGGAGTCTTTTATTAAAAAGCCAAGATCTGCCAATACAAAATCTTCTGGCAAGAGATTGTTTAAAATCCCACAATCCTCTGTTAGACCTTTATCGCTTATTCTGCCACCATATCCATGTGATACAAATGATATTGATCCAGGAGGAGTGATGCCTATTAGTACCTTTACCGTATTATGTTGTTTGTACGTAGATCATGTAGTACATTGTACTTCAAGGCTACTTGATTTTTCCACTCATCTCAAAACAATCGATTATTACTGAAATCTTGTTGCCAAATGCTACCTTGAAGCATTCTGGCATTGATTTAATCAGCTGATCTCGTTCAGGCCAAATAATAAAATTTTTCATCCGATGATACATAATATTCAATGTGGTATAAAATATTCTGGAAATTGTTTGTACGCTGACGTTAAACATGTATGCCAATAAACTAAAATCTAAATGTATTCTAAGTTTTATCACCGTTATCAAAAACATGACTCTAAGCATGTTTTACTTACTGAATTAGGAATAAATATATATAATTAAATGTGAACTGTATATATTGTATGTACCTATTTGGTGTAGCATTTGCCATAGTAGGCGTGTGTAAAAAAATTTTTTTTTTGTAATGTCACAAACAAAGTATATCTATCTAACGCGCAAAACTTTATATGCGGCATGTGCCGTGGGCTACAACGTCATTCTTCCATGCTCACGTAAAACTTTTACATTCACTGGAAAACTCTCACTTTTCTTAACTTGTAGAACAATTCTTTCCGCATTTTTTTTACTGCGTTCCAACAACGTCGTATTAATTAGGACGCCTTCCAGAGGCGAGCGTTTCCTTTTCAGAGACTTTCCATTTGAAAAAATATTTTTTGGAACTTTTCCTTAGCGTGCTTTTAAAACTTTCTTTAGTGCAACAAAAGTAATAAAATTTGTCGTACATTTTAAATGCGGCATATGCCGCGGGTTTCAGCTAGTATTTATGATAAACTACAGACAGTAAGTACTATAGAAATAGTGCACTTTTAATTAAATGATAATTAATACACACTAAATGAGGAGCTTTGCATGTATCTCCAAAAAGCAAAGTTGAGCCTTTTAAAAACGTGAATGATCAGTAATGTGGTAATTTAGCATAGTCCTGAACTGAAAGGTGAAAGAAATACAATGTTCTTTGTTGAATTCACCACAACTATGTAAAGCTGATACTTGAAGCAAATTACGAACCTAGGAAACCAAAAATATAATATATACCTTTCCAGGTAAAGATCTGTTATCTTGAATGTGGTAATTAAACTGCCCAAGCTCAAGTTTAGGATTAGTTTTTGAGCATCAGCTTTCTCTTTCTACTCTTAAATAGTAAAGTGTGTTGCCTAATTTTGATAAATATTTTGGAACTTTGTGTGGTGTATATTCAGAAGTAATACTATAAGTACTTCGATATTATCGGGTTATATGTCGATAACTTGTTGCACAATAATAAAAGAGTGTCAGTTTGACAGGTTAAATAGTCCGACCGCGTCAGCGGGAGGATTATTCTGTCAAATTGACACGATTTTTCATTTTAGTACCGTAGTCGTATAATTAGTATTTATCAGCAATATAATACAATAATAATAGAAGAAAGTCTAATGTAAGAGTTTTCAACTTGCGTTAACTTTTCTGGAATAACTAAACAACTATCACTGAAAGGGTAACTTGGACCGATGGCTTAATGTGCTCTCTGAGGTTACAGCTGGCTCCGATCTTATTGCTACTATGGGTCAAACATTCTGCCAATTGTCGATCACCGCTGGCGTTGTTTAACTACCGAGATCATTTGATTGGTGCCCGTAGTATATGGCCATACAGCCAGCTATATCAGTTTTAATTAACCATTTAATGTTAAACATTTCGTTGGCTGTTATCCTACATTCATATACCAAGCGAAGCAAAATTAATAAAAGATAAAATTAATTCGATAAGTAGATATATATTGCAGATAAACATTAAGTGATATACTATCAGTCATCTCGACTTATTAGAACAGAAAGCAATAGTCTTATGGTCTAATGTAAGTAAGTATTATTAGTTTTAAAATATTGAATATAATTTATTTTTTTAAAATATGGCACTGCTATGTCGGCTCAAAATTTACACAGGCTGCCACTGGCTTTAAACTAGTGAAGAGCAAACGAATTTCTTTCAAACTTTTTGATACGCGCACTCCATGTCTATAGATGCAAGACAACTGTCGTTTAGTTCGCAGTGTGACTTTTAGTTTTCTTGCGATGTGTTAGCCGTGTGGAAGCATTTTTTGGTCTTTTTTACATCGTCGGATTTGCTTCCGTGTAGATGCATAGAAGCTTCCTCAAGAGCATTATTACTTGAAGTTTTGTTCACGTTCCGTTGATATACCATATAACTTCATAATTCGATCCATATCGGACATCACAACACGCACTGGCTTAGTTTAATCTTGTCTACATTTTCATGTCGGCGTTGCATTATAATCAGTTGCTGCTAAATACAAAATGTTCACTCCCCCTTCTTCAACTGCGAGATTCATCGTTTCGGCCTGGAGATTGCCCAAATCTTTGGTCGTACTATTGTAAGAAATTATCTTTCGAGCCCTGAGACTACCTGCTTTACCTTTAGTCACGTACCGTCAATTTCTACTGCATTCAAAACTGATTTGATCTACATTGTGTAGCAATAATTTTGCATTTGTATTATCACATATTGACCGTTTAACGGATCTAAATTTTAAACACATTTCCATCTGGAAACACATTTGGAACTGGTGGCCAACTTGTCGTCTGGCCATCAATACTATTTTCTTAGTATCTATTTTTCTCCGTAATAGCAAACATTTCAGGTGGTTGTAAAGATAATCTTATATCGGCTCCCAGATCTTACAGTTGTGGCTAATGTGAATCATATGTAATTCGGTTTATTTAATATAACCCGTATTAGATACTACTGTCTTACATTTCTTGTAAAGCAAAATGCAGTATCTGTTTTCAGGAAAATAAGATAATGTATTTCAAAGAAAACAGAAGCAAGCTAAGTTCATTCCGAGCATCAAACACGCCCATTTCCCGAAGCTGCGAATAAGGTTTTTCAAGGTAAAATCTCTTCATCACATAACTAGTTGATAAGGCATCATGGTAGTCAGTTCGACGAAAATTTGGTCCAGTAAGCTTTGAATTTTAAATCCAAAATTTCGGACTACGCAATTTAAAGGTGAGAGATATGCTTTTCGCTCGGCGTGTCCTCTTTTTCGGAAATTTGCATTCTTTGGTTTTTTAATTCTGAAGCTACTCAACGTGTTCACACGAGAATTTTCGAAACCGTTGTTTCAAGGCAACCTTGGGTCACTGCAGCCGCTGAGTATTTTGAAATGGGCTGGTTTAGTTTTTGAAACAAAATGTTTACTGGCCGGTAAAAATCTCAGGTAGGTTCTATTTGTGATTAGTCCTACGTGGACTAATGCTCGGTCAAATTTGTTGTAGACCTTTTTCCTATTTTTGTTTGCGTTTCTTCTTTTCCGTAGTTCTACGTATTTTTCGTTGTTGTTTGTCGATGTCAATCTTTCTTTTTACTCTTTTACGTTTTGGAATTTAGTATTCGAGTTTCAGGAGTCGCCGTTGAGCGAGAGCCAGAGGCATTCGCAATATCAGAACGCGTTGATAAGATAGAATAGGCCACCTGCAGCTGCGGAATCTTCAGGTTTGTTCTGGCGCATGATCGACTGCTTGGCGATTCGCCTTACCCACTTCTATGGGAAATTCCTGGGTTTGCCGAACTGCGCCAGTTGGTGAAACCTATTCGATGTGGGCCTCGAATTTTGAATTATTACAAACGGAATTCGACCATCAGTTGTTTCTAGATTGAAATTTACATTTATCTTAATCTTCCTTTCAATTTCGTATTGTATATTCAATTGAGACAAGAATAGTAAACGGAATAACCTATACATAGTTAATTACATGCTTCACAAGGTGTGTTAGACACAATCCATATTATTAATTCTCTTGCATGGAAGCGTTTCGTTTGAGAAGGCCGACGCGGTGGCGGTATTTGCGAGTCTGTTTAATATAGTTTTTGCTTAAGTACTAATTGATGTTTTTCATTCAGGGAATTATTACTTCGTTTGATCGGTACGTTAATTCAAGCCAGACCGTTTAACTTACATAGGTCTGTATGCTATTCGTGGGTTGAATTTGCTCTTAATATAATTAAAATGTCAGAAATCCCTTCTCTGGGTTGGTTTTGCGTCCATAAACTTAGATTCATTTATGTTTGTTCGTATCATTAGTACCTTTCCATGTTGCATTGTTGTCGTTACTAATTAATAAAAATTCATTTTAATAAATTTTAACTAAATTAAAAAATTTCAAACAACACATCACTAGAATGCGCGCGCGAAGATCACTTAGTAACAGAAGAGCCATAGATACGTCACCTACAGGGAGACGAAGTATAGAGAGGTCGCGAAAAAGATGGAGCGACTCCTAACCCGGTAACAACAGGCCAAAGGCTTTGCATCAAGAAGAAGAAGAAGAGGAAACGACACTGTTTAGTTATTCTATGAAATAGATAAATTGTATTATGCAGACTGACAAAAACTATTGTGCCAGGATATGATTTTCTAAGTCTCTATATCACACGTTATGCATTTTTAGGTTTATTTATTCTATAATTAGCATTGGTGTATGAAACTATAGAATGATTTAATAAAACTACCAAAAATGACCAGCACATATTTTTGACACTCATTTATCTTACCGCCATTGTAGTATCACCGCTTGAGTATCTGTTCAAAATATTATTTTCCATTGTTTTTCAACTTGATAAAAGCGGACAAAACCTTTGTAGGTTATTGCAGACGCTTCAACGTTTGCAAAAACACGACAGTGTTTTTCTTTTGTGTTTTGTTGCCTTACATCCGAGTCGCGCCGCTTATTGTAACAAAAATACAACTGCCGCTGCCAATTTCTTTTCTTATTGGTTAATCGTGCAAGTAGTATGCTGATTCAAAGATCGCATCATAAAGAAATTGTAGCTTTCTACACAGCGGTTTTTGCAAAAAGATTAACATCAGTTCCCCAAAGGTTGCAGTGCTATTCATGAATGTTTCTATATAATTGAGATAATATCAGCCACTCCGCTCAACAAGTTTTCTACGAATTTTCGCCACTTAACTGTTCCCAACAACCCAAGGAAAAAGTTTAGCGACTTCGAGATGTAGGCGGACATAAGAATATCACTTCATCACTGTTCGAAACTCCCATTGTTGCGAAAAGCGAAGAACAAACTGTCTTCAATTCAATCCTTTTGTTGTTTACTTACTGTGTTTTAAAGTTTTACAACAGAGTTCACGTTAACTAGCAATAAAATAAGCTACTTGTGCAATTACGTAAGCACAACATTAGCGTAAGTATAAAAGTTTATAAGCATTTTACGATGCAATATAAACTCGACAATTACTTTCAGCAATCACTTGCTGTGGTTTTTAAGATCTAGTTAAACTGGCAACTGACTCCACACTTACATAGATCCGCATCGACCCTATTTGTCGGACTTATTTCCTAGAAGAAAACATTACTGGGATGTATTTTCAGTGGCTAAATCAAGTGGAAAATGCTAAAAAAAATCATCAAACTTCTTTGAAGGTTTACACAAATTAATTGCGTAATGGAAGCAATGTATCGAACTAATTAGAGATTACATTGACTATTGCATACATTTGTCGAACGATGTCATTTGACCAATGATCGCACTCGTCTTTTGAACTTTCAACCAACCAAAATGGCTTGCGTCGATAATTATTTTTATATAGCAACTTATCGGTAATACTCCACCTTACTCATTAAAATGATGATTTGTTAGTTTTTTTAATCTATTCAAGCAATAGACATGCAAAATATATTGCGTGCATAGTTCCTTGCTTCGATATTGCTGACCAGATTGCACTCACGCTGGATTGTTTAGAAAATAAGCCCTCCAGCTTCGCTGTTGGGTGTATTTTCTAAACAATCCAGCGGTTGTGCAATCTGACCAGCATTATCGGCAAGTCACTATGCACTTAATACATTACTGTTGACTGTTGCATACATCTGTCAAACGATTCCATTTGACCAATGATAGAACTAGCTTTTTTAACTTTCAACCAATCAAAACCGACTTGCATCAATAATTATTGTTATATAACAACTTATCGCTAATACTCCACCTTACTCATAAAATGATGATTACGTCGATAATTATTGTTATATAACAACTTATCGGTAATTCTCTACCTTACTCATTAAAATGATGATTCGTTAGTTTTTTTAATTGATTCAAGCAATAGTCACGCAAAATATATTGCGCCCATAGTTCCTTGCTTCGATAATGCTGACCAGATTGCACTCCCGCTGGATTGCTTAGAAAATACGCCCTCTAGCTTCGCTGTCGGGACATATCTTCATCGCAATCTAGCTGGTCTTGCAATCTGACCAGCATTATCGGCAAGTCACTATGTACTTAATACATTACTGTTGCAAGGTATAATAATATGTAGTGGCATTTTGTAGTGAAATTATATCATGTAATACAGTAAGTACAATTAGAGGCAGCCCTTAATTCTTTCAAAACAACTGGCACATTCCAACGAACACCTAAACTAAAGCAACTCACCCTCAAGAGCGTCGCTTGCAATCGTAATCTTAAAAAGGCGAGAAGATATCTACAGGTCGAATAAAAGTGTAAATAATAAATAAAATTCCAAAGCTCTAATAAACATAAATAACCAGACGCAAATGGAGAATCGTGAAGATACTATCGGGTGTGCAAATTTGAGGTTGGATTTTAATTCGTTAATAAAACGAGTAAATAATTTGAAAATATAAGATATTTTAATGAAAACTTAAAGCATATACGTAACGATTAAACATGGAAGATAATATCAGATAAATGCCCTCCTCGGTTCGTCTGACATGAAACCATTCTTTTTTTCAAATCTTCAACGACATTTAAACATAAACAAGGGTCTATCTGACCAATTGCGCCTGTAATTTCGGTCTTTAGGTCTGTAATTGTCTGTAGACTATTGGTATAGACTTTGCTCTTCACTTAACCCCAGAGGAAAAAAATCCAAAGGCGTCAATTCGCAAGATCTTGACGGCCAATTGATGTCACCATATCGAGAGATAAGTCTACCTCTGAACTTTGATTACAGTAAAGTTATTGTTTCGCGCGCTGCGTGGCATGTGGCACCATCTTGTTGAAACCACATGTCACGCAAGTCCATAGCGCGAAAACTTCTTGCAGTTTCTGCAAAACTTTCCCCGTATCTGTAATCGATTTTTACAATTAATATGCGGTGCTGAACCGTGAACCGCTCCATTACTTTAATAACTTATATGGCAATGTGTCACGATGACAACTATAAAATATTAGCTCTATTTTTGACAGAAAGAAAATGCGAAATACAAAATCCAACCTCAAATTTGGACACTCTTTATTATAACTTTCAAAGATATTAACGTTTTAAACGAAACATATACAAAATAAATTTATTCGAATAAACGGTAAATACCTTACATCAAAGTTTAGATTAGTTGTATTCGAAATAAACCCAGAATTAAAGTAATTGTCATTATAATTATTACAAGAGCTTTAATGAACAAGAAGTACATAAGAATTATGGAAACATAAAACAGAGGTTCTGACTAAATAGGAGCGCTTGGAATTGATTCGGGCAAAGTTTAACTCTAACTAAAAAAAAGTATTAGCTGGTGCACAGAACATCTATTTAAGTAGAGAATTTACGCATCGCATTTCAGTCGTCGATGAGATCTCATCAAAACATGGTTCATTTATGAATAAGGAAAAGTTTATCGCTTAAAATAAATAAGTTTTAGTACAATCGCCGGTGGTGGCATATATCAGTTAAATTGATCAGTTTACTATTCTTGACAAATAAAAAGTAGAGCAGAAATTTAGAAAATACACAAAAAAAAATTGGTAAACAACTAATAATTGCTAACAACTGAAACCGATAAACTGAAAACTAGTTACCAAAATTAGGATGATTAGAAAATGTACAATAAGTAACCGCCAATGCAGTTTTCGAATGTGACAGGAAGCCACTGAAAAGGTGGGATATAAAAGACCCTGGTTTTCAGTCGTCTACAATTTGCATTGAAAGGCCGTAAGGATTAAAATTATGCTTTAACGGTTCAATGATCTCTGGTGCTATGGTTTTTTCAGCGTGCGACGAGCAGCTCAACCGACGGTGGACACCCTCTCAAATAAAACGTAAAGAACATCGGAAGAAAGGACTGAAATTAAATTCGACCAAACGTCAGCCCACGCGAAGGTAAAGATAAGCTCTACCTCCAAAATCGCATGAAAGTCCTGAATCAAGCAAACAAATGCAGTTAGTCAATAAACCATAACACCAAACATGCACCTGATTACTGATGTTTTTAGGAATAAATCCGTTTTGTAAACATCACTTACAGGAACCCGAATAAAGCATTCTACAGCCTCGGAGGTAAAGGTCGAACTAAAATTTCTAGAGAACCAAAAACAATTGCACGAGAAAGTCATCAAAAAAACGGAACGTTGACTAAAAACGAATATTGGAGAAAATGTTTCAAGACGGTTAGACAACTAAGGCATGAAATATTTCATCGCCAGGCTTAGATAAAACAGTAAAAACCTTTCTTAGAGATGAGTAAAGTATAGAATGAGAGTGTAAAAAAATAATTATAGAGAAATAGATACGCATTGGAAAAAGGAGCAAGTTAGAAAACAGCACAAAAGCTAAAAAAGAATGTGATCAATGCCACACAAATTTACCATATTTGATGAAAATTTATGATAGCAAACATTCTTCATATTCCTATTTCCACATGAAGGATTGCAACGAGGCATTTTCAAAAATGTTTTAACCAACACAAGCTTTTAGCGTTGAAACGTCAAATCGTAAAATTAAACTATTGCAATACATATCAAAACAGTCTAGCTGGCAGTAAAAGTACTAACACAACCTATCAACACAGGCGACGATGACAATGGTGCTCGAATGTCTAGCACAGGAATCTGAAAAACTAGGTTTAAGAACGAACTTGTAAAAACCCAAAATGATGACAAACAAAAATTAGGAAATAAGTTTATGATACATGTATATATCAAGGACAACCAAGAAATACGAGCAACGATGTTAAATTATTTCCTACTTTTATTTACCATTTATTTCTTATGAATTTTAATATTTCCATCTAGAAAGGCCTCCGTCTAAGTGCTTCTAGAACCTATAAAACACTTGTGGTTTTAGATTACACTTTTCATTAGTAGTCCGACTTCAACGTTCTGACCGCGCTTCGAAATTCTCAGATACACACTTGCGTTCGGACTTTGAATTTCAAGTGCACGTCTAGATGGGGTTTTTACGCGATGAGAGCGACGAAGCACCATAAGAATAAAAAGAAACGGTTTTAAGCGGAGTCACGGTTAGATGAGGGAAGGAGGTTCAACGAACGCCGAATTTGGAAGACTTGGTGGCCAGAGCTTTAACAGTCAAAACGTGTTTTGTGAAAGTGTCGTTTCGGCCACCTCAAACCGCTCGAAGTGGGCCAAGTTTGAGCAGTTTCTGAGGTTAATTTATGGAAGCTTCTTTCATTGCAGTACCGTACTTGTGCCGTTCTATAGTAACTTGGGTGCAACGCTTAAACCCAACCCCCCTTTTTCGGGGACTGCGACTTTAGGACCCCGAGAAGTCGGAACATGGTGGGTCGCCGCGTAGAAGTTAAAAGTGGTTTTGTGTTTTCGATGTATTGGCAATTAGCCATTCTTTCGGATTGACGTCTGGATATAAATGACACCTCACTTCGGTCTCTTTTAATAATTTTAACGCGTTTGCGTTGTCCGTTACTACGGATTTCGCAAGTGGATTATTTACATTAGTCTAACCCCAGGAGTTTGAATTCGGTCTGTGTTGCTAGAGCTATTCCTAGAATTTGTTATCAGAAGGGAGGCTGTACTGCTTTTTTCTGCATCTATTTGTCCCCAATCTACCAAACAGCTGTAACTTCTATCAGCTAGTTCAGTCACGATTAGTTGGGGAAATCACAGCCAGTCTGAAGCCCATGAAATTCGTAGGTTGTGAGCTTCCCGAAAATAGTAATCCTCGCCATTGAGCATGGCGTCCTTGACCGATTTGATTTAAACACCTGCATTTCCGACCTTCGAATGCTTGGCGGTCTATCTCTCCCATCATCTGGGCCAGTTGCGTGAGCGGACATAAAGTGCTCAACAACGAAGCTAGAGTCAGGTTTTGTGTTCCTTTTTAAGTTAAGTTATTGAATGCTGCGAACAGTGAATATGTGGGTCTTGCTACCGAATTGAGTCAGAATTTCAGACTCCAGCAGCTATGTACAGTTTGCTTCACGAACTGCGTACCTGAATGATGATTCTCCAACCACGGAGCCGATGTTGATCGCCACCGAATTTGTTTTTAAACTGTTGTAGTTTATATTTGTATATCTGTTTAACTTGTTTTAGAAGCTATTGTTCTCACAAGCCGAGTTTGTTGAGGTGCACCTTAAATTGCCCAAAAATTACTTGAAGTTTGTACTAAATGCCATTTTAAGTTGCGATTGTATATTTACTGTGATATTAGCATTTTAGTGTTATTATTTGTTACTGCTATCTGTGCATGATTTGAGCTTTTCTTTCAGGAAAGTATATGCTACTTGAGTTTCCGAAAACTTAGTTGGATGCCAGGATACACTTGTCGTTAATTGGTAAAGCAAAGTTGGCGCTTTTTTGGCTTTTAATTTATTTGCTAGTACTTAAAGAGTTGCACGCCCTCTTCTTGACCTAGCCGGCCGTCAATTGTAGAATTAGCCGACGAATCGATTTGATACTAACAAACCTTTGATAGGTATACATTTTAATGTAAACGATTGCTTTTACGGTTATGAACTAAGACTACTTTAGTTTTTCAAATTTCAATTACTTTTCAGATAACAACCTAAATTTTTGAAAAATGTTCACAGTTAACAAAGTTAGAGCTAAAAAATATTTCAAAGATAGATAATGTGCCTCTTACAGTAAAGTCTGGCTTATGGAATTGTTTTTCTCAGTATAGTACATAATAGTAAGCATCTACACCAACATTCAAATCGATATCTTTACATTTCTGGGAATTATCATAAAAAGAAAAATAAAAAGTTGAACTTTAAGCCCCTATAACTTTTACTGGATGGACTTTATATTAAGGTATACTGGGTTTAATCGGCTTATTGTAACCTAAGAAATCTATTACTAATCGTGTGCCATTCTTTTTAAGACACCCTGTATATATAGTAAGAATTATTGTGCTCGGAAATAGCTTGACCTTTGTACAGCCGAAGCTAGCTGTTTAAGATGGAGCTCCCTCTCTACAGTTGCAGGGGCACTTCTACATTATATTATTATTTGTTGTATTGTTTACCTACGTGTTCTATTTAAATGTTTCGACCACGCTGCCTATAAACTAACGGAGATTCAATTTTATATATTGGTTTATGTGATCTGTTATGCAGTCCCACTCATTTAAAAATGTAATAAACCTCATTCGTCTACATTTTTTGCTTCTTTGAATGAAATTAGCTTAAACAGTACGTGTGCGCATATTTTGAATAAAATAATTTGCTGGCTGACTCTCTGTCAGTCTTTCTATACTATCTTCCTCAGTTTGTATTGTGACATGATGTCACTCGTCAGGTAGCTTATTTGAGGGTTATTTGATAAGGGTCCCAGCCTTCGCAGCTGGTTCTATGAAAAGTATATCTATTTTGTGTGATTAATATGGTCATATTAAATAGCACCCTATTTGATTTCTGGTGAAGCATGTACATGTGTTCAGGAAAGTGACGAAGCTACTTTTCAGAGAAAATAGAGGACAGGTAAGCTGGTATCGCGCATGTTATGCACGTACATGTCCCGACGCTCCGAGGAACGTTTTCCATTGTAGAATTTTTTCATTACATTTGGTGCTAATGATCACCATAATAAGAATTTTGTCCCCGTACCTACTAAATGTACAATCGCGAGGGAGCACCAGCTCTTCCAGTTTAAGACCCACCCCTTCCACTAGGTATTCGAGTAACCTTCGAGGCTTATTTGCACTTAGTAACCGGATATTTACCTGTAACAACCCTTACACAGAACAACAGCACTACTTTTTTACATTTTTATACACTATAGTCAACTGACGACATTCTAAACGTTCTTGCACGTAATTTATAAAAGCTCATGTATGCCGTCATAGACCTTGCTAAATAGACAACACAAAATGAGTAAGATCGGAAGATCTGGATGGCCACTCTACGGACCCCTTAGCCAATCCATCAACCAGAAAACCCATTATTCAGCAATTTGCATTTTTCAGAGGGTTAGCAAGTATTTCAGTGAGCACAGGATCGCTGTTAATTAAGAAGTTCTTTGTCATATAAAACAAACTTATAACTATTTAAGAGTCATCCTTAAATTAAATTCGTCGTTATGTATGCGTTCCCTTAATAGGTGTGATTTCTGTATATGATTAAAATATGCATGCGCCGGGAAAACACACATTGTAGTGCAGCAATTTGGAAATTTCTAAACTATCCCAAAAATGAATTTATCAATCCACGAGCTAATTAATGTGGTAAGGATTTAATTTCTTTAAAATCCAATAAAAACTGCTTCAGGATACTCCACAAACCCCAAAAAATTCTAGCAAGGATTGCTTATTATATTTTTAGAGATCTTAAAATTCTACCTGAAGTGCTCTATTTCTACGAGTTTTCCCGAGTGTATATTTTTAGTTCTGAGGTCTATTAAGTTTTATTAACTACTCAATCAAATCTTCTAGACTAAAATGAGGTGCCTTTCTTTTTTTATTATTGTAATCATGGCATGCAACTTCAGTAATGTTCTTGAAATAAAGTCTTCAGATTTGTATTGCCCCTTACGAGCTATATATAATTTTTAAAGATTATAAAAAATGTAAACAAATACTTTGAAACAAAGCATAACATCTAGAAGAAATAACTGCTAAAAACCTTAGCACAACTATTACATGGACTCGTACATTAATAGAGTTGACAAGATGGGACGACATCCATTTATCAAACAATTAAAACTTCAAAATGGTATTATGTAAGTAGAACAACTGTGGGTGCTAGGACGACGAATAGTGACCCTAAACCACCACCACTGGGTGACTTGGAGAAGTTGGTGCAAAGTTGCAAAGGTATTTGATCTCGACTGATCATCGGCTATAACCCAAACGCCTACCATGGACTAGTCTATATTGTAATGGTAATAATATTATGACGTTGTTATTATGGTGCCTACGTTTGTTTTAATATAATTCATTGAAATAAATAAAAAATGTGCCACAAATATTACCATACAGTTTTAATATGAATTATTGTCTAATATTGGTCTAATTAAAAATTACAATTATTTTAATCTGTTTTTATTGCAATTATAAGGGTATGTTGCCCACTATATTCTACCCGTTGGCAACTTTTTTAAACTGATGCGCCGGCTAGCCGACTCCAATTTCTGCAGTGGTTGGGTTGTAACACAGTATACATTTTACCGTAGTATAGCAAATGCTCACTTCTAAATGAATGACAGTTAACCTCGAATATTGAATGTAAACAGAGCTGCTCGAACACACAAAAATCCAGCGTAATTTGAAGGCAAATCGATCAACAATTAATAAATTCACTTCAGGTAAACAATAACAATGCAATTTAACGAATCAAGTTGTTTGGCTAACTTGTATTTTTTCTCTTTCACGTTATAGGGCACGCCAACTGGAATATGTTTCTTACCCGCACGCCAAGTTCGTAATTTCCTCCTGGAACGTTTTCAATGGAGGGTACCTGCCTCTGGACCACGAATGAAGTTTCCTCCAGCTGTTGTACCTCGATTTGCACCTCTCGAAGCCCCCAGGCTTCTTGGATCGCGGTCGAAAGTTGGGCCTCGTATCGGATCACGTTTGAAAGGGACGCCAACCTTCGTACCTGCCTTCTGCAACGGTTTTAGCTGCGGCAACATTCTTGTAAGTCATAAACAAGGGCTCCTCTAGACGCTGTACACTGTGTTTTCCTACAGCTTCAAAACTTGCGAAAATCTAGCTTTGAAGTCAAACACAAATGGGCGAAGCTTCAGGTTCAATTTTCTCGAGGACTGCACTTTAAAAATTTACGAAATCAAGCACAACTGCTCCCTGCACACTGGCGAATAAATAAAACTCGACAACTGGTAGAAACTATAAACTTATATGGACGAAATAAATTCAAATCTGGTCTCCAATATTACAAACAAGCTTTCGACTTGGCTTCCCTAAGAAAACTTCAACAATTTATCATCTGGGTCTCCATAACAACAAGTTAACAATTGTTTTAAGTAAGTTTTTACAATTTGTTATCCTAACTACTAAATTGCTTTTCTTCCATGTCATTCTGGAACACTTTAACCGCAATTTGGTTGCATTTTCGCACTTTTAGTTTAATAAACACTGATTCACAAGTTATTAGCACTGTATTGTATTTTTTTTATTTCTCAGGTAGCGTTTCAAGTGCTCTTTGCATGCCTGTGCCTTCTTACACTGCTTTCTAACCATTCAGCTGCGTTATCGAGTGTTGGCATAATGATATGAATACGTAACGCTGCATAAAACTGCTGTCACACTTCTAAACACCTTCGTACTTAAGCAAATTTATTATCGTGTCTTGACGTTACACAATTAAACTGTCGTTTTTCGTATTACATTACAATATAGGTGATGCGTTGTTAAGGAAAAAAACAGCGTGTATTTTGAAAGTCCTACATAGAAGTAAAGGACTTTATCACACATCCAGTGAGAGACCGTTTACAGGAAACAAAGATGACGGACTAGGTCTGACAAATTACTTTGTCCGAAACTTTATAAACAACGTACCTTGCAATAGGAAAAAGACGATGGAGTAATATATGAATGGCATTTCCTTAAGGCATATATATTATATATAACATAGGAAGACGTCAATGGAAAATTTAGCTAAAGATCAATGTAGACTCTGTAGGGCCTGTGCTGCGCAGTATGCAATTGTTGGATCTATATTTTTGGGAGCATTCATTTGCATCATTCCGCTCAAGTTATTTACCGAGGTATGTTAATACATTGTGGTCATATGTCATATTACAATGCATAATTTGTTTTCGCGTACCGTTAAACTTCTCTATTTTGCATATGCCATCAGACACCCTGTACATTGGCCACGCGCTTTTGACAGTAAGCAAATAGTAATACATTATCAGCAGATTAAGCGTTAGAATATTCAGTTAAGCTTTGTTATATAGATACTGTGTGACTGATGAAAATAA
Source organism: Agriotes lineatus (assembly GCA_940337035.1). Taxonomy (NCBI): domain Eukaryota; kingdom Metazoa; phylum Arthropoda; class Insecta; order Coleoptera; family Elateridae; genus Agriotes; species Agriotes lineatus. The sequence continues at coordinate 248,171,877 of OW679194.1, forward strand.
CAAGGAAGAATGTAAAAACCGATCAACTGGAAGCGCCTTCAAAATAACATAATTCTAGAAAGAATGACTATGTTATACGTAGGTGCTTGCTTTGACACGCTTACTAGATTAAATCTGCTTTAGGGAAACGTAAGTTATAGGCCAGAAACACGAGCATGTGGTGAATCATGGAACCATAGAAGGTTCCAGCACTTTAAAATTAAGCATTAAAATTTGCTGACTCAAGTCTGTTTATAAATCAAGGTTAAAATGTTATTAATGGCTACCCCTCTTCGTGTGACTGACTGCACCTACCGAATTATCTTATTACAAGTTGTAGGCCGATAACGGACCGCGTGCGGTTTAAACGTATTTTTAAAGCATGCCGTGTTTTAAATCTGATTTACACATACTACATATTTGGGGATTTAACGCCTTGACTCTTCATCCTTGGCCTTTAGGAATTCAAGCCTTTAACCCTGAAAAATGCCTACCCCTAATTATTGCATTTTCTCTGAGTTAGATTACACATATAAACGCTAGTTTTAAATTTCATTTTACATAAAGAGAACATTGTTTTGAAGGTAACTGGTTGCATACTAAAATTTTTACAAATAGTTAAATTTCATAATTTTTTTCATTTCATTCAATGGATGGTTTTTCATGTATTAGCTTGTCGTTTTCGAGTTATTGTTTAAACTTGCAGTTCTTTATATTATATCATAATTGACTATGCCACTTAAGCGGATTGTTGTTTCTGTTTGCAGGGATATTTATAAGGTTTTGTAATAAATAAGTTTTTTGCTTTATACTATATACGAGGGAATGCCAAAAAAACATGGAATTAGTTTTAGTAAAGGGTGTTTTTTTTAGAGTGATAGAACTTTAAATTGAAATAAAACACAGAAAAATGTTTTTAATATCCATGAAATTGGCTTTATTTGAAAGATAATTTTATGGCATTTATGTTTCAATATGATTTCGGGCATGTGACCGCCGCGGCTGGCGTGTACATGACGTAATCTGGAGGTCCAATTTTCACACACTCTTCGCAGTAAATCAGGCTGTATTTCGGCAATAACGCGTCCAATGTCCACAAAATGGATCCACGAAATGGATCTGTTAACTGGCCACCTCTTTCGTGCGATTTGACGCCGTTAGATAATTTTCTTTGAGGATATGTAAAGTCGATAAACCGAAAACAATTGAGCACTTGGAAGCCAACATTCGACGCGTTATTGCCGAAATACAGCCTGATTTACTGCGAAGAGTGTGTGAAAATTGGACCTCCAGATTACGTCATGTACACGCCAGCCGCGATGGTCACATGCCCGAAATCATATTCAAACATAAATGCCATAAAATTATATTTCCAATAAAGCCAATTTCATGGATATTAAAAATATTTTTCTGTGTTTTATTTCAATTTAAAGTTCCATCACTCTAAAAAAAACATCCTTTACAACTCAAAACTTTAGTCTCTTTCGAAGTACCTACTTTCCTCATGACTAAATATACTAGTCCCTATGCAGGTTTTTGAAACTCTTCAGTATTAATAGTGTTGAAGGCCTCAGTCCTTTTTGTTTCATCTCATCAACGTTAAAACACGTTTCTCTTTCATGCTACGTTTTGTTTATTGGTCACAAACGTAGCAGGAGGACTTATCTCTGGTCACAACTTTAGAAAGAAGCTGTGGGTCATTTCGAACTTGTTTTGTCAAATCGCCACAAATGTTTATTGACCTTCAAGTATATTTCACCCATTTGAAACGCGAATACCACTCGTACACTTGTGTGTTGTCTAAGATGAATTCCTTAAAATGAACTCAATCTTAGCAGCCGTCATCCTTAACAGGAAACAAAACTTTATGCATACTCTTTCTTCCACCCAGAATAGTTCCTGGCGATACCTTGTGACACGCTACCGTTTACCAGTCAATTTTTTTAATCTTCAGTAGGGTATAGGTCTCGAAGGTCTTTGCCTTGCTCGATTTTAGCTCATTTCCTCCTATCTTTAACAGTTTGTTGCACTAGTTAGTTTTTAGTCGATTCTAGTTCTGCTGCATTTCTTTCTTGAATCGCATTTTAGGTCTTCTCCTTCTTTGTCGTCCACTAACATTTAAGTTACGTACTTTTTGGCGTATTCTTTCACCATCTATGCATATTAAATGCTTGTTACGGGCAAATACTACCTAACGCATTTCGAGCTAGAGCCTTTGACGAATTTTTCAAATCGTCCGCGTCGTCCTTCCGATTTTATCTACCTTTGTCGCAGCGAGCATGTTTTACTCTTTGCAAGTCGCTGGCGATTGTCTGTGCACTTTTGTCCCGATTTTTTCAGAGCTTAGATGCCTTTTGCTCAGCACGATTTTTATGGGCAACGTGGTTACTTCAGCCTGCTTCTTTATGCTGTCGAATTGGTTTAACGTTTCGAGGGTTTTCTAGCTGTTTTCGATCCTGTTCTCACTAACCACGTTCCTATGTTTTCGCTCCTGTTTTTAGCTCCTATGATGACCTAGCTGTTTTGTTTGGTGCACTTGCTATCAGATTTCAGTTTGATGCCTCCATAAGCTGCCGCTTGTTCCGTCCCCAGAGCGGCGTTGGCCGTATTTTGCATGTAGCTATATCTCTGATTTTTTATTTTATTGCTCCGGAGATTATAAGCGGTCTCGACTTCTTTCGCTCAGGGTTCCTCGGGTTTCATTTTGCGTATTGCTCGATTAGCTAACTTTAGTTCTTATACTTTGCATCTTACATTGTACCTCAGTTGAATGCTGCTCAGTTTAATTTGCTGTAGTATTTGTGCGATTGCGTTGTTAAACTGCACAGTTCTCAAGCTCTTATTAGTGTTTTACAAACTATTATAGCTCGCCAGAACATGTTTCACGAAATTATGTTTTTCATTGCTGCTATCCTTGCACTCACCTTTTCACTGCTCTCAGGTTGTATTATCGTTGTTGTAAAATCAATAGACTAAATTCGAATGCGATGTAATCTTTCTTGCCTATTCATCCGACTTGTTCTTACAACAGCGGCGTTTGTTATCACTTTCATTAGTGTATAGTAAGAGGCCTAAATCGTTTTGTGTATGTTCAAATGTCAATACTTGAAAAACGATTGTATATGGGAGTAGGATGTAAAATAGCAGAAGAAAGCTCATTAATCTTCAACGGACTAGAGTCCGGTTGGTCCCCATGATAAAATGGTATCAACCTAATGCTTGTATATGCGGTTTTAATTACAATAAGACATTTATGTATCTATTTGTACCAACAGAAATACAAACTACTGATCTAAACAGCTAATACACTGGATACTTATATAAAAACTCTGTAAAGGGCTTTACAGGGTACTTCTCTAGCGAGTGAAAGTTTTGAAACTAAACACCTTGAAAATATCAGAGGAAATGAAAGTTCACTCTGTATCTGTTGCTCTATTGAATAGAAAATATACCAATTTCCATAAATATAAAGTAAAAATAGACAACATTTATTTCTTAAGGAATTTTCCTTTTATCTGGTGGATTGAAAATATACTTATTTTGGTCAAGAGTAAAAATCTAAGCTATATACAATATTATTTTTCTCTAATAACTAATAGTAAGCGGTCGGTCTGTCACTCTGCCTGTCTGTTGATGCTACATCTCAAAAACTAAAAATCCCCGACTCAGGTGAGATGCGTAAAACCTGTTCATAACTACAAAGGAAGGTGAACTACAAGCAAAACTTTAAAATTCCTCCGTCTGATCGGAAGTCAAATTTTAACATACCTAAAAAAGTGGCTGGGTTGTAAACTGACCACAGATTTAAAATCAATTACATAAAATTGAGATAAATAGAAATATATGCGAAATAAACTGTAAATAGATAGCAGAAAACATAAAGAAAAGATAGGTGAACGCCGAATATACAAAATATAAAATATAAACCTCGTTCCATTCGTTGAAGGTTAAAAGGGCCTTTTAAAAATAAATATATACGCAGGCAGTTCCATTAAAAAATATTAAGTTTACAAACTTTTGAGCACCCTGTATACTATTAATCCCTAGGACCTCAATTTTACACTCGAAAGGCAATTCACAAAAAACATAATTTTTTTGGTAATGCAGTCTTCATTGCCAATTGTCTTCTGTTACTTATAGCGGCAGTCTGAAGTTCTGCATTTTTTTACATAAAGTCGTTAGTATTTTCAAAACAGTTAACTTTAGAGCCACAACTATTTATAACTACTATTTCGAAGCAAATATTTTAAGCTGCCTGATTATAGGGCATTCTATTAAAAAAGTAAGAGAGAAGCAAAAAGAACAGAACATACTCTATTTTTTAATGACGCTGACAAAGTGAAGCAACCCAAAATAGTGTTTCCAATAAAACCTATATTTTAAAGAAGAGGATCCTCAAGGGCAATTAAAAAATGTGTTACGAAGTTAGGTGATTTTATGTGTCTGATTGATGCCATAGATTTTTTTAATGTTAATTATAAAGTAAAAAAACAAAAGAAAGTCATGTTCTATTTTGACGCTTTTATTTGCTTTAAGACAAGTTGAACCTACATTAGAATTCTTGATTCATATAATTAAATGTAAAACAAATATTATCCAATTCACTAGTATAATTGAAAAATGAGTTTCATAATTTTTTTCTGGCATTACAAAATAGAGTATAGCACGGATTATAAAATTGATACATCAGCAACACTAAAAAATCTGTAAAAGGCTTTACCCAGAACTTCCCTCGTAGCCATTCTGATACTAAATAATTTTAAAAATGAAATTAACTTAAGAGCAAAAAAGCTACCGCGACCGTTCGAATTTTTGCGTTCCAGCTCTCTTTAACGTTCCGCATTAATTTGTTGCTCCTTTTTGTATCGTACAGAATTTATTTTGTATCTATTGGGTTCCATTTTTGGCAAGAATAAAGCCTGCGATATGTACAAATTATTACTTGTATCTAATGCTAAGTTAATTAAAAATTTATTTTTTATTTTTTAAGTTGCTCATCTTGTATATATTTGTCTGAAATTTTCTCTGTTTCATGCCAGGTAGATATATAATGTGTATGCAAAATATTGTCTTTCTTTAACAAATAGTTATTGAGTTATACCACCAACAGACAGACAGACAGACAGACGAAATTGAGAAAACCTGTTTTTCGTTATCTAGGGACCCTGAAACGTGAAGAACTGGAGAAATTTCGGAAGGTGATTTTTTCGCAATTACAATAAGGATGGCCACCTAGAAGAAGGGGGGTTAATCCCAGATTGGAAACCAAGAAGGGACTGCATACTCCAAGATAACTGGAGAAGGAGAAAATAATATAATTTTTCTTTCTATTTGCAGTATTTCTGCTGATAGTTTTGATTAGTTTATTCCTCTGGAAAATGTACCTATAACTTCTAAAATGCAACTTTTATTACTCTAAAAGGAAAAATTTTATAATGTGTTGATTTGCAGAGCTTGGTTTATTCTTTTTCTTACTCAGCCCTTGTTTGCCCACTGCTTTGCAAAGACTTTCCATAATCCCCTCCATCTCTCCCTATTTTGAGCTAGGTGAAACCAGTTTTTGCTGCAACATGCATACTCGTACAGATCATTTACCTGATGTATTTTCTGGTAAGATGATCTACCCAACTTCACTTCTGCTTGTCTATTTTCTCCACGATATCACTTATTCATGTTGTTGTTCTTGTAACTGTACTCCCAACGTCGTCGCCACTTTCAACATATCAACATCTTTCTTTGTGAGGGTTATAGTACCCATACTGAAGATTATCACCTGTAGAATGCAGGCAGATGGGTATATCTCAAGTTTTCAATATGTATCGTTTGTGTTTTCCAAGGCCTGCTTAATTGATTCTATCTTGATTTATTCAAAATTGAGTTCTTTCCGACTGTTTGATATTATTTTTGTTTGTTAAGATTCATGTTGTTCTATCCTGTTAGTTTTCGAGTTCAACTATTTGAGCATTTTCTCTAGTTGATTTTAGTCCGAGGTGATTAGGATAATATCATCAGCAAATCGGAGGTGTTTAGGTACCTATGACACATATAACTCCAGATCAGTTTCTTAAATTCATTCTCCAAAGCAGGTGTGAGAAGTTTAGGATACAGTATGTTGCCTTGTCTCACTCTGCTTAAGAGTGTTCTATTTGTTGATATCCCTTCATCCGCATTTATATACACTTTGGTTTTTTGGTATATATTTTCCATTAATGACATATGGGAAATCGATTCTAGAGTGCTGTAAGGTTTAAATTACGGCCTAAAACTCATGTGCTGTATTGGTCTTACAGTTTGCAAGTGATCTACTGTACTAAAGGCTTTCCGGAAATCAACTTAATCAACATGTTGGTAGAAATTTAGTTTATTTAGGAATTGATTTGTTTATCATTTGTTTCTAGTATTATTTTTCAAGAGAAATAGTTAATATTAGCCGGTCGATGAAAAGCAGAAGTAAAAGACGCACTAATTTTAATTACAAAATATTATTCGAAATAAGATTAATCAAAGTTGATCAGGAAAAAAACACGGTATATTACTTAGAACAATGAAGGTTGTATAATGTTGCTGTGTAAAAAAATCATATAATTACAAACGGGAATGTTTAATAAATACATAATACGAGGGCTAATCTCTTAGTGTTGAGTTTAACAAACTAAAACACAGTTGTAATTAATAACAGTTTTATTTTAATTTTTCAAACTATTCTCCATTACAGTCTATACATTTTGCATCCGTTTTTGGAACATTTTATCCATATTTCTAAATGTATACGAATTACCTCGTTTTTGAAGACCACAGCTTTGTCGGCCGCTGCAAAACGCATTCATACCAACTTATCTTTAACTTGAGCAAGTAAAAATAATTATTAGGTGCCATGTCTGGGTTGTATGGCGAATGACCCGGCAATGCACGTTTTGTTCGCTTAAATATGCTATTGGTAGAGCAGCAGTATGTGCACGCGCATTTTATCATGATGCAGGATGACTTTTCCTCTTAGCCAATTTTGGCGAATATTTTGAAGAACCTCTGGTAGGCAAACCGTAGTATACCAATAGAATTAACCGTACGACGATTATCAAGCGCTGCAGCTGCTATGTGCCCAGTAATGCCCAAAGAAGGTGGCGACAATTTTCTTGTTTCGACTTTTTTTATGGACGCCTGTTCTTGGAGCTGACATGTTTGCAAACACAGAAACAGCTGATTGCCAGTTTTTCTTGGGATCATATGAATAAATCTAGCTTTTCTCACTTGTGACCATATTTTATACCAAAGTAGATGATCCGCGAACAGAGAATTTAAGCGTGACTTTGCACAAATTGATACGATCTGATTTTTCGGCTGCGGCGTCCAATGGGCACAAATCTTATTCCGTACATTTAAACGATTATGTAAGATGGTGCTGCTAATTGCATTGACACCCATTTGTATGAGGGATATGGTGCGAACAGTAACATGATGGCCTTCCTCAAAAATGCTTCGTACGACCTTAATGTTTTTATCGATAACAGAACCCATTGGGCAACTTTGACGAAGTTCGTCCTTTATTATACCAGCGCTTTAGAGTAGCTAATGAACAGGACCGATTATTGAACACCTAATTTAATTCATTAAAGTATTTTTGACAGTGTAATCTCCGCTTGAAATTGTAAAAACTTAAAAATATTCATTATGAAATTTTATGATTTTTGGGAAAATTGATTACTACAAATGAATATGTTGTAAAAATGCCAAAATATTTTGTCAGCTGTCGCTTGCGTTAGATTTAGAAAAGATTAGCATACCATTTTACAACGAACTATTCTCCAAACAAACATGGCCAACTAGTCAGTCTCAAAGGAAATGCGGTTTAGGCTTGCCAAATTAAGCTGCCATAAAGTGACAGTTGTAATAATTAAAATGATCTACTTTCTGAACTAATCAAGGGTAATACCACAAGTAGTGGATATATTTTTGACAAATATTTTGCCGTTTCCATGTAAATTATTGCGTTTAAATTTCACGAAACAAAATCATATCAAAAATGTCACGAGCCGAAGGCGAGTGACATTTAAGTGTGATTTTGTTGAGTGAAATTTGCAATAATTTCTATGGAAATGGCAAAATATTTAAAATAATATATCCACTTCGAGTGGTATTTGGGACGACTATTTAACAATATTAATACATAACGATTAACTTCATTAGAAAATAATCCAACAATTAATATTCATCCTCAATTAAATTCAGCGGAATACTTCCAAAACACAACATTTTAAATTTTTTAACGCAAGCCAAACTTTGTTCACACAGTTTGTTGGTGTTTAGTTTTACGTAACCTAGCGATATCACTAAGGACAGAACATCGTTGCTAAGCGATATTTCGCAACAAAGCTATTTAGTTTTTGTGTACGTACATTGTTTTGTGAATATTTTGCATGGTGCCCAATATTCAGTGATATACTGCTGTTATTGGTTGAAAAAAGCAAATGTCTGCAATATGATTGGCTTATATGTTATAGTGTTGAATAGTCATACGTAGTCTATACAGTTTATGTCTATCTTTCTCTTCCTTGGCATTCTTCGATGACATTTATTTTGATCACATGATACATTGACCACTGCCTAAATTTATTACTCATCCACAAATGGTAGATGTCTGGCTTTGCAATCCTGAAATGCAAATAACTCTCAAAATTATTAGTTTTCTGCAAAAAGAAAAATTGCGTTACAACGCCTTAGAAGTTTTGATTGAAATTTGGAACCCTCTACGGCATGAGATTCAATAACAGCGAGCTCGGGCAATATGATATCGTATATCAGCAGATGTCGCACATCTGGGTTTCTATAAATATTTTATACAAGTTTTCGCAGATCTTAGAAATCGTAATTCCATCCCAACAGTTGGAATTTTGTATACAAAATTACTAGGATAGTTTCAGGTATGAACTAGAATTCAGCTTTAAAATTCAAATTAATTAAAATAAACAAAAGTTATCTCTCTGGTAAGCTTTTTTATGCATCTCATATGCGTATGTCCAATATAGGTATACCAGTACATTTATTTATCTGTTACATAAAGAGCGACAATAAAATAAAAGAGAAACAGTCTTAAGTAACATCTTATTTCGAATTTTCTTTACATAAAGTATTGTACAACAATTCCGGTTCATATTAGAACCATTCTTGCACAAAAATTTAATTGTTGAAAAATAACGTTTTCTAACGAACATGTAAAATGGATTAAGACTATTTTTAAATAAGAAAATAAAAAATCTAAACATTTCCAAAGATCTTTCAAACGAAATTGAACCCATTTATATAAAAATTCTTATTTCTATTATAATAAATCTATTTACACTGTAAGTGCAGTATTTTCGAAACGTTAAAATATGTCTTAGCCAGAGATACATAGAAAAATAGCTTACATGAAAGTTGTAAGATAAAAATACTTTCTAGTACGTACTTGTAAAATAATTGGAAAACATAATTTAGAAGAAGTCCCTAACCAAAGCTTTATTTAATTATATCCTTTGTGCATACGTTATGTTATTCAACATCAAACTAACTTACATAAAGAAAATGAAAGTGTAACTCTGAAGTATTTGTGTAATTACTGAATAGACCCAAGAACACAACTTCCGACCGCGAGCTAAGATACAGATTTGCTATGAGCGTAAATGGTATTCTAACAACAGTTCAGCAACTTTCAGATGTGGTTTACTTATTTATAAACTAAGAGCACTGTGGTATGTTAGAAATTTAAATTTTTATTAAATACATGAGGGCCGGTTCTTCAACTAATACAGTTAACCATTAAAATAAGATTATAGCTGACCCATTGCTGGTACGTGACTGTAAACTCTATAAAAGCTTCTTAATTTTGTCTTGTTTTCTGAGATATACGAGGTGTAATCAGATAATACAGTGAATGAAACCGGAGTTGTGGAGGTATCGAAGAAATATTGTATTTGAATTAACAAACATAATGCAGCAACCTTCTGTCATTAAACTCACACGTGTCAAACTGATCTGTTTACACCTCTAGTTTTAACTGTTGCCTGTGTAAGCCCTTTTTTGCACCTTGTTGCAAAATGGGTCACGAACAACGTACGTATGCTAACTTTTGCTTCAAACTTGAAAACAGTCCAAAATAAGCTTACGAAATATTGACGACATTAGTTTACGGAGATGATGCAGTAACTCTCGAGACTGTGTACAGGTGATTTGATCGATTTCGAAAAAGATTTGTATCGATTGACGACGAGGAACGATCTGGACGCTCCACGACGTCATGCACAGAAAAAAGAGGGAGCGAAATGATCTGATCAAACAGGCGATTGATCATTCGAAAAATAGCTGATGATTTCCATATTTCATTCGGTTCATTGCAGTAAATTTTAAGTAGTGATTTAAACATGAAGCGAATAACTAATTAGTTCCTCGATGAAAAGCAACAGCGTTTGTCCATTTCGTTGGAACTACTTGGCCATGTGGCTTCAGATCCTAACCTTTTGAGGAGTGTTGTAACATGAAATTGATCTTGGATGTATTGTTGTGATCGTGAGACGAATGGAAAACGCCCAATTCGTTTCAGCCGAAAAAGACAGTTTATTCGAAACCCACCCGATGTTGACAGTTTTTTCGATTTTGAAGAAGTTTATGTGTAGTGATACTACTGGAAACTTTTAATACTACGAGTATAAAAGACTACTAGATCACCTGCGAAAAAGATCAAATAAGTGGGAAAATGGTTTTATGTTACACTACGGTATCGCCCCCTATCACACAAGCTAATCTGTTAGTTTTTGTTAGATAACAAAAATGTCTTGTGTCCACAACGCCTATATTCGTTGCCTGACTTGCCATCCTGTAATTTCTGGCTCTTTCCAAAAAACAAAATGGCCAAGAAAAAAAAGCGACAGAAGAGACTGAAGCGGCTAGGGTATTACAATTACAAGCATTCAAGGAAGATGATTTCTAAAAGTGTTTTGAGAAGGATATTCAGTGTAGCGTAATTTTTGGCAGATGTAAGCAATTTATCAGTAACGAAACTTGGGTTTATTGTTAAGCTTTTTCTACCAAACAGCATTTATGGACTGCATCCATACATGCTTCCTGCAGCCGAAGTTTAAATTATAGTAAAAAAAAGAATAACAGTTTTAATAGAACGAAGAGAACGGTTTGAAACATATTCTAGACTTGTTAAGATATTCGTCTTATAACCCAAATTGAGAGAATAGTGAACCTTCATTAAAAAGTATGAAGCTACATACATGTTTAAAACCTTTTTTTGAGACTAAGTAATAGTTGGAAAAGCGTTTGTCAAAATAAGAAAATATGTTCTCAAAATAAATTGCTGCCTTCTTAGATAAAATAGATTACTATCTATAGTATCTATAAATATCTCCTAATGCGACTCAGATATCGAATTCGCGTAATTGCCAAAATTGAATCCTCAAACCGAGAACTGAGTAAAGCCTAATTCGCTCAATTGCCTGGCTAAATTCATTTCGGCAATTGAGAAAATTCGGCATCTGTGTCTAACACAAAATTCTGTCGCAATATGACGTCACAGCCAAGAAAAAATATTATAATAATATTTCATCCTATGAAATGAGGTTCGTAATAAATAAGAAATTGTTACAATTTGATTTAGGAGAGTTTAATTGTGGTATAATGCAAACATATTATGAACTAACCGAAATCTAAATATAGAGTCTTCCTCAAAAACGTAAGCTATTAAATTTAAAATTTAAAATTCTTATCTCGAGGGATCGCTGAAATTTCATATCTATTTCTCTTCGGATTTAAAAGTAGCACTGTGGTTAATCGACACCTTCTATTACAGCCATTTCCGTGTATCAACGCATCTTTGAAAAACCTCCAGTACATCACGTGTAGATTCGTGGTGATTACACGTGGAAAATCTTGAAACCAAAGTTGTCTATTCTTGTAACAAATATCTGCCTTTGTCGCTCAACCTGGCAGCGAGCCTGGTCAAGATTTTATGCGATGCCCGGAGTCTGTGGCTTCTTTTACATTTATAATTTTATGGTACATGTGTAATTTACCATTAATTTAAGACGCATTAGGATACGATTTTGTATGTGAAAATTACCTTCAAATTTTGGTATATTTTAGCATGTAAGTTGCTGTTATTAAATATATTTTAGGGCATATGCCGTTCGCAGTGCAGTAACGTTTACATCGTTTTGAACTAGTGTATCAATATTGCGTATTTGTGTGAAATTATTTCCCCGGCGAACCAAAGGGCTAGTTCGCTAATAATGAGCAGGTAGAATTCTTAGGAATTGTTTTGGAAACGCGATTAAATGTAATATTATGTGTGTTACCTTAATAGAGTCTTCGATATTTGCTTTATGGTTTTTATTTATAAAGCGTAACGCACTTACATTTATTTTGAATTAAAGTAAGAAATTTCATAAACCCAGAAATAAAGTAAGGCCCGAATCTCACTTTGAAACCGTCTTATTGCATCGCTAGTTGACGACTCGTGATTTCAGCTTAAATTACTAATTTATCACTTTGTCTTCTTATCTCTCAAGGTACAATTAACTTAAATTTCTTAAGTGTGTCCTTTTTTATTTCAGTTTAACACCCTTCTCCACCACGCTGAGCTATTGAACATACTTTAAGATTGTTGCTGATATGGTTTATAGATATTTTCGAGTAGCCTGGCTGAACCATTATGAGGAAATCGTAATGCAGCACAAACAAATATTGCAAAGACCCGCCTTTCAGTTTACAATGTAAATTGGATGTAAAGCTAAAAATTGATGAGCGTTGATGTATAAAGATGATGCGGTATAATCTGAATTTGGTTTTAATATTGACAAGTCAATTAATCGCAAAAGCTCCAATATATATATACTTGAATTCTGACTTCAAATAATTTGCGGCTGCTTAAACTTATTATAATGCAAACTGAAAAATGATACAGCTGACACCTACAAATCAAATGTTAATTGTATACTTTGATCAAACGGTCTCTAACTGATCTGTCGATTTGTTTAAATTATTGGAATAAAGCTGCCTGATAATGTACTATATAATAGCTTATAAACAAGCAGGAAGTAATTTTCACCACATCTTAATCAATATTATTTTGTTAGAGTATCTGAATAACCGCTTCCGAAACATTTTGTACGAACTTAAACTACGATGGAAAGTTTTCGGTAGCCACATGACGCCATAAAACATTAATTATGTACTTAAATGAACACTGCCCTGATTAAAAGTTTCGCGAAACGCGAATGCTCAATTTATCTGGTTCTTAATATCATGTGGCGGTTAAAAATTAGCTAAAGGTTACCGTCGTGCAAGGTGGGCTGTGGCCATATTTCAAAGCGAATGCAGGGCATCAGATGCACGATGAAATTCCACCCCTATGGAAAATCACGCATTTGAAATAAACGGAAACGTGGCGTGCTAGGAGCTATTCATTTACATATCCTTTGCCGTGAATAATGGTTATTTCAACTACTGCGATGATATACTCCGAATCGTAGTGAACTTTCTAATTTTTCTTTAAATATCGAACTTTAGGTTAATCTTGAGATTAAAATTGCGACACTTATAGCACGTTAAAAATATTTTATATTGCAACTTTTGAATGCTACGCTATTAGCATAATAGTATGTGTAAATATTCAGCTTTTGAAACCTTCGCCTTGACTTTTGGAGTAAATTTGGTGTACTAGAACGAGGTTACATTTGAATATTATTTGCTTTGTGTCATTTTGCATTGCAATCACATAGTTTTGGTTGCTTATAAATAAATAATCATTGAGATTTCCTTGTTGTAAAACAATATATGAGGTACGTCCTTGTTCTCTTATTATTTTCTAAAGAGCGCTCAATGCCAGTATTTACCAGAAGTGGTGTTTAAAAAGTGGATGCCTGCTTGATCAGTTTAAAATACACACTTTATTGTTTTATTTATATAAATGAGCCTAATACAATTAATAGTTGTGAAAAACTATCATTAGGTATTTAGATTTGGCTCATCTAAAGAGTGGTAAATATATTAAAACTTTTTGAAATTCTAAATTCAGGGCTCAACACCTAAATCTAAAAAACTTTGAAGAATAGGTAATATAGACATTCATCACCTTCTCGAAAATTGTTTAAAGGTCCTGGAATAGAAGAAGGCGGGGGGGGGGGGGAAGACAAAAAACTGAGAATACTTCCAACATCATAACTGGATAAGAACGATATTGTGTACCAGGAAGCAGAAACCACTAAATAATTTTAAAATTAAATTAAGTTAGGAGTAAAAATATCTTGACGTTTCTAATAGATTACACATATTTTCAAATAAAAAATATTACCGGTGGTCGAATTCGAAGGGCAAGCGGCTGCGCTTGCCATTCCAACGTTTAGCAGAATATTGCAAGAGAACGGTCTACCCCTACATGCGCTACGGAGCACTTCTTGAGTCCGTGCGCCTCGGCTGTCTTAAATAGAACCCATTTTTCGTTGACACCTTTTTATGTTCTACAGCATTTAAGCTGTATCTGTTGGTTTAAATTTCGTTAACGGTAAAGCCCAAACTATGTGAAAATTTTGCTTTCATCTGTATCTCAGTTAAAACAAAAATAAAAATATTACCGGCGATGGGACTCGAAATTCAGGGCCTGTGAACGAGCCAACACAGTCGTTTCATTGTTCGCCAGTAGTTCACGGATAAAGCGGTCCTTCGCTTCGTGAGCCACCAGGACGCTTCGAATTACTTCGATGCACAATTTTTTCTGCCGACGGCCATACCTCAAAAGTTGATGTTGCCTTTATTTTCGGAGGACCTATCGTATGAAAACGATCCAAGACTTCAGGAAGGTTCCTGGCGACCGGAATTGTATACACATACGAACATAAGTACACCGCACAGCACGTTTAGGCGGCACCCTCCAATACGAGGGAGGGATCTAGTGGGCTGGGGTCTTCATCAAGAGATCCGCACAGCCGAGATGGAGATTTGGTATAGTGGGTTCATTAGTCGGTTGACACTTTGAGATCAATCATTTTACAAAAATTTATAAAATAATGGTCTAGCTTCATGTCTCAACCATTTACAATGTCTTTGAAAAGTTCTTCCAATGAGCAGCATACAAAAACTGCCAGATCTGCGCTAACCGGTTTGCACCGCTGTAAAATAAAACCTTTATAAATGCGAGTGGCTACTTCGATTATGTTGTGACTCCTAGTAATATCGTATAATTTGTTAGGTCAGTTTAAAACACCATCACTGTCTTTTTATATACGCGGGCAAGCGAGTTGCAGAGACTGCTAAACTTCTTCTAGCGAGCTTAAGTTAGCGCCCAGGCAAGTCAGTATTCAACATACCTATCTAGTGCAAGATTGTAGTTCTGCAAGGTGTGATTTGGGTGCTGCAGTTTAATGGCTATTTTAAGATTGTTATCCGGCAAAGTTTTCAATTTTTTACGTCCTGGATTTAATAATTCCCCAATGCATAGCTTACTAATGTGAAATTTCCTTTTTCCTTTTATTTTTGTGTGGTGGAATATCATTTCGATCCCTGAGTGGAATATTTGAAGGAATTTCGCCAACAGCCTGTAAACTGACACTTTTGTTCGACGCTGCTGGTAAAATGCCTCGCTATAACGCTCGTGGATCAACGTGTATGTGCTCGTAATCATTCTTTAAGCTGTTGTGCATTCTTTATTCGGCAAGTCAACGCAGCTATGAAATTGATCGACGTTTTAAACTGTAAATGTTTACTTTTGCTTTATCGAGCTCAAAGGTTTGCGGAATATCTAGCCGCAAAATTTTCAATCAGAGTAGAAGATGGACTTACCTTGGCTCTTGCATCTAATGCCGCTCGCAACTTACTGCATCCACCTAAGTTAAACCTATTTTATTCGTTAAGCAATGCATGTCTAAATTACCGCTAGTGTTGAATATGTTGTATTAAGTTAAGCGATCTGTTGCTTCTCCAACCAGGTTATTAATACTGGTTTGCTTGCGAAATTGTAATTCGAGTAATCATATGGTCAGGTTTTCTTATGTTTTGCAACTTGCATCACAACGCACAGATAGCCTTAGGAATAACTTGTTGTGGTTTCAGCATGCAGCTATCGCAGCTAGAAGTGTATTGTTTTGGTGTGCTGCTTTAATATAGTTGTTTGTTTTAACCGTCGGGAGCGAGTCTTTTCCTCCCCCCTTCACAAAGAGCTAATTCGATCAGCTTTATAGCTTGTAGATAGTAAACATGTTTTTTCGTAACAAACTGTTTCGATAGCAGTGACATTATATCGAATTTCTTCTTCAGCATTTGTCGAAATATTTAAAATAAGCGATCCATATTTGGTAGCTGTAGAGCTATTATGTTATTATAACGGGTATTTTTGTATAGCTCGCAGTCAATTGTGTTCTGTATGGATAAAGAATCTCTAAATAAAAACATGCTAATTCATACGTCATAAAACGGGAGGCGAAGAGACCATTCTCAACTGTTTCAATCTCAAGGGGTTTTGGAGTACCCAGTTTTCCTTCTTCTATCACTTGAAGCCTCTCTTTTAGGTTGAGCGGTGCACCTACTTTTCAGGCCCTTGTCGAATCTCCTCTCTACACCACCCATTCGAAATAAATTCTTCAGTCTACTTTTATTGATTATTTGGCCAGTTTCTATATTAAAATGAATAAATAGTAATTTCACAAAAGAAGTAGGTCTCATACTAAAATGGGTGAGTGCCGTCTCCAACATGTCATGAAGTTAATACTTGAAAACTGGTATGGTGGAGTGCAATAGCTGTCGAACTTGCGATTTGCTAGCAATGCACTTCTTATCCCTGAACACCTGGAGGAGCTAATGTTACGGCTGGATACTGTCGGGCAATAGTGCGAACTGAAAAGAAATTATTGAGAATCCAAAGTAGTGGTCATTGAATGAGGACAGATAGATCACTTGTAGTCAGAAATCACTTCTTATAGTTAATTATGGGTAGTAAAACGGTTCGTCCATCTAGGCTTTCTAATTCATGAAAATAGAAGTTTGAATTTGATATTCTATGTCGAACGTGTCAACTGAATATTTGAAGAGGTCCTTCACTAAAGTCACGAAAAATAATTTAGTCGACACATTGGTATTTTCTTTAAAGACTTAAGTCGTACGTGAAGCAGGTAGCAGGCACATAGATGTCTATAAAATGTAGTGTAGACACAAAATGAATATATTGTCAAGGTTTAGCTTCACTTTGTGTGCCCAACTTATGTTATGTTATAATTGACTCACACCTGTACTTTAGTTTATTTTTAATATTATTTTTTTAAATTGGATTTTAATTAATTTATTTGCCCTACTTTTTACTTCCTTTTACCGTAAAGGAAGTATTGGATTCACCCCAAAAATTCGAAATTGAGTTTTCAACAGATCTTCACGTTTTAGAGTCCCCTGATCCCAAAAAACATATTTTTTTTCATTGGTCTGTGTGTCTGTGTGTCTGTCTGTGTGTCTGTCTGTCTGTGTGTCTGTCTGTGTGTCTGTCTGTGAACAGAATATCTCAAAAACGAAAAGAGGTATGGCGTTGAAACTTCATATATAAGTTTTGTGTACTATGTAGATGAGACAGCAAGCTTTTTAAAAAAATCGCATAACCGGAAGTAGGTGTTTACTCTTGTGATTTTTTAGTTTTTTTCGATTTTTTCAAAAACGGCTCTAACGATTTTTTTCAAACTTTACATTTTTATTACATTTTTAATGTGCATTAACGTGAGATAGGTGATTTTCCAGTTGAATACTTCTAAAGTGGGTTTCTTTTGTTTTTTTTTCAATTTTTTTATTAACTCCTATTTTAAATAGAACACCCGGTATATTATTACATTTTTGAATTCTGCTTAAGATTTTAGAGAAAATTTGTCTCTTCAACTAACGCTCTATTTTGTACCGTTTTGTAGAATTCGTAATTTTTGAAAATTTTTGACAAATGCTTAAAAATTAAAAATTAAATATTTAACTAATTATAAGATCACTGTAAAAGGAAGTTGTGTGAGTGTATCACACCAGATTTTTATTATAGATGATCAAAATTATTTACTGCTAGCGTCAGTAGAAACACTTGACTGAAAATCAGGTCGGATTCTTTATAATCTAGATTGCTTATATTCTGAAATTTCATATCAACTGATACTTCAAACTATTGGACTTAACACTCTCATCTACCAAACCCAATACATCCAGCTCTGCAAATCACTTTTTTATATGACTAATACCTACTATGTTAAACAGTATATTTCGAAAAAGTATTTGTCATTAACTTCCAATTTTATTTCAGATATTAAATTCTGCTGATGACTGTCAAGGTATGAGGTCGCGAAGGTCGTGCTGCGTTCTAGTTCTGATCTTTAATACTGTATAGTACAAAATG
>OW679194.1:248190337-248265363 GCA_940337035.1 Agriotes lineatus
CACAGACTTCTGCTGTACTGATTATATTTACTTTTAGTCTTTTCCATCTTTCCTCTAGTGTCAGTTCTTGTATTTCGTCTATGCTCTCTAATTCTACCAGTTTTTCTGTTAATTTATTAACATACTCAACTTGTTGTTTTTTATATGTAGTTTCCTAACTTGCATTCTCTCATATGGTTTTTTGTTCTCTTGTTTTTTATTAACATTTGATTCTCTATACAGAATTCAAACGTACGTTCTCCATTCTTGTTTCTTGGAATTTACCCATATAACCATATTCTCTTCGATGATCTATTCTGTCATTCCAATCTCCTATTATTAATGTATATCTGCTTGTGTTTCTTGATTTTTCTAGGGTTGTAGTTAACTGTGTAGAATGTTTCCTTTTCTATTATTTCTACATCTTCAGGTGGTGCATAGATTTGAATTACTGCCAGTTTTTTCTTCAACTCTAAATCCAATTGATAATTCGAAAACTAATTGCCTTCCAGCTTCTTATTCTTTCATCATGTTTTTGTGTTACTAATATACCTACCCTCATTTTTGCTCCTCCTCCTGTTCCTGAGTATCTTGGACATACCCTGCACTCAAGATCACTTCTCCAATTCCTTTCTTTTTTTGGCTCGCTAAGTCCTAGTAATTACAGCTTATACTTTCTCATTTTCTCTACTAATTCTGTTTCCTTTCCAGTGAGTGCTCGTACGTTCTACGTCCTAATTCTTATTTTCCTTTTCCATTGCTTTGGTCGTGTTTGAAGGTTGCATCCAGCTCCAAGGGTCGTTTCATTTCTCTGAATTAGTTTACAATGCACAGGGAATTATCCCAGCTAATTTTAAAAGAAGTAAAACCAAAAATATTCCCCATTCACTCCATTGTGGTTTAGTAGAGAATTTTAATTAATGTTTACTGTAAAATTGTTCTTGCTACAAATTTCTCTAAGAATGAGAATTTTCCACCAATTTATCCATCTATTCCCAAATTTAATTTACAAAGGCTTTATAGCTGATTATATTATAGATGGAAGGTGTAATAAAACATGGCGAAGAAAGCCGTACCAGATCCTTAAGCACAGCTTCACGAATACATGAAGAATATCTACCACTGAAGTCAGAAATAGATCGATTGAGAAGAGACTGTTTGGGGTTAGAACGGCTACCAGATTTACATGAAGAAGAAGGCACAATTATTACACCAGAGTAAGTGTTTTTAAATTGTCGTATAATTTAAAATATTTTTAGACGTTCTTTCAGACGATTTGCTCAATTTTTTTCTCCAAGCAAGCCAAATTCGCAAAGTTATACGAAGAATAGTGAGTGGACTCGTCCTCTAGCTCCAACCGACAACCCCATGAGTACACTAGCTCCACCACTACCGCCCACTTTTCTGCCACCACCAAACCCTCTGAGACTTGTTACTAACAAACCGGAGACTGGTCGCCCAAGCAGCCTGACACAACAACCACATCCTGGACCGCCTACTCCAACCTTCAGGTCGGATTTTGTTAGCTTAAGGTGCTTTTATTATTTTTTTCGTTTGATATTACAGTAGCAACTGATTTGAGTTACTATGTAAAATCAACTACTGTTTTAGAATATTATGTAAAGGACTATTAAAAAAATTATTTAAATTACTTTACAGACAACAACCTCCTCCGATGAAATCATGTTTAAGTTGTCATCAGCAAATACATCGCAATGCCCCAATTTGCCCATTGTGTAAGGCCAAATCGCGATCTCGAAATCCAAAGAAGCCAAAGAAAAAGGATCATTAAACATTTATAACGTACTGTGTATCATTTAGAATTTGTATTCAGTTAGAGGATAATATAAATGTAATCTCATGGCATTTGACTTAATTTCTGTGACTGCTTGTATAATAGCTTTATTGAACTGTGTAATATTAATAAACCTATAAATTAATTTAGTGTACACTTGTCTATGTGCAGTTAATAAAAATTTATATTTGTTTATATTTCTAATGTAATACTACTAACTTTAAAAATTGTACTGACTTGTGGAAATACATAAATTTAAATTTTTGCTATTTTTTTTAAGTTTAACCTGCATATACAGTATGGTGGTTCTAATTTTGCAACCTCGGAATTTTGTTATTTGCACCCCCTAAAGTCGTTCCAATGCGAAAAAAACTAACCCATAAAAATTTTGAGCCCAATCGAACAATATTAACACGTTCCACCGAGCCTCGGAAGTTTCCGAATTGCAGATTTTAATTGAATTGACTTGTTGTTAATTAATATCTGGCTAACCGGAAGTCCTATAAAAATGTTCATAGAATAAATAAAAAGAAATTTAATTATGCAATTTGTTTGCAAATTTACTGGATGTTAAAAAGCGCATAAGTATTAGAAAAACGTAAAAATTAGTGATTTTTTTTCTTTCTATTTTTAATTTGAAAATTTAGGACTATTACAATTTTGAAGTAAATTGCAAGCCTTTATTCAATTTTAGGCTAATTTTGGTAATATAAGTAATATATTATGATACACATAGGTCACTTATTAAATAAAAATTAAAAGAAATACATTTGGAAGATTAATACAATCAAATTTAGAAAATTTTGAATAAGATTGTTGGTTAAGTTGAATTGAGTAATAGAAATTAAATTTGAGACAATTTATAATTAATTTTGTTAAGTTATAGCAATTGAGTATTCAATCAGGGTGGTGAAAGTACTACTAGAATATATCATGTAATAGGTGAAAATCAGAACATTTCATTTTAAAAAAGAGTGCATTAATAATTGTAACTAGCATAATTTTAAAATTTGTTTAAGATAGTGATAATAAACTCATAAAATGTAGACATATTTTTGAAAAAAAAATTGTATTAATAAAAACTGGAAATTTAGCCTTTATTTGTATAAATAATTCGGTTGAATACAAATAAAAAGGTTTTTAACAAATCTGCGAGGTGAAATTAAGTGAAAATATAATTATGAAATGATACAAGTGTGCAGTCATTGAAAAGATAATGGAATATGGTTTAATTAGATGTAAATAAGAAGAATAAAATAATATTTAATTAGAATTGGATGATTTACTAAATACAAGGAATAAGTTATACTAATTACTGGATTTGGTGATTATATGGAGGACGGATCAATCATTTAAAGGGAGTTGCCGGTGTAGCTGATTGATTTGGGTTGGTTACTACAAGGTAGGAGCTGAGGACAATGGAAAATTAGTTTGGATACCATCTGTTAGTGGAAATTTACCAGGAAGCTGTTAGATTGACGATCGCGTACAGGAGTTGAAGGAGTGAGACTGTATCTGCAGGAGCCCAGGGTTTTGACGTGTTGGAGTTGGTTGCGTGGTTGGAGGAGCATCGAGGTTAGGCTGTCAATGAGCTTAGCTGTGAACGTTAGGAGCAGTAGTGTTTAATGTGAATAGCAGTGAAATAAAAGGAAATCAGGTTGGTCTTAATTAGTTCTATAAAAGAATATTGAATAAGAAAAACAATTAAATGAGTGAAATAAAAATAACACAGTACTTACTATGGTGATTTGAGTCATTGATTTGTAAATAGAAAGAATATTTGTCAATTTTGATTTGATTATTATTTGATAGTTGTTTAAAGTCAAACTGACATTTAGTAGCAGTCAATAATTAAAAATCCATATAAAATTAGAATATCAAAAAACAGATAACTAGATTAATGACTCACACCCTTTTACGAGTCTCAAATGCATTACATAATATTAAAGTAACTAACTATAGGATTTAAATGTAGAGAGGTGCAACCATTCTAATATATTGAGATATATAAATGAAATTCAGTAATAACAATTTTTTACCTATTGTAAGTATCTATATTAAAATATTTTTAGAATCAGTTATTTAAAAAGACAGACTCGAACAGTCGAACACAGTTTCTTTGTTTTGTCAGTACAATCCAGATGTTTAGAGGGAGGGTATACCATCAGAGGTGGTTTCCTGCAGTGGCGTCGCTAGCATGTCATTTGTTTTTGGTACCATTCAACCAGAAAGAGAGATCCGAAAAACAAATGACATCCTAGCGACGCCACTGGTTTACTGAAATCTGGAACCCTTCTTCAGTTACTCTAGTTGAAAGTAGTGCTAAAGGTGAACGGTAATACTTGTGTTGTGTGTTTAAATATTTTGAAGCAGTGTCGTGGGTATTTTGAAATTATAAACCATAAAATGGCCTCAACGTCAAAGGTTCTTCGTGAAAAAAACAAAATATTTTTAATTGGAAATGATGCAGATCAAATTATTAGTAGTAAGTTGCCCTCAAGTACTTTTTTACTTCCTTTTACAATAAAGGAAGTATTGGATTCGAAATTGAGTTTTCAACAGATCTTCACGTTTTAGAGTCCCCTGAACCCAAAAAACATATTTTTTTTCATTGGTCTGTCTGTCTGTGTGTGAGTCTGTCTGTGAACAGAATATCTCAAAAACCAAAAGAGGTATGGCGTTGAAACTTCATATATAAGTTTTGTGTACTATGTAGATGAGACAGCAAGCTTTTGAAGAAAATCGCATAACCGGAAGTAGGTGTTTACTCTTGTGATTTTTCAGTTTTTTTCGATTTTTTCAAAAACTACTCTAACGATTTTTTTTTAAATTTACGTTTTTATTACATTTTTAATGTGTATTGATCCTATTTTAAATAAAACACCCGGTATATTATTATATTTTTGAATTTACCTTAAAATTCTAGAGAAAATTTGTCTCTTCAGCTAACGCTCTATTTTGTACCGTTTTTGTAGAATTTGTAATTTTTGAAAATTTTTGACAAATGGTTAAAAATTAAAAATGAAATTTTTGGCTAATTATAAGATCACTGTAAAAGGAAGTTGTGTGAGTGTATCACACCAGATTTTTCTTATATGCGTATAGTTAAATTGAATTTACGTGAAAGTGTAAAATTAATTATTCAAGAAGTAGTGGTGTTTTAGCAAAAAGCGTACATTCCAGCTAAGGAAAAACATCATTCTGTACAAAAGCAGGAATGATTATACTCTGAATGCAAGAATCTGGAAAAACGAGGAAATAAAAGAACGAACTCCAAAAAAGAACAACAATTTGTTGAAAAATTAGACGATCTGTTCGATATCGCACATACGAACGCTCTAGAATTAATAGATGTAGAAGAAGATAAAAAGTTTTCGCTTCTTCAAAGGCAAAAAGGGCGACCAGGTTGTATGCTTGGTGTTGATATCAGGTTACATCAACAAGAGAAGAGAACTAAACAACGACTGGAAAGAGAAGATACAAGGAGAAAACGAGCTTACGAAGAGGTGGAAAATTTAAGTAAGTATATGTAATTGTTTACTTCACGTTACAAATGATATTGCGGAAAGAAGTAGTATTAAACTGATTGACGAATTACCAAAAAAGAGGACCAAAAGCACTAAAAGCAGTACTTGCTACAAATTGTTAGTGATTGTCGGAGTCAATATCCGGATTCCAGTAAAGCTTTTTTAGTAAGAAAAAAGTAACTATTGTGATATGTATTTCATTATTTTACATATAGGTATCTTGCAATACTTGTTTTATTCTTAAGTTTGTAAATAGAATTCTTTAAATTTATGTAACTTCAGTAATTATTTGATATGGTTCGTTCGTATACATACCACGGTGAAAAGTTTCATTCCTGTCTCGAGATAAAGTTAACCTCGATGCTACGTGTCTCGGTTAACTACTTGTCTCGGTTAACTACTTTATCTTGCGACAGTAATGAGACACTTTCCACCTCGGTATGTAATATACTATTCCCGCTGCTGATCATGTAAGTCAGTGATACAGCCTTAGTAACAAAACATGTAAGTCGGTGATTATATTTGTTAGCTGCTTTCGCTTGACTACGGAACTTAATATTATTATTAAGTTCCTAGGATAATAAAATTAACAAGGCAAGATGCAGACTTAGACGTTTTGTTTATAATTGCAAGTGTTTATGTGACATGTAACACTCACAGGTGGCACGACTCACGAAAATTAATTCTGGTGACAGGTGACAAACCAAACGATTTTTTTTTAAATCTAGGAAAATTTCCATAAGCAGAGGGAAAATATAATAAGATAACTCGGAATGTATCGTCTATTAACTTTTTCGGCAGGCAACAAGCCGCGGATTTGCCTTGGCGTGTACTTGCCTACCTCAAATGTTAATAGGTCCTTACATTCCTTGTTACTTTAATAGCTGTTGCTTAATTCTATTATACAGGGTGTAGAAATGCTTTACGCACCATAGGGATTTCAATGTTAATTTTTTCATATGAAAATATTTGCTTCCCTAATTATTTTAGAGCAAACTTGTACGGAAGTTTTTTGTAGAGAAAAAAATTCTGTATCCATTTGTGCCAGCATTTGACATTTTACATTTCGGAAAACCGAAAATTTAAAGAAATAAAATTGCCATTTTTAGACAAATCAGTGGTTCCTTGAAATTATTGAAGCATCTCAAAGCATCAACAAATTAGTTTGCTGTTTATTTGTTTGCATCTATCAAATGTAGCTGCAACCATGGCACTTATTGCGCCTGATCTGCTTCCAGAATACCACCACTTCAGAATTTGCACTGATTTTTGAAAAAATGATAATTCTAGTTTATTTCATTATTAGGTTTTCTGATGTAAAATGACAAAAATGATGGCATAAATGGATGCAGAATTGTTTGCTCTACAAAAAACCTATTTACAAGTTTGCTCTAAAATAATTAGGGAAGCAAATATTTTCATATGAAAAAATTAACATTGAAATCCCTATGGTGCGTAAAGCATTTCTACACCCTGTATATTTAATTATTAATAAAAAAACGTAATTTTTCAAGAATTTTTATCTTTTTCTAATAGGTACTTAACGCATATTTTTTGAAATTCCAATAAGTATACGAAGAAATTGCTTATAACAAAATTTGTAGCAAATTAAATTTCCTTTTATTTATTTTATTATCAAAATTTTGATACGACTTACTGTTCGCGAGATATTAGTTGATGATGAGTAAAAATCAAGTATACCTTGGAAATGTTTAAAATGGCTATTTTTGTATCTAGAATGCGAAATGCTACTTTTGCGTTCGAGAATGGAAGTTATTTTGCCGAGCTTTAGCGAGGCAAAATACCCATTCGAGAACGCAAAAGTATTTCGCATTCGAGATGCAAACAATGATTTTTCGAAAACTGCAATAAAACTAATATAAGAATAAAAAAAAATTAAATAAGGTAACTGTCAACGTTAATTGACAATTTTATATTTCATAAACAATTAATTTATGTTTGAACCACGGCCTGCTGAATTGTTTGACAAACGTCAAAGTGACGTATAAATTTAACTGACCGCAGTATCGGCACCTTCAATTTACATGTAGTACAACATAAATTAGTCATGTTTATAATAGTTTATAATAGTTATTAGTATCTATTGAAATTTTAAATTACTTCATAAAAAACTAATGTAGGCTCCTTAATTAATAAAATCACAAATAAGTTCCTAAAAAATGACAATTTTTTTGACATTTCTTTTATGTTCTAGAACGCTAAAGAATTTTGCATTCTAGAACATAAAAGTATTTCGCAGTTAAGTGACAAAAAAGAATCACTTTGCTTACTGAGAATTTAACGAAAATGTCAACATTTGATGACAGTTTTCGAAAAAACCTATTTTTCTGTAGATTAGTGTTTCTTTTATGTAGCAAATACAACAAAAAGTTATTAAGAAAAGTTTTTTAGAATCAACATCTAGGCCTTTATACCAAATTTCAAAATCCTCAGCCAACTTGATTTCTCACATTTTCTTTTATGTTTAGGTTCCATATCAAAGAATTTTATTTTTAACAAAAACTGCCATGGAAAAACAAATATGTTTAACAAAGTATTTATTTCATAATAAAAAAACTTTGTTGATTTGGGAAATAAACAAAAGAAAATGTGAGAGGGATCCAAGTTGGCCGAGAATTTTGAAATTTGGTATAGGGGCCTAGATGTTGATTCTAAACAACTTTTCTTAATAACTTTTTGTCGTATTTGCCACATAAAAGGCACTTTACTCTACAGAAAAATAGGTTTTTTTCTACGACCACTACTAAAAGTAGACCTTTTAGCGCTAGCTTTTTTCACTAAAAATTACGTTTTATAATTCAGCGTGTTAAAAGTGAAAGCAGCTGTTTACTTTTGGCACATGTGTTATAAAGTAAACAGCTGGTGTTGATTTAGAATTTTGAACTGGAAGTGAGGTTGTAAAGTTATTCTAGTTACTTCTTTGGTTAGAGGTAAAGTGTTTTTTAAATAATTCAAGCATTATGTAATGAACAAAGTAAAATGTGTACTATTATAACTACCTTTGATAACTAACTTTGACAGCTACCGGCTGTAGAAACAGTCACCTGCGTGTCAAGGCCATCTCTTTACTATGACATAAATTATAACTGTAATAAATGCAAAACTTTGTTAAATCGACATTTATGGATTAATAACAGTAAATTTAAGGCCGTAGAAAAATATTCTATGTAAACTCGTGCTAAAAGTGTTTGTGCACAAGACATGCTAATTTTCATGTCTCATGCATAAAAATCCACTTTTAGCACTTGTTGCACAATAGCTATTTATGCAACAAGTGCTAAAAGTCGACTTTTATGCGCGAGACATGAAAATTATGAAACGAAGCCGAAGGCTGAGTTTCATAACATGTCTCGCGCATAAACGACTTTTGGCACGCGTTGCATACAATATTTTATCTACGACCTTAATTTTACCGTTATTAATCCATAAATATCGATTATATATATATATATATATATATAATAGTAGCCTACGCCGCTGGCGTTTGTTTGGCCACGCCCGTGCTGTCAAGGTCAGTTACGAAATGTAATTATTGATACTCCACATATGACTGTATTCATTACATAACGCTTTAATTATTTCAAAAACGCTTTACCTGTAACGCAAGAAGCAACTAGAATAGCTTTACAACTTCACTTGCAGTTCGAAATTGTAGTTTTAAACCTCCCTTCACTTTTAGCACATGTGCTAAAAGTAAACAGCTGATTTCTTTAAACACGGTAAACTATAAAACGTCACTTTTAGTGAAACAAGCTAGCGCTAAAAGGCCTACTTTTAGTAGTGGTCGTAGATAAATACCTATTTTGAACATTTCCAAGGCATACTTGATTTTTCAAAACTGAAATTATATGTTAGAAATTCGCCTTTAACCAAGCAGGGCTGAGCCCCAAAAAATGAAAATTTAAATTGAGAATTTTTTACCTTTTGCAAGAGTCGTTTTACCTATCCAGAAACACACTGTATACAAAATAAATAGTAGAGCGGTTACATGCTTGTAAATTTACCTTATGCACTAGATCAGTGTTAATGTGATTATTAATATAGAACTGCAATAAATACAATATCTGAAACTTTTTTGTGGTGCTTGATTATCCATGTTGCTCTTTGGATATTTCGGTAGAATACGAAATCTAAAATATGAACGTTTTGGTAGACAAATCTACTTTCATTTTCAACTAATTAAACTAAAAACTATGAACACTTACAGCCGTATTCATAGTCGTTCGCCAGCGGCTCGCCGGCGAGTCGCCGGAGTTTCGTTATGAATAGTATGTTGGCGGCACTGTACGTCTATGTCAAATTCGAGGTTATCAGGTTAGGTTTTGTGTCAATTTCTATCAAAACTGACGCAAAACCTAACCTGCTAACCTCGAATTTGACATAGACGTACAGTGCCGCCAACATACTATTCATAACGAAACTCCGGCAACTCGCCGGCGAACCGCTGGCGAACGACTATGAATACGGCTGTTAGTTTATTTTACTTCAGATGCAGTATTCCATTTGACTACCTAAAGATATCTTGACATGTGACATGTCCGGTCCAACTTTATTTCTTCGCAATGTGACATCTTCCACCTTGTTCTATGTCTTATCTCTGCATTAGTAGCATGGTCTCTTAAGGTAAGTTCAGAAAGAAAACAGGTTACCTGCTTACTGGTTATCGGTGCCGGTCTTCCTCAGATGAGCAATTACTAATTGACAATCCTTTTTTAAAAATGAAAAGGAAAAGTGCAGTATACATCCTATAAATCGAGACCGTTCAAAATATGGTGAATATCACCACCTATTTAAGCAACTGAAATAGCACGAACACTAAGGCTGCCAACTATTGATTGGTACATTCAATCGTACAAATGCATTTTATGGCGAACGAGTTTTTAGAATCTATCAAATGTCAAACGCGAAATAAAACTTCACAGTTTTCGTAGCAATATATTTCAAATGTAAGAATATACTAAGGAATGCGGGACTTGCGGGACACATTTAACATTTTGCGAGATGATTTCAATGCATTATTTGAATGCGAGACGAGTACTGCTATTGCGGGACCGTCCCGCACAGATTTTTCGAATATATGCAGATGAGTCTAGATACCTTCAACTATATTTTGCAATTAGTGTAACATAAGTTAACAAAAACTTGGTGTATCTAATTGGCATAAGCAGCCGATATTACCAGAAGAAAGACTTGATTTACAATAAGGTAAGTGATATGATTATATGAGGGATCTAGTTACAAAAGTCACATTCTCCCACATAACCAAATTTTGGGAAATTAGATAAAACTTCTGTGCGATTATTATAAAATGTTATCGTTACAATTTTATATCCCAAAAATTGAGAAAAAATAACGAATTTGAGAAGTGCCTATATATTGCTATGGTATATAGAAGCCATGTATTACATTAAATACAGTTATTTATTTACATGAATCAAAAATGAAAAGTTCAATACAGTAATTATACTGAAACGATAAGATGTGGAAAATTATGATAATGATTGCTTATTTAATTGAATAATAATTGAAACTCAATGATTCATTTTAAAAAGAAAGTTATTTCAAAATGAGTACGACTTGATGATGGTAATAAAAATTAACAATAAATACAAAGTCGAATATTGCATATGACAGAATAAAATTCTATTTGTAATAATTTATAAAGTGAGCACCATTCAAATTGATTTATAACATAATGTAGCAGGCAGGAATAATGGTAGTCTAGGATAGCAATAAAAAATTGGGATCATTATTAGAATAACAACTTAAAAACAACAACGAAAAATTTGATATAAAATGGATATAAAAATTTTGTAATTGTGTAAATACATAATAAAACCCATTAAAAATAACGAAGAATTTTAATAAAACGTAAAGGGGTATGTTGGTTGCATATTACAAATGAAATAAATAGTCCAAGGCAAGATTTTTGGAATATCAAATACAATAAAAACTGGGATTGAAGAAAGCAGAACTAATTGGGTGTGTAGCAGAGGTCCAGTACATTGCAGGGAAGGTGCCATTGTGTGAGCTGCGAGGGGCGCTAGTCCCAGGCCATACAGAAGTTTTGGTCTGTTGCGGATTGTATAAACTTGGAACGGGATCACTGGTGGAGGCTACAATTTGTCAATTAGATATGGATACATTGTTAGATGGTGGAGATACAATAAATACTTAGGCGTGATGGAGATGCTGTCAATGGTAGGAGGTCGGAGCCGTCTATAGGGCTGCAAGGTATCGCATTTTTGTTGGAGTTTGGAAGTGTCAGTGCAAAGTAAGTGGTAAAGTTGAAGGTATCTGAATAAAAAAGGTGATTAATTAATATTAAGAAAGAGACATTATAGTACGGGAGCCAGTGAACTTTTTTGTTACGTCATTGGGCTCACGGCTAAATTAAACTTCATGAATTAGTTTTTGTACTGATGTAAACAAAAACCGATTTCTGCAATCCCGAATCCGGGGATAACATTAATAAAACACCCGTATACATAGTCATTCGCCAGCGACTCGCCGAAGTTTCGTTATGAATAGTATGTTGGCGGCACTGAAAGTCTATGTCAAATTCGAGCTGATCAGGTTAGGTTTTCCGTCAGTTTTGACAAAAACTAACACAAAATCTAACCTGCTAACCTCGAATTTGACATAGACGTACAGTGCCACCAACATACTATTCATAACGAAACTCCGGCGAGTCGCTGGCGAGCCGCTGGCGAACGACCATGCATACGGGTGTAAGGGTTGCCCTGTGAAAGTTGTCGTAATTGACGACTATTTCACGTCATTTTTAAATGCAAAATACAAATTGCTTACAAAAGTTTAATTAACACATAGCAATAAAATATATTTCTGCAATGTGGAATTGGGGGATAACCCCTTCTGCAAAGAAGGTGAATATATAGGGTTGAAGTTGTAAAAAATTTTGTAAGATAAATGAAAAATTCTTTTTGCATGCACTAGTGCGAACATTAAACATTACAAAAATGATATTCTGCATAACAAACTCCGGGGTCATGACTTTCTGCAAGCGCCTCAAAAGTAACTTGTCGCGCGCCGTCAAATGCTGGTGCCGAGTCAATTTCACGTTATTATATTCAACAAATCAATGCGATTTGTACAACAATAAATATACACGAAGTTTTCTTACTATTCTTAATTTTCTCAAGCATGTTGTTATCGTGTTTCTCAAGTGCTACCGGCATTACCTCTTTACACAAAATAGTACAATTTCCACAAATTAATGTAATAAACACGACCTTTAGAACGTTTACGAGATAAACTACAAAAAAGGCATGATCGAGGAATCGTAGATGCTTCCGAAACCCTCGTCTCGATGTCTGTTTCGAGGTCTACTGGATCAGAAAAGAAACTTCTTCTAGAGCAACTAACGATGAAGTGGTACTCTCCTGTGTTGTATTGAGATGTTTTTCAGTGCTGCTCTGGGTTTCAGCAGCCTGACTGTGATCTCTGGAAAGATTTTTTGATGGAATGTACAAATCTTTTCATTCTAATTTTTTAGTTAAGTTGCCAGCAGATGATTTTTTGTGTAACCCTACATATTCACCCTCTTTGCAGAAGGGGTTATCCCCGGATTCCACATTGCAGAAACATATTTTATTGCTCTGTGTTAATCAAACTTTTGATGGGAACTTGTATTTTGCATTTAAAAATGACGTAAAATAGTTGTTAATTGCGACAACTTTCACATCACAACCCTAAGTGTTATCCCCGGATTTGGAATTGCAGAAATCAGTTTTCGTTTACTTTAGCACAAAAACTAATTCATGAAGTATAATTTAGCCGTTTACCTTATGACGTAACAAAAAGTTCACTGGCTCCCGGACTATTATAAAAATAAAGTACTTACCCAGATTACAGGGATGATGCTGTCAGTTTGACATTTAATTTAAAATTTAATGACAGAAGTATTTTAAATAATATATGCAAATTTGAATCTAAATATCATACAGTCAAAACCATTGTAAAGGATTTTATTTATGTCATATTGATTGGGGGATTTCATTAAACACCGATTGGAAATAATAGTTGACAGCAAGTGACATTCAGTAATTGCAGCAACAAACAACTAACTAGATTTCGGCGAACCATACCCTGAGAAAAAGGAGTACTCATGTAATTTGAAATAAATTCAATTTAATTTTATAAAAAAAGAAAAATTTACAATACTTGAATTAAATAAGCATACACACGTATCCATTGTATAATAATATATATATAAATTTAAAACATGCAAAAAGCAGATATTTTAAGTTTTTGATTGGAGAATGCCAGTTTTGTAATTGACAGTTGGAAAATGTGAGTTTAGTAACTGACATTTTTGGAGAATGTAAGTTTTGTAACTCCCACGTTAGTACAGTCAAAATAAATGTAGAGCTAGGGAAAATTGCAACACAAATGATTCTTTTTGTATTATACTGTTAAAAGTGTGTATTTTAACATACTCAAAATCCCCATTAATCCCGGCCCGGCCCGGAAAATCAGTCAAAATCCAAGATGGCGACTGAATTTGCCGATTTTTGCCTTTTTCTCTCTATTTTACTGCATTTATTGCCGTAAAAAAGATAGTGTGTACTCAAAATAGTTACTTATTATGTACTGAAGTATGCCATTTACATCAACTCAAAATCCCCATTAATCTCGGCCCAGGAAATCAGTCAAAATCCAAGGTGGCAGCTGAATTTGCCATGTTTGAAATAACAGAGCTGGGTCAATAGTTGCCTCCTCTTTCTTGAACTTAATTAATGATACAGAAGAAATCGTCCCTTGTCATTTCGTTTCATTTTATAAGAAAACACCCCCTGTCCCTTCATCTTCTCCACAATCTCCATACCAATGGTTTTAAATGTTTCAACATTTACATGTGCAACTGCTGTGACACCAGTACCAAAGTTGGATCGTCTGAATAAGGTGAAATCAATCGCAGTAGCTGAAGTATCTTATCTGAGTCTTCTTTGTCTCGTTTCTTTAGTAATGGAGTCATATCTTTATGCTGTTCGCTAGACTCGTATGAAACGTTTGTCAGCTTCTGCATTGAGTTGTTGTATTCCGAATACACAGGAATTGACAACATCCAAGTATTTTTTTGTATTTCGGACATACCACTACCTCTGATGAGACCGTCACTTGTCTTGAGTAACCTCATTAAACACTGCTCTATTACCAAATCTGCTGGCAATCCCACCCATATTTTATTTGTACGTCGTATCACATGACCACCTTTATTGAAAACAGCATAGACTTCAGGATGAGTGTTGTGAAGTTCAGTCATGTTCTGTAAGTAAAGGTAAACTGATTTTGCAGATTCTGCAAAAATGGGCAGGGCTTCTGTAAGAGACTCAAGTAGCATAGGAAATGATCCTAAACTACTAGCCCTGTTAATGAATTACTGTTACAAAAATCCTGTAAATGTTCTTTTACAGTTGTTTAAATGAGGAGATTTTCCTTTACCCAATTACATGTTCTAAAAAATCTCCTCATTTAGACAACTGTAAAAGAACATTTACAGGATTTTTGTAATAGTAATTCATTAACAGGGCTAGATTAGAGTTTCTTGAAGCCATTTAAATAGATTAATTATATTTGAAAAAGAAGTATATGCGGAGTGTATCCGGTGCATATGCAACGTGTATGCGGAGTGTAGACAGTGTGTATGAGACGTGTATGCGGAGTGTGTGCGGTGCGTATGCGGAGTGCATGCGGAATGTATGCGGTGTGTAATCAGTGTCTATGCGGAGTGTATGCGAAGTGCATGCGGAGTATATAAAGATTGAATGAGGAGTATATGCGGAATATATGCAGAGTGTATGCGGTGCATATGCGATGTGAATGCGGCATGTATGGGGAGTGTATGCGTATTGTATGCGGAATGTATTCGTAGAGTATGCAGTGTTTATGCGACGTGTATACGGAGTGTAGGTGAAGTATATGCGGAGTGTATCCGGTGCATATGCGACGTGTATGCGGAGTGTAGGCAGTGTGTATGCGACGTGTATGCGGAATGTGTGCAGTGCGTATGCGGAGTGCATGCGGAATGTATGCGGTGTGTAATCTGTGTCTATGTGGAGTGTATGATATTAGTAAGCAGATTGTATGCGACGTGTATGCGGAATGTATTCGGTGTGTATGCGACGTATATTCGGGGTGTATGCGGAGTGTATGTGGTGTGTAAGCGGTGTCTATGCGGACTGTATGCGAAGTGCATGCGGAGTATATAAAGATTGAATGAGGAGTGTATGCGGAGTGTATGCAGAGTATATGCCGAGTGTATGCGGTGCGTATATTGTACCCCCTTTTTATAACTTACCTTGGAAGGCTCACGCGTCTCCGACTAGCTCAATACACGGCTGCTATTAGGGTCTAATGACTGTGGGCTTTTAGTTTGCTTCACTTTCTCATAAAGGTATTAGTTCAGTAATAAGAAGAAATGGGCGCCATAACTTTATTATCAAGTGTTATTTTTTTTAATACTTACAATCGGTTGTATACTCAATCTTACAATTCATTAATTGTAACGTTTGACCCAACTCGAACGCGAGTTCGAGTAATTAAACATAATTTCACGCATTCTCCCTGGGCTTGCACCATGTTAGGTACCGGAACACCGCGCCGAGAGTACAACGTGACGCCACCGCAAACAATCGCAGTAACACCTCTTCGCACCTAGACCACGAATCCCCGCTCCAGCGACCTCTGATTACGCCCGCACCAGGTATAAAAGGAGAAATCGAAGCCTCAACAAGACAGAATTTCCTAGAATTTGCCCAGTCCTCTCCTTGCTTACGCTCTCTCAGGAGTGTCTCCGGACTTTTCGAGAGGACCCCGACCAGTTACCCGAGCTCCTGGACGCTAAGATTGTCGTCAGACTCTTCAGCGTTGTTCCCCGAGCTCCTGGACGCTAGGATTGTCGTCAGACTCCTCAGCGTTGTTCCCCAAGTACCTGGACGCTAGGATTGTCGCCAGACTCTTCAGTGTCGTTATCCAGACACCTGGACACTAGGATTGTCGTCAGACTCTTCAGTGTCGCTCCCCAAGCACCTGGACGCTAGGATTGTCGTCAGACTCTTCAGCGTTGTTCTCCAAGCACCTGGACGCTAGGATTGTCGCCAGACTCTTCACCGTCGTTGTCCAAACACCCGGACACTAGGATTGTCGTCAGACTCTCCAGTGTCATTCTCCGAGCCCCCAGAGACCTAGAAAGTCTTCTCAGGCCCGACGACGACGACGTCGAACACCTAGTTACAAGGAGAGCTTTGCCGAACTTGCCGACGACGTCCTCCAGAGTTTGGACACCCGGGAGGCCAAGTCGAGCTCGCCGGTGACGACTCCGTCCGTGAAGCAAGTTTCCCGGCACCAGGACAGCCCCGCCGAACGAGCCAGAGGACGTCGCCCATAAACAGTGCATATTTGATCGAAATTCACTTACCTGGGGCAGTAAAACAGCTGGCAGGTAAAACAAATTAATTTCGTCGTCCACCAACTGAACACTTGGAGTTCCACCGTTAAACACAAGACGCACTAGGTATGCATACAATTTAGTTTGATATTGACCACAGTTTCGTATATTTAACAATTTCATGACCGAGTGTATTGTTATTGTCCGCCATTACGTGGCGGTCCGCTAACCTGTCATATTATTTGTTCAGGTCCGACGCAATGCCTACACGACACTGGAACTAATGTATATACAAGCTGTCCCGAAATAGAGCGTCACCGCCCGATTACCAGCGAGCGAAACGCCGCGTTAGAGGAATTAATTAATTTTTATAAACATCGTTACATTTTATTATTTCATGTGTTTTTTAATACAATTTAATTTAATGTATATAGTTAAAGATTATTATACAATGGTAGAATGTTGGTCTGTGTTTCAATCCTACGTTACTGAGTTTATCACCTGGATCTTGGCATTTTGAGCAAACCTTGGGAAGCCAGTTTCAATCTGGCAGTTGTAACAATTAAATTAAATTAAACTACCCCGTCAGGCTACATAATTATCTTTCATTAATTAAAGAGTATGCCTTTTGCTATTACACATGTTATGCAATTCCTACCTAATTTCAGTTTATATCTGACAAGTTAGAAATGTCATTAATTATTAGTTTTAGTTAATTAACCTGTGATTATCCAGGAGATTTCTTATACTTATCTAACTAACAATCTCTTTCTCATTAGATGAAAATATAAAGAGCTCTCAATACCTTCGCAATCCTCTTTCTAAGACTTTAATCCCAATTAACAATCTAACACGCTTGGCTACACTCCTCGCTCCTGAGGGCGTGGCCAGGGTTACAATGGTGGCTTATTGGCCACACGTTCCCTTCTAGCTCAGCGGATGAGTGGGTCGACCAATGGTTGAAGAGGCTGGAGAAAGCGCTTGCCTATTGGCTAAAGAAATAATGGATGAGTCGGAGTACAAGTTTTTATTTATAGGATTCTGTCCGTGCGGGGCATAGTACACATAGTAATATAATAATAACAAATATTGATAAAACGGATCCACACGCACTGACGCACCCATACAATACTCAACCATACACACATACAACAATAATTCATGCAAAACTATTGGGGCTTAATCCTAAATATACAACAAAATGGTCTCTGGCTTGAAGCGACAGTTCGGGGAGGGGGGGGGGTACACTTGTAACTCGCGACGCGCGTGATTTTTGTCCACGACACCGCACTGACTCCCGGTTCACAGGTGGTGGGGGGAGAAGTCTGCGTAGTCCGTGGTGCCCGTCCGGGTTACTGGGGGCGGCGATGACGAGAGTGACGTCGACGTCTTGGTATGCGAAGGAGTTCTCGCACCAGGGGCAACGGGGAGCAAAGGCGCAGGCGGGCGTTCCTCCGGGGATCCTGTCCTTCGGTAGAGCGGGCGATGGTGTCTCGGGGGCGGCGGGGGTCGAGCTGCACTTCGCGCAGTGGACGGCGATGGTCGTCCTCCAACCTGAGCTCCTTCCACAAGCTCTCGAACTCGGCCTTCTCCGTCGGGCTGAGGAAGAAGGCGACTCCTAGTAGCTGGGGGCGGCAGGTGATTCGGATCTGGGCTACGCGAAGCGGCGGGCGAGCTTCGGGGGTTGCGGCCTCGTAGGCGGCGCGTCCGGTGGGGGTGTCTCCTGGCTGCGGTGTCCTTGGGCTGCTGGGGGATGGCGTCTCGGCGGGGGCGGCGACTTGGGCACCCGGGGATTGGTGGCGCAGCCGAGCTTCGTGGAGGAGAGGGTCCTGTGGGGAACTCTGTGGCGATGGGCCGAATAGGCGTTCCAGCAACTCTTGACGGCTGTAATTAAACCAATGAGTGTGGGGGCGAGAGGCTAGCTCGTACCTGAGAGAATGACGACGCCGTAGGCGGCGTTCTGGCTAACGTAGTGTCCGGAATGATCGTCCAGGGCTTACTTTTGCTGCATCCTGGCTGTACAAATTTCGTGGTGTGGAGAAGGCGATGCGGCGGCGAGAAGCGCTATGGTCGGGTGCGGCAGGACCTGGAGCACAGTGACGTACAGGCCTGGGATTGGACGGCGACGCAGGCGGCTTCTTTGGACTCTAGCGGACGCGGGTGCTGGATGCTCCTCCAGGCGTCGAAAACGAGGATGGCAGGCGTGGGTAGCGGCAACCCGGACACCCTTTAGTGACTACGATCAGAGCTCGAGTAATCACCAGGAGTCGCAAGGTTGACTTCTGTGAGCAGGGCTCGAACAGAAGGTTTGGTGGTTTTAGACTTCCTAGTGACCGGAGGGCCTAAGCTAGGAAAGTTAGTGATCGAAGAGCAGAGCTCGATAAGATGCCCATTTAGGGCAGGGAAGCTCTTTTTATAGGGGTCCGTACTCCCACTGCTTCCTTCCGGCTGTAGGTTTATTTAGAGTGGGATGAATTTCGTTGCTTTAAGGGGTGGTTTGTTACTTTATTTATTAATTCCGGGTTTGTGCCTTTATTGTTGTTTGTGGATTTTTTAATGCCATTTTTCAGACAGTTGGTCTCAAGGCGCGTCTATTGATATCCCACTTGCCTATATTGGAAGGATTTTTTTGTATAGCGCGGCTTTTAATTAATTCGCGGGGTGGGTTTTGATTAATCCTCATACGCTGGGAGCGGGTGTTTTCACCTTTCGTTAATGCTGCGTCTTACGTGGCCTTTTGTCCGGCTGTCGACTTTGTAATCAGCTTAGGGGCCGCTGACCAGCAAGCTCTTTGTGTTTGGGCGTGGAACTTTCCCTTTGAGCGATGCGATATTTCAAAAGTTATTTATTTATTTGTAGCGTGCCGGTTTTTGCCTGGCTCTTACAAGTTTATAAACAATTCCCTACAGTTCTTTTTCTTCTTAGTTATTTATTTATCGCGATCCTCGCGTTTGTGGATTGGAAACAATTTGTAAAATTGTTTCTATTCTTTTGGGTGCGTAAATCGGCCGGCGGACGGCTGGTTTTGATTTGATTTCTGCTTCGCCCGCGTTGTATATTTCTTTTACGCTAACCTCACGTTTCTCAGTGTTAGATAATTAACGGCCAGTTAATGCTGGAAAGTCTGTTTATCCTTTACTTAATTAGCTGCATTATCTAACTGTGGTTCCTTCGGCCTCATTTTCTGGGGTTTTTCCGTAGTTGCTTAGGCGAGCTAGGGCCGAGGCGTTTTTATTAGGGGGCTTTTGTCGGCGGCTTCTTTTATGGTCTTGTTTTGACAATTTCGGGAGAGGTCAGCGTTTATTCTGAAATCGCGGGGTGTTCGCGATTTCGTTTGTTTTAAAAATTAAGCGGCGTTGGGACGCGATATTGACGCTAATCTCTCTAGGATGGCGGCTTATTTCCGCCCTCGAGGAGGTTTAGCGTAGGTGAATCATATCAAATCTATATTTGGTTTAATTGAAGTTACTCCAGGTAGTATAAGAAAAGTTCCTTATGGTTAAAAGCTTACTACTGTTACCAAACATTTCTTGGAAGGCCAGCCTTCAGCTGGCCTAACTATTTTTATTACCCTTATATCGATTCTCTGGAAATGTATGTGATCATATTATGTGTATGTGTTTGTAAAATGCTCGCGCAAGCATTCTAAGATTTCTACGGCATTCTGTACCAAGATTTGAATCGAAATACTCTTTATAAGTTGCTTATTAAATTAGTGCCTTCCACCCAAAATCTTATAACACTACATGACAATTGATATATACTAACTTGACAGCTGCAAAACTGCTCAAGTCCCCGTTCAGGATTATTAGGAGGTAACAATTCTTTTACTTTGAAACTAGTTTGTTATCTATTAGCATCATGGCTTATGCCCTTATTTAACGATATCCAAGCTATGACGGTGGTCTAATTATATAAACAATCTCTAACCAATTTTAACTCATTTAGGATTAACATACGGTTAATGCAGAGAACCCTTGAATCTGGATCTCTTCATCTTCCCAATATTAAGAAGAAAACCCCATCGTCGAACCAAAGAAGCGGCCTTTGATTGGTGAGTAATCTTCTAACAATTAATAAGTTTTTTAACAAAGTTCTCCTTCCTCTTTTATTTCTCCCCTTGCGTCCTCCCAATCATCTTGGAGCACATCAATACACCCCTCCATGATGAACATAGAACTAACCAGGAGCTGGGAACTAGTGAGGAGGCCTAAGAGCTAAACCAAGGTAAACCCCCTGATTAAGATTTGTATGTATCAGCTTCCTAGTTACCTACCAGTTAAATAATAACTGCCCTTTTCAGAAAGAAAATGTTCATTGGATTTATCCTATCTTCCTGAAAAATTATTATATCTTAATATAATGTTGAATTTATTGATTAAAGCCTTACTATTTTCTCTGTATCCTTCTTAAGCTGGGATTTATAAGTACCTAGTATCGCTTCTCGTCGACTCAGAGAAGCTTCTTTCAGATTTCTCAACCAAACAGGAAGTAATAATTTTTATTTATTGTTTTAATAATATAACCACGAGCCTTCTAAAATATTTACTCTTAATTTAATAAAAGGGTAGGCAACCCCTTATACTGATTCTGCACTTTAAGTTGCCTATCTATCAGGTTTTAATAATACCTAGCGGTATCCTTGTAGTAGTTAAGCTATGTACTGCTACAATATGGTGCATATTCGATGTGAATGCGGCATGTATGGGGATTGTATGCGGAGTGTATTGGTAGAGTATGCAGTGTTTATTATTATTATTATTATTAAGAATATGAGAAGAGTTGAGGACAAGTCCTATAAACTCTTATTACATAATAGTTATCAAACAAACATTTGTGTACAGTGTGCACTTGTACCTAATATAAACAAACCCAAAAAAAGGAAAAAAGAACTAAAAACTAAACTAAAATAAAACTAAAACTAAACTAAAAAAAACTAACTAAACATTCTTATAATATATCGTCCGGTCTGTTTTTAAACGTGTTAACCGTTGGAGCTTCTACAACATTACTTGGCAGGTTGTTCCATAGGTCAAAAATTCGGTTCTGCAAAAAGTGTTGTCTTTGTCTGGTGCGATACTGTTCGTGCATTAACTTATACATATGGCCTCGAAGTCTATCGTCAGCATTTAACACGAACAATGACGCCATGTTCACAGAAAATAAATTGTTCACTATTCTGTAACTTATGATTAAGTCTCCCCGAAGACGCCTTTGCTCGAAGAGTCCTAGGTCCATGATCGCAAGTCTTTCTTCGTAAGAAGGACGATTGGCACCGTAGAACATTCTTGTTGCTCTTCGTTGTGTTGATTCCAACAATTCCACATCTCTACGGAGTACCGGATACCACACGGGTCCTGCGTATTCCAAAATCGGCCTGATGTATGTGGTATACAAAATCTTGATTGTATGTGGAGATGGCCGAGAGAATGCTTTCCGAAGTAGATGCATAATGGAATTTGCCTTTTTGCATATTTTACTAATATGGGTGGACCACGACAAATCGCTAGTTACAGTAACTCCAAGATCAGTTTGCAACTGAACCACTCTCAAAATCTGCTGATGTAACGTGTAATCTAGATTCGGATTTGACTTACCCACATGGAGTACAACACATTTACCAGTATTCAGCGGAAGTAACCAGTCGTTACACCACTTGGAGATCCGATTCAGGTCGTCCTGCAGCTCGTCATGACAGGTATTTGGATCTGCATATATTTTCGTATCATCGGCGTATAAGGAACAGGTGGTCTTAATTAACGTTGGCAGGTCACTCACGAACACAAGGAACAAAAGGGGTCCGAGAACAGATCCCTGTGGAACGCCACTGACAACAGGAAAGGAACTCGAAAAACAGTCACCCACTTTCACTTTGAACGTACGGTTTTTTAAAAAGTCTTCAATCCAATTCAAAAGATTTCCTCTCACTCCAAAATGTCTCAGTTTGGATATAAGTCTGTAGTGTGGAACACGATCAAATGCGCGGGAGAAATCGAGGTAAACAATGTCTACTGAGGCACCGGAGTCCACCGATTTTGTCCAATCGTTCACACAACTTAATAAGTTAGTAATCACCGAGCGTCCACTTAAAAACCCGTGTTGAGCATCTGGGACAACGCCACTTTCCAGGAAAAATTTGGTCAAATGTTCCGTTATAATGGATTCCATAACCTTCGCGCAGATACTCACCAAACTAATGGGTCTATAGTTCTCGGCATCTAGCTTGTTACCTTTTTTGTAAATAGCAGTAACATGAGCAATGCGCCACATATCTGGTAAATATTTTTCAACAAAAGAGCTTGTCATAATGATCGATAGGGGCAAACAAAGTGATGAGCAGCAATTTTTTAAGAAATACGAAGTAATACCGTCTGGACCAGGCGATGTTCCTTTTTTGATATTTTGGAGATGTTTGAGCACAACAGCTGGAGTGAACTGGATTTCATCAATCGTACTCACGTTTGCCGGGGTAAGTATATTAGGAATATCTTTATTTAATTCAATGGTATAAGCCGAGTAGAATTTTTCTGCCAGGACATTTGCTACTTGTAAATTATTTTCGCAAAGTACACCTGACTCATTTTTAATTAATGGTATTCCTACTTTAGAATTCAGCGAACTTCGAATGTACTTATAAAATTGTTTCTGGTCACCATTCACAACCAAATCATCTTCATAATTCTGCCTCAATTTATAAATTTTGTTGGACAAAGAGTTGGAAAAATGTCTATGAACTTCATAGTCAGTCTGCAATTTTGACCTTTTAAACCTTTGCCATAGGCTTTTTTTCTTTTTGAAATCTTGAATAATGTTTTTATTTATCCAAGGTTTGCTAGGAACTGATTTTACAGAAGCGTGAACGTGAGTTTGATGCGATTGACTTATTCACAACGTCGCAGAAAGTTTCCCACTGTTGGTTGACTGATTTCTCACTCAATAGGGTTTGCCAGGGAAGGTTTGTTAGTTCTTCATCTAAGCAATTTTATAATCTATAACAGTCTTCATTATATTTACCAACTTCTGTGTCGCTAAACTGTGTGAAATGAAGTTTTGTAGAAATGACAACATGATCAGACTTACCAATGGGAGACAGATATTTAATTTCTGTGAAAAGCTGAGAATCGTTGGTGAGAAGCAGATCCAGCAATGACGGTATCTGATTGTTTCGGTAACGAGTCGGTTCTGTAATTAGCTGCTGTAAATTTGTGTGACAAACAAGTCATGGTATAAAGCTTCGGGATTTGCATTTGGGGTTGTCCCCATCGACATGTTTAACCTAGGTAAATTAAAATCACCAAGTAAAACAATGGCTGACTTTTTATAACGAGATACCAGTTCAGTTATTTTCTTAGAAAACTCCAAATCTTGATCTGCAGATGCATTAGGCGGACGATAAACGCATAAAAGATGAATTCGCTTGAAGAACTTGCTATAGATAAACAGACAATCTCGATTCCACTACATGGACAATCTACTTCTACAATCCGGAACTCCTTAAAGTATACCTTATTTAAATATATGCAGACTCCTCCTCCTCTGGTTGCCCTATCAGATCGGTATATGTCGAAATTCTTTATATTTACAAGTGAGTGGGAACCTCTGGGTGCAGCCATGTCTCAGACAAACATATAATTGCAGGATCAGATTGCTGAACAAAAACAACAAACTCATTGAACTTGGCAGTAACAGATACGATATTAGTATAAACTAGAGGCCATTCGAGGAAAGCGGTGTTAATTCCCGTTTGGGGCAGTCGGTGGAGTGACGGACTTAATAACTGGGACTCCTTTAACATACCCAATCGTCAGATCGTTTTCTCCGGCTGTTTAACGGTTTTCCAGTTCCTCCCTAAGACACTCAAATATTTTAGCTGATTCGGCGTTTTGTCATCAGTCAATTTTATATCTTTGTAAGTAGTTTTGTCTAGTTTATGCTTGTTCCTTAAAATATCCTTAGAATCCGTAGGATTAGAGAAAACAACTTTAATGAGTCGAGGCCTATTTGCATTAGGTTTACCTAAACGAAAAACGTGTAACGGTTTAATCTTACTCCCTGGAATAATTGTGTTAACTAAATCCTTGACAACATTGGCGTCGGCGACTTTGCGGTTGTTGATATCCCCAACCTACTCTGGTACTCCTTTCACAATAACGTTTTTGGAGCGGTTAATACGTTCAACTGCTTCCACAGTTATTTCTTCGAAGTTACAAGTAGGAACGCTCGGGTTGCCATGCTTATTGTAGATATCCATATTAAAATCTTTCAAAAGTTTTATTACAAAATCGTATAAAGCCTCACCAGTCACATCAATAATAGGAAAAAATCCGAGAAAATGTTCACAATTTTAATTTGTTTATTATCATCTATTATAACAAATCGAACAACGAATGAAATTTGTTTGGTATGACTTGAGTCTGGGGTGAATCTAAAATAATTGAATAATATTTTGCTTTTGACAATAACTCCCTAATTTGTTCTCTGATTTTATTTGCTGTAAGTGAGATCAGTTCATTTTGTAATCTATTTCCTAAATAATGAGGCATACGTTTATGTGAAATTTTACTGATTTGAATATTTTTTAGATGTTTCGAAAGAACTGCATCAAATTTTGCAAATGTTTCAACCGTCTTCAAAAAGTTTCCATTGTTTGATTCGAATAATTTATTGGATGACCCACGAAATGCTAAACACTGTCCTGCCAATAATAATATAATTGTAACAATACGTTCTAAAACATTACACCAATATTGTTGTTTCAAATTAAAAATACGTTGTTCTTGGTGATCGATTGTTGTGTAAGTACTCAATCTTTTTTCTAATTCAGTCCATAATTTATAATTTTGAATATGATCAGTTGATCGTTCGTGTCTGGATAAATTATTAGAAAGATGTTTCCAATCTGAAAAACCAGCATCTGTTAACTGAATATTTTTGGTCCCAAAAATTTTGCAACAAAAGCAAAAAACGCAATTTAACTTAATGGAATAAATTAGCCACATACGAGGTATTTTTTCACCATTTGCTAATGTTCGTGTATAATAATGAACCGAAAAGCGCCCTTGTTCTGTTAAAGGAAATGAAAAATTTTTACTTGTGTAGGTCCCATTTTTACTAATACTTCAATTGTTGAATTATCAAGTGATTTAGGCCATGAAGGTGGATCTTCTAAACTCCCACTTTCAATGTCCTCTGGTTCTTCTGGAGTACAAGACTCTGCCGAAGTCGATGGAATCTGTGGCTCTATGGGGACGACTTGCTGACTGTCAGGCGTTGAAACAAAAGGATCTCCAGTCGTGCTTCCACTTTCTTCATCTGCTCCAGGAGTTTTCAAAAATTGTTCTATAGAGCCCCGCAACTTCTCTTTTTCAGTTTCTTTAGACAGTTGTCTTTTTCTGTAAGCGGCTCCAGAGAGTCTTTTAGTTCGTCGTCGTTCCGAGCTTGACATCTGAATAAATTTAAAAAAGTTTTGTTTTAATTTACTTCTAGATTACAGTCTTAATAGACTATCAAAGCAGCTATTACGTGAAAATCATATAAACTAAAAAAACGTATATCAATAGCTTACCTTTAATAACCAGGCTCTACAACACACGTTTTATTATGATGAAGTATGATAGAAGTAACTGAGTAATATAGATCTTTAATCAGTACCACAATATTTTATTTCCATATAAGGGCACAAAAATAACAATGGGTCTCAGTATTTTACACCTACATATTGCTTCAACCATTCACAAATGAAGGCATTTTTTCGTCGGGTGATATTTATACCCTCGGTAAAATACGTCACCCGGGGATTTACTTGAATTAGTACGAACCAATTCGGGACTTCACAAGAAAGATTTGATATGATTTTACAGATTCCTATCTTAGTTTTTTGCCGTATTTTGGAC
Source organism: Agriotes lineatus (assembly GCA_940337035.1). Lineage (NCBI taxonomy): Eukaryota > Metazoa > Arthropoda > Insecta > Coleoptera > Elateridae > Agriotes > Agriotes lineatus. Next base: position 248,216,963 of record OW679194.1, read on the forward strand.
ATTGGTTGATAGAGGGTGCTAATTATTTGAAAGGTAAAAATGAAAACACAAATTATTGGTAATAGTTTCAAATTTATTATTGATTTTGTGTTAAAATATCTGTAATAAACGCAAAAAAAAACAAAAATTGGGATTTCGACTAACAATAAAGTGGTGTTTGTTTTTTGTTCGTGGTTTGCATTTTTCAGAGATGTTTTATTCTCAAATTACTTATTTTTTTTAATTCAAATTTGTATAAAATCGGTTTCGAGCGGCCGCCCCTTGCAATCGGCCGCCTGCGTGATGGACACGCAACACCCCACCGGTAGGAACGGCCCTGTTATCATCAAACATTTCCAAAATTTGGAATCTGTCCATTTGGAAACTGACAATTACAATTTATTAAAAACTGAATTGCGGCAGTAGTCCAGTAAAATGGTGTTCAAAAAGAGCTTAAAGTGGAAAGTTCTGGTGTAATTGTTTTGAGTGACTTATTGTATGTTTTTTGGGGTGCTGAACACGAATCTGAAGTTGTCCAACAAAATTTTTTTCGGCAAATATGAGAAATCATAAAAAAACCACTAAAAATCTCAGTATTTTTTAGCTTTTGGCTTATAACTTGCAAAGTAAGTTTTTTACGCAAAAGATGATCCTATATTAAAACAAAGACGCGAAATTTTCCTACAATTTATGTTCGTATCATTTTTTTGTAGGACATATGGTTTCCGCGCTAAGAGGCGTTGAAAAACTGTCGAAAATCAGTAGATTTTGGAAAATAGCAAAAAACATATATTTTACAGCCTTTCCGTTCATAGCACTAAAACTAAGCATTTTTCTATAAACATTATCCTATACTTTGAAATAGCAGATAAAATTCTGTACAATTTACGTGTAAATAATTTTTTCGGACAGTCAATAGTTATGAGAAAAGCAATGATGAATGCATGAAGTAGTCAGTCGCCTCCTTATTAAAGGCATATACTTAAAATCCATCATTACACGTTTGCGCAGATATGTAAAACGTTAACCTTAGGTTAGATGGGTGCAACAAAAAGATAAACAGCGATTAATGGTTGATTAATATGAAAACTGTGCAATGTTAAACAATACATATAATAACATAGGTATATAGGTAGGTATTTTATAAAACGCTTATTTTAAATGATTATTGACATTGAAGTGAAACTCGTCAGTTAAACCAAGCTCTCTTGGTCAAAGGTTCCATGATTTCTGCAGGGATGCCTTCCAGATCTTCTACATCTAAAAAAATAATTAAATATAATTAATGACTTAGTTTTAATTGTTTGAACATTGAATCGTTGTATTAAGATACATATTTTGAACACATAAATAAACGTTAATGAGTGAAAAAATAAAGGTGAAATGGAATTATTTATGCATAGTTACCTTCAAGTACTTCAGGAAGTTCCGGGTCATCCCCGTCTTCATCGATTTCAGTAAGAGGCGTGTTATTGCAATTGGTTTCGCAGTTCACACACATATTGGAGCACTTGAGGCCTGCTTTTTTCATCCACAGTTTTTCTGACAGGTCTTCTTGCATTTGAAAGAAATAAGTTTCAAAACGGCTTGAGGTGCTGGTGGTTCTAGCGTGGTTACTGGCTCCAGACCATCTGTGGTTTTCTTCCAACCCCATTGTTCAGGATCTTCTTCATTCCCAAGCCAGCCTCGGCTGGTCGAAAGTGTTCACAGATGCTTGCTGATTCATAGATTTTCATTTTCTACGGAAGCGAGTAAAGCTGTATATATGCTGTTGATATCGCTCGGTGGAGCATTGATAATGGCAGGCAAGCAACAAAGGTTGTGTCACAAAGAAGACCACTTGTGGTTTGCTCCATGAAACCACTCCATCCTGGAATGCTGGGCATATCTTTCCACTTGCTGTAAAGCCGTATTAGGTCCACCAAACAGGGTATGATAGTATCGGATGAAAAAAAAAACTTTTTGAAATCCTTTAAGCCAGGAGAACCTGCTTTCTCAAATTATTCAAGGAAACAGCACCCATCTCGCCAACTAGTTGAGCTGGTAGTATTTTCTTCACTCGGAAAATTCTCTGATCTGGAGCAATAGCATTTCTTGGGATTATCAAATGTATCCCCATTGCATGAAAGGTATTATACCCATCCAGTGTACGAATGTTAAAATTCGTGTTGTCATGATGGATTGATGGAAAGCTTGGAGTCTATTTGTCAAAATGATCTCATGATTACTGATTACTTCCAACGAACAGCTTCAGAATAAGAGGTGCAAAGTCCCAAGGCTGACATAATATCAATTAGTTTTCGTGACCCATACTTCTTATAAAAAAAAAATTGATAGTCCAATTTGTAAGGCTGAAACAAAAGAACTAGGTCTGACAGCACTAATAACACTGTGAAATGGCTAAAACTTTTTTTTCATTTATCACTGTCCTCACGGTTCTTCTTCAGTATCAGCATTTCAAAGAAAAGTTTGGGACCTCAGGAACAAGGCTTTAATTTCGTGCAAGAAAGAATCTCGAGGGGGATAATCATCCACGACATACGCTACAGATCTTATCTTTTCAAGAATTATAACAGCCGCTGTTTCAACTAATTGAAGACGTTTTTCGGTGTACCACGCATCTGTCAAATCATATGGCCAGTATATTTGAAACATACGATCGTATTCTGTTTAATCTTTGATATGATTACATCCTCCCCATATCTCTCCAGTAGATGGTTTATTACTGTTTTCCATTGGGGAATGTATTCACCTTCTGTCTGAGCTATTAACTGGTCTAATGAAAACTGGCATTCCTCATCACTGTTTTCTATAAAAGTAAAATGTTGTCCCAATTTCTTTAGCATAAGGGCCAACCTTGTTTTTCACATCAACCTTGGGCCTACCAATGTACAGATTTTTTAAACAGTTATCATGGTACTAACAATCAGCAGCAATATCTGTTCATATCTCTTTCAGCAGAAAGAGGGGGTCACAAGATAGTCCGCTAGCTCAATACGTCACATACCTATTTTATTATATTGATTAACATTACACAGTTTTCATATTAATCAACCATGAATCGCTGTTTATCTTTTTGTTGCACCTATATAAAGTAAGGTAACGTTTTACATATCTGCGCAGAATTTTATCTGCTATTTCAAAGTATAGGATAATGTTTTACAGAGAAATGCTTAGTTTTAGTGTTATGAACCGAAAGGCTGTAAAAAAGGTGTTTTTTGCTATTTTATAAATTCTACTGATTTTCGGCAGTTTTTCAACGCCTCTTAGCACGGAAAACCACATGTCGTACAAAAAAATGATGCGAACATGAATTGTAGGAAAATTTCTCGTCTTTATTTTAATATAGGGTCATCTTTTGCGTAAAAAGCTTACTTTGCAAGTTATAAGCCAAAAACTTAAAAAAAAACTGAGATTTTTAGTGGTTTTTATGATTTCTCATATTTGCCGAAAAAAATTTTTGTTGGACAACTTCAGATTCGTGTTCAGCACCCCAAAAAACATAAAGTAAGCCACTAAAATTAATTACACCAGAACTTTCCACCTCAAATTACCATTTGACTGGACTACAGGTCCTGGATAGCCTGAATCAGTTGGCAGTACTGAAGTGTATTATCAGTATATGTCAAATTCGAGTATTGCAGGTTAAGTTTTGCGTCAGTGTGTGTCAAATGACAAACAAAACCTAACCTACTTACCTCGTGTGTACATAAATTTACCATAGTTACGGTATCATTTTTACTTTAGTCCCTAGGGATTAAATGAGCTACTTTAGTTCCTGTTTACGGGGACTAAAGTATCAACTTTAGTCCCGGAAGTGCAGAAACGCATTTTTCCACGACCGGGAGTAGAAGTTGGTTTCTATAGCATCAAAATTGTGACAGAGGTAAAACATTTACTCCCTAGAGACTAAATAGGACAAAAATTTCCCTAGGGAGTTTTCATTATGACTGACAGAACAATTATGTCAAATTCGAGGTTATTAGGTTAGGTTCTGCGTCAGTTTTTGACACAAACCTCAAATTTGACATAATTAAGAGCTCTTGTCATAATGACTTACAGTGCCACCAACTTTAAAATTTACCATAGGCTACTAATTTTTAAATAATTGTAACTAAAATGTCAATAAATGACTTTAAAAAAAACGGGTTTTCGTTTTAAATCTTCCTGCAACGTGAAAAAAATAGTATATGCAACTCGGAGAGAATGCTATTTTGCTTCAGTGCAATTTCTGACTCTCGCTCTTCGCCCTCGAGTCAGAAATTGTACCTCAGCAAAATAACGCATTTCTCTCCCTCATTGCATAATCTACTATTACACATGGCGTGGCGTACCCTTAGAAACCAATAGTAACAATCAAGTCCTTATGGAAACGGGAATGCCACATTGCGCGTTATAATAAAGTCACTGTATAAACAAACGGATTCCGAAGTTTTGAAATTTCTATTGGGAAATAGTAGATTATGCAATGAGGAAGAGAAATGCGTTATTTTGCTGAGGTACAATTTCTGACTCGAGGGCGAAGCCGAGAGTCAGAAATTGCACTGAAGCAAAATAGCATTCTCTCCGAGTTGCATATACTATTTTTTTCACGTTGCAGGAAGATTTAAAACGAAAACCCGTTTTTTAATAGTATGTTGTGTATCTAGGACGAAAAGCGTAACATTCCCAGACGACTGTGAATATTGTTGGGCGAGGCGAAAGCCGAGCCCAACAACACAGTAGTCTGGGAATGTTGCTTTTTGTCCAAGGATACACATACTATTTTTCCGACGATCGATACGAGTAATTAAAAAAAATAGGAAATAGTACTCGAATATTTCCTGCCTAGCCGGGAATATTATTCCTGTACAGTTGTATTGTAAATTACCTAGCAACGGCTGATGTAATTAAATGTTTGAATGATTCCTGTACAGTTTTATTGTAAATTGCCTAGCAACGGCTGATGTAATGGAATGTTTGACTTTGCTCAACAAATTGTGTCAATAGTGTGACAATTCTAGTACGATTGGCGGAAACGTCATTTATTGACATTTTAGTTACAATTATTTTAAAATTAGTAGCCTTTGCTAAATTTTAAAGTTGGTGGCACTGTAAGTCATTATGACAAGAGCTCACAATTATGTCAAATTCGAGGTTAATAGATGAGGTTTTGCGTCAGTTTATGTCAAAACTGACGCGAAACCTAACCTGTTAACCCCGAATTTACCATAGATTACCATAGATACGGTAACATTTTTTACTTTAGTCCCTAGGGGCTAAAGTAATTACTTCTGTCCCTAGAGATAAAATGAGCTACTTTAGTCCCTGAAATAAGTGACTAAAGTGCCAACTTTAGTCCCGCAAGTGCAAAAACGTCTATTTTTACTTCCTTTTACCATACGGAAAGTATTGGATTCACCCCAAAAATTTGAAATTGTGTTTTCAACAAATCTTCACGTTTTAGAGTTCCCTGAACCCAAAAGACAAACAAATAACAAAAAACACAAAAGTGGGTCTAGTCCCATCCTTGGTCAGGGGCGGACTGGCAAGGAAAAGGCCCGGGGGGACTTCAGCCTTAAAAGGCCCGTGCCCATTTGTAGAAATCTGGATACTTAGCTATTAATGGGAAATGCAGAAAGTATGTAGCAAAAAACACAACTATAGTAAAAACATGTATTTGCCATCTTAATACAGAGTTAGTAAGTTAGAATATTGGCAAAAAGTACAGATGATTTTTTAATTTTTTCCAAAATGTAATAAAAATCGACAGACTCAAGGACATCTTTCTCAACACTCATAATCATAAAGGCTTCTAATAAGTCTTGAGTCTTGAGTCTTAATCTAGATTTAATTATTTTTAATTTACTTAGCGCCCTTTCACAAGAAACCTGCGTGCAGCTAAGCGTTAGTATATATTCGTAGGTTAAAAATAAATTTGTAAATGCTGCAGACTGCATATTGTACGAGTATAGAAAAATGTAGCAACAAGCCAGGCAATTATTACATTTCTTCTGCTCCTTGCATTTTCTGGACTTCTTTTTTTCTTCAATATTTTCTTTTGGTTGTTCTACTTCCTCTGATTCTGATTCAGATTCATTTGCTAAAATATCGATTTCTTCAGCATTGTCTTCATTAAGTAAGTCAATAAGGGCATCACTTCTCGAGGTTAAATTGTTTGACAAGGTGGGAAACAATTGACTAAACTGCAGTAATTCATTTCGTAGGAGGGACACTTTTACTCTAGCTAAGGTGGCAAGTTTTGTGAGTTGCTTTTCTGTAGGGGGTCCTTCTTCCTCAAATTTTGGAAAATGTCGTGGATCGACGTATTGCAAACATGTAATCAATTCTTTATTTTTGGAAAATCTTTCGTCTAGAGCAACTCTGATAGTATCTTTGATAACAGTGAAAACTTCAACTCGGAACACATCCATAGGGTCCGTAGGTCTTTCATCGCTGCACTGTTCACCGTCCATTTTTGCCTTTCTGGCGACGCGTGTCTTTGTTGACAGTTTCTCTTCTATATAAATATCCATTTCTAAAGAGTCTAGTTTGGAATTCATTGATGCTATAAAGCTGTGAGCCTCAATCACAACATCTTCCATTGTCATTGTTTCAACCTTTTTTTTGCTTTGCTCCACCATGAACCAACCCGAAACCAAATCCAAATTTTGTGTTTGCAAATACTTTGATGTAGGACCGAATTCTTTAAAAAATTTCAAAAATACATGTGCTGTTAAAATAGTTTTGTACTCCAGCAATTTGTCGCGTAGAGATGCAGCCTCAGAGCTTGTTTTTGCATCAAATTTACCTTCCATTATTTTCTCTAATGCAAACAATACTACAGGATACAGACAATTATCACCTGCAAAAACCCACTTGAGGGCTTTGTCTCGAGCCCACCACCGGGTTTGTCCATTTTTTTGAAGTTTTTTTTAATTTTGACATGTGAACTTGCGCTACTGTATCACACCATATATCCATCCGCTTATAAGATTCGCCGAAAAATGTCGCTAAGCGATTTAGTAATCCAAATAAATTTTTGGCTTGCAAATTATCACAACTGTCTGCTATACATAAATTTAAGATATGGGCATAGCACCATACGTAGACGCTATCTTTCACTACCTCCTGAATTTGTTTTTGCACTCCAAGAACCTCGCCTCTCATGTTAGAGGCTCCATCAAACGACTCGCCAGCAATGTTTTCGTACTTTACCCCGTGCTTCTTGAAGCAGTCTTTTAATAGTTGATTTAGACCTCGACCAGTCGACTCTTTCACTGCAATTACAGCAAACAGTCTCTCAAAAACTTTTACATCGGCGACATAACGCAATATGATAGTAGCCTGGTCTTTAACACTTATATCCTGGGTACTATCCATTTGGAGGCTAAAACGTCTATTGCCCAGTTCGCTCACAATTTTTTCTCTCATTGCCTCCAATGTAAATCCTATCACCTTATTTACGGTGGTTTTCGATAGGAGAGTTACCAAACTGCCTCTACCACGGGATTTTCGCCCTTTTGCCTCTAGTGCTTGATGACGTCTTCTACTTTTCTGTATAGCAGCTTCCAAGTAGTTATTTAAAATTGGGTCACTTTTGGCAAGCAACTTTATTATTTCCAAAAAGTTTCCATGATTGGTATCCGTTTCGTGAATTCTAAATAAAGTTTCATTTGCACTTGTTCCTCGATAAGGCAAGGATTGTCGTCCTATTAATTTTACCACTTCAAATACTTGACGCAATACATGGATATTTTCTTCACAGCATTTTTTCTTAAGAGCATACATGTCAGTGTTAATTTTTGCCCCAATTTTTTCCTTTAGTAAATGGACTAAATAGGTTTGTTTCTATCTGCTTGTAATACCTCCTAAAAGCAATATCAAATTAAAATTAAACTTTCGAAGATTGAGTTTTGAATAATTTTGACAAATTAAATGTCACTATCTGATTTCAAAAATCCACAGCCCGCCGCGTACTTCTGAGCTCCAATAATGGAATCTTACGTTCCAGAATGGGATCCAACCAATCAAATGACCTTAACGCGTTTGCTTTACGCTCCTATTATACAGTTACTCTAATAAAGAACACCTCCTGCAGCCACCAATTGTGAGAATTTAAAAACATTTAGTGTATTTGTTACAGAGCCGGATTGAGGATAGGTATGTGAGGCCCAGGGCTAAATTTTTTTAGAGGCGCCATTCCCATTTATGCAACGTGTACAAAGGGATCTAAATGATTAGAAGCCGCACTAGATTATAACCTTCGAATCTTTTCGAGGCCCCCGAAATTCGGTGGCCCGGAGGTGCAGCCTCCTTAGCCCCCCTCCCCTTAATCCTGCTCTCATTTGTTATCTCAAATGTCAAAATCTGACGTTTAAAAGGTTGGGTGCACGGTGAAATTTCAGTTTATTGTTTTTGTTGAAATTTAACACAATTTCTAATAAATCAATACATAAAGTAAGTTTATTTGTGAAAGTTTTTGATTAATACAGATAAAGTTAACAAGCAAACTAGTACGGTACTGTTATGTACGTTCCAGTATTAATTAATAGATGTCTCTAGGAGGTGTTCCCTATGTGCAGGCCATAGTATTTAATTTCGATGGCCGTGGGTTAGTCAACTTAAAAAGATTATCAAGATTTTTTTTTGTTGGCTTGGAAACCATACTAAAATTAATTTTTCTATTGGTTCTTAAGTAGTGTCGTACAATTTTCACTTATAATACCATGAGTAGTCAAAGTTACGTCGAAAATCGTACGATACTCATTAATGACCAATAAAAAAATTAGGTCACGAGCCGTAACTAACACAGCAACAAAATTTCTTGTAAATATTTTGTAGGTATGAATTACTTCTTTTTAGGGTTTGTATCGTCACGATTTTCTTACCGAATCTGCGTTCGAGCATTAATTTATTCGTATCCGGAAATTATTTTTCGTGCATTCCAATAACGTCCTAATTTGCCCGAGCAGGAAGCGACGTTGTTGGACCGCGCTCAAAAAAATTTCCGGAAAGAATTAATGCTCTTATGAGATTATATGTGACTATTCAACACTATAACATATAAGCCAATCACATTGCAGACATTTGCTCTTTTCAACCAATAACAGCAGTATATCACTGAATATTGGGCACCATGCAAAATATTCACAAAACAATGTACGTACTCAAAAAATAAATAGCCTTGTTGCGAAGTATCGCTTAGCAACGATGTTCTGTCCTTAGTGATATCGCTAGGTTACGTAACACTAAACCCCAACAAACTGTGTGGCTTGTTTTAAAAATTTTAAAATGCTGTGTTTTGGAAGTATTCCGCTGAATTTAATTGAGAATGAATAATTATATTAATTGTTGGATTACTTTTCAATAAAGTTAATCGTTATGTATTAATATTGTTAAATAGTCGTCCCAAATACCACTCGAAGTGGATATATATATTTTAAATATTTTGCCATTTCCATAGAAATTATTGCAAATTTCACTCAACTAAATCACATTTAAATGTCACTCGCCTTCGGCTCGTGACATTTTTTATGTGATTTTGTATCGTGAAATTTAAACGCAATAATTTACATGGAAACGACAAAATATTTGAAATATATCCACTGCTTGTGGTATTACCCTTGAATATTTTTGCTGTGGTATCACGACTGTCCATTGCGCTTAGGTTCGATTAGGACTCGTGCTAGCGCACTCTTCCTAATCCTAAACGCAATGGACATGAGTAGTGATACCACCGCAAAAATACTCTACTTAACATTGGCTATGAAGCGTATACGAGGGAAAATTCAACGAATATAACTGTAAAAATTCATTTTGAGAGCAAATTTTTACGTGAAATTTGGATTGCTGTGAGTTCGTTTCCATAGGAGCAACCAAAACGAAAAATAATAATAACTGTCATCACATTGAAAATGTCAAAAAATTATGTCGCCAGGATCACTACTGGTTATGTCGAAAAATTATGCCGCTTGGAACCACTAGTGGTTATGTGGATATAATTCTTTTTTATTGGCTGAAAACAGAACAATACTACATTGTCATTGGTATATTTGAATTATTTGACAGATGTGTTGAATTGTCTCAGTAATTGCATTTGTTTGGAGTACGCCCCTGGCTGTATTGGTTGCGAGTTAGTACACCCCTAGTTGCATTCGTACGCATTTCCCGGTATATTTTGTCCGTAATCCGTTATATACTGCAGGATGTAGTTTTGTGAATTGCATTGTTGGAAAGTTTTAGGGGTTTGCCATTCTTGGCGATTGTCCGTTTTCCGTAATTTTATACAATCAAATGGTATTGACGATTTCAAGTTAAATTGATAATAAAAAATTTACTTGCCTCATGGCCTCGCATTTGCTGTGCACGAAAACGTTATCACTTGGCTTTCTTGCGATCTGAGTGCAACGGTTTATCACCTTTTTACCTTTAACGGCAAAATAGCAACTTCAAATATATCTTAAAGTTGCGATATTATAACTGCTATTAGTTACATTTCGATTTGCCGCTTTCAAATAGAATAGAAACGTTCTCTTCTCTATGTTTTGGCATTTTGATTGATGTGCTATTAATATTTCAAAATGACAATTCCAATGTATTGTTTAATCGTCTAGATCTAGTGTCGACCGTGCCGTATATGCGCTGCTAATGTAATCCGAAATCGAACAATGATTCATCTTTAAAAGTGTTTGTCTTTGTTATCTGTGTGTTATTTAATAGGATTATTCAGGTGTGATTATTCACTCTTGTTCATTCTTGTTGCATCTTGCGAACGTTAAACACGTATTGTACTTTTGTAGAAATATACTTTATTTTTGCGGAAAACTAGTAGTGTGTTAGTGTATTTACCCTTACGGGCTACATTAGAAGAAGTGTTGAATCGTGTGAGGTGTGCTCAAAATACTCAGGGAAAGGAAGTATTCTAAAAGGCTTTCCTGTACGCCCCCTGTTCCAATGCAGGACATATCATCTAGCTAAAGCAGCATCGGCATCGTAACTTGCAGATAGCAGAGAAACTCAGTTAATCGTTAATTATAATAATTGTATAAATGATTTTTATTTGATTTCTAAGGAGTTTGTGCAATAAGTAATTGTGGATATGAATGAAATATATCTGGATACACCTTTATTGTTTTCGATTGCTGGTGATTTATAATAATATAATAATAATTAATAATATATTGTTGTATTTGTATGAGTTTTACGACTCGCTATTCTGCATTAGCTCGATTACTCCTACATTCTTCCAATCTATAACCAAAACATAATATGTACATTATGTGTTATGTATTGGAAATTAAGAGGTATTTATTAAGAAGTGTAGAAAGAAAGAAATATGCCGGACTGCTTGCTAATCGCAATAAAAAACAGTGGTAAAACGTTTATGTTTATCGATCGGCCGGGTTAAAGGCGGCAAAAAATTGATTTATGTTCATATCATATGACGACGGATCGACGGCGAGCCTCAGCCGGCAAGGAAGCAAGGGAGAAAACTGTAGAGCGAGACGCCCAAATGTTGGTTTCAGTACAATCTGCCTTGCTTATGGTTATGAGTTATGAATGATGTATTATTTACAGAATTTCGATCACTCCCAGGTCGCTGAGATACGGCACGTAGTACGTATCAGGATGAGGTTATTTTTCATTCGAATACTTGGAACTAAAACCGAGTTACATAGGTTATTCCAATAACCGGATAACCGGTTATTCTTTATTCGAATAAGCCCATCATTAATTTAATGTATATTTCTCATCACTCGTATTTTAATGTACCGTAAAATGGGGTGGTTATAAACTGCAAGGTGAATAGAAACAAAAGTGGTCAAATTTTTATAAAAATATCCCGTTTCCCAAATTTTCCCCTTGAATCGTGAAGAGGTTTTAAGTAGGCTTCCACAGGATCCTGCCGAAGATAATGGAGTCGCACAGGAGATGACTAGCTCCGTTGTAACATTATTAAAAGAAATGCGATATGGAAATGCTAGTACCAGTGGCACTGAGAAAAAGAGACAAAAAAAAATTAAGGTACCTGCAGGGAAAAGTGTTACCGGGGCCAATTTTTCTAATTCAAGTGAGAGTGAAGTAGAGGATGATGTGTCACTCCATGACAGGGATAGCAGTATGGGTCCAATAAATTTTGAAGAAGAAAGTGATGAAAATCAAGAAATAGAAGACGGGGACCAACAAGAAGTTGTAACGTTTGGCCCAACTCGAATGCGAGTTCGAATAATTAAACATAATTTTACGCATTCTCCCTGGGCTTACACCACGTTAGGTACCGGAGCACCGCGCCGAGAGTGCGACGTGACGTCACCGCAAACGATCGCCCCAACACCACTGCGCACCTAGACCACGAATCCCCGCTCCAGCGACCTGATACGAACCTCTGATTACGCCCGCACCAGGTATAAAAGGAGAAATCGAAGCACCAACAAGACAGAATTTCCTAGAATCTTCCCATTTCTCCCGCCTTGCTTACGCTCTCAGGAGAGTTCCCGGACTATTCGAGAGGATCCCGACCAGACACCCAAGCTCTCGGACGTTAGGATTGTTGCAAAACTCTCCAACATTATTCTCTCGAACTCCTGGACGTTAGGATTGTTGCAAAACTCTTCAACGTTATTCCCTCGAACTCCTGGAAGTTAGGATTGTTGCGAAACTTTCCAACGTCGTTCCCTCGAGCTCCTGGACGCTTGGATTGTCACTCGACTTTTCAGTGTCATCCCCCGAGCACCCAGCGACCTAGAGAGCCGTATCAAGCCCGACGACGACGACATCAAACACCTAGTTACAGGTAGAGTTTTTCCAAACTCGCCGACGACGCCCTCCAGAGTTTGGGCACTCGGGAGGCCAAGTCGTGCTCGCCGGTGACGACGCCGTCCGTGAAGCAAATTTCCCGGCATCAGGACAGCGACACAGACGTAATTAGGCCCGTTAATTACGTCTGGAGTAACTTAGCATCTCCAAAGCCGAGGAACGTGCACCAGGAGTTCTCGTCGAACGAGCCAGAAGCGGCCGCCCATAAACACGCACTCGTGAAGCTAGGGTAACCCAGCGGCCACCTTCGCCAGCAAGAAACAGCGCATAGTTAAGCAAAATCCACTCACCTGGGGCAGCAAAACAGCTGGCAAGTAAAACAAATTAAATGCATCGTCCGCCACTTGAACACTGGGAATTTCACCGTTAAAACACCAGACGCACTAGGTATGCACACAATTTAGTTTGATATTGACTACAGTTTCGTTTATTTAACAATTTCAAGATCAAGTGTATTGTTGTTGTCCGCCATTACATGGCGACCCGCTAATCTGTAAAATTTTATGTTCAGGACCGGCGCGATGCCTACGCGACAAAGGAACTAATGTATATACAAGCTGTCCCGTAATAGTGTGCGACCGCTCGATTACCAGCGAGCGAATCACCCCGTTAGAAGAATTAATTTATTTTTATAAATGTCATTACATTCTATTATTTCATGTGTTTAATACAACTTAATTTAATGTATTTAGTTAAAGATTATTATACAATGGTAAGAAGTTATTCTGTGTTTCTATCCTACGTTAGTATCTGAGTTTATTATTTGGATCTTGGCATTTTTGAGCTATTCCTGGGAAGCCAGTTTAAATCTGGTAGTTGTAGCAATTAAATTAAATTAAACTAGCCCGTCAGGCTACAAAGTAGAAGAAGAGAGTCAGCAAGAAAAAAAATGATTTATTGCCCATAAAAAGGTCTACCAGTAATGAAAATCAACTTGGATTATACACACATGGAAGATTTTTTAATAATGTTTTACCAATTAAAAAAGAGGAAATTGAAAAATCAATGTGGTTACTAATTGCCTTTGTGGTAGAAAAATCCGCGAAAACCAAATATTTTATTGGAAAGGTGACACAATTTGATGAAAATTACAAGGAGTTTGAAGGAACATTCTTACGAAGTCGCCAGACAAAGTACAATTCAGGATATGTTTACGCATTTCCAGAAGTTCCTGATGTCAGTGTATTTTCTTATGAGCAAGTTGGAAAACTGGCTCCAAAAGAGCAGTTAGAAAAAGAGTGAGAAAATCTTTGGAAGTTGAAGGGGGACATTTCGAACAAATTCTCATGCATGACAGACGATAAATAAGTTGAAATTAAATGGTAAATATTTTTTTATAACCTAATAAATCTTAAATCCATAACCATAACCAAATCAATTTTTTTTAAATACAAATACATAGTTTTTTACGTAGATTCGAATTTTATAAACAAAAGTACATCATCCTATTTAAAATTCCAAAGTTACCCCCACGCCTCAAAACAGAGAGAAATATGTTCACCCATCTCCCTACTATCTCACCAAAATTACATCAAAATATGTAACCATTTTCGAAATATCGTCTTGTAACACTTTAAAAAACTCACCTAGTATACGTAACCCACAATATCCAATACAGTACGTATGGCAGAAAACGTTTTACCAAGCTAAATTCTTATAAATCATTTTAGTAAATCTGTTACAATGGCAGAAGAAATAGTGTATGTAACAGTATGTAGAAGTGCACTTGATATATAAAGAGATATTATTAATACAGGGTGTCCCAAAACGTACCGGCTATATTTCAAGGGTGAATTCGGGAACTTTTTAAGAGTCAAAAAATCTCGTGTGATACACGCACAAAACTTCCTTTTACAGTGATCTTATTATTAGCCAAAAATTTGATTTAAAATTTTTAAGCATTTCTCAAAAATTACAAATTCTGCAAAAACGGTACAAAATAGAGCGTTAGTAGAAGAGACAAATTTTCTCTAGAATTTTAAGCTGAATTCAAAAATGTAATAATATACGGGGTGTTCTATTTAAAATAGGAGTTAATTAAAAAATAGAAAACAAAACAAAAGAAACCCATTTTAAAAGTATTCAACTTGAAAATCACTCATCTCACATCAACACACATTCAAAATGTAATAAAAATGTGAAGTTTAAAAAAAATCGTTAGATCCTTTTTTGAAAAAATCGAAAAAAACTGAAAAATTACAAGAGTAAACACCTACTTCGGGTTATGCGATTTTCTTCAAAAGCTTGATGTAGCATCTACATACTACACAAAACTTATATATATAAAGTTTTAACGCCACACCTCTTTTCGTTTCTGAGATATTCTGTTCACAGACAGACACACAGACGACCAATGAAAAAAAAAGAAAGTTTTTTGGGATCAGGGGGCTCTAAAACGTGAAGATCTGTTGTAAACTCAATTTCGAATTTTTGGGGTGAATCTAATACTTCCTTTATTGTAAAAAGAAGTAAAAAATCTATATACACATATGTCCTAGACGTAACCGTTACCAGATTATCGTTTATTTTATAATTTAGGGGAATACAATTTGAGTTCAAGGGATGTTTTTCTAATCGATTTTCATTTAATTTTTTTTATTTACAAGAAATATTTAAGTTAAAGAAAAATAAGCAGAGAAAACCTCACGTGGCATTCCATCAAGATAGGCTTTACTTTATTGCTAGCAACACAAATAATTGTAATTAATTGGAGTTTTATGGGATAAATAATATATATGTAACTGAAATACTGATGTAGCTGATGATCGCAACTTGTTTGGTAACATTTAAACATTGTTTTTAACAAATACTGAATGTATTCACTTCCTCTTTGTATCCTTGAATTTCCATATGTCCTCTAAATGTTTTCCCTTCTAAACAAGTTCCCGAAGTCATCCTTGAAATATTGCTGGTATGTTTTGGTACGCCCAACTTATACGTCTATTTTTTGACTATCTGTAATAATGGGTTTGAAATGTGGCGCAATTTTAAGAAACAACCTTGGTTTGTTGCGTTTTACATTTTGAATTAGTAAACAGATGACGTCATAAAAGCGCGTTGCGGCGAGGCACTATTGCCAACCTCTTTAAAATAACTGTAAATAACAGGAATTTGATCTACTATTCATATATTTAAAACTTTGATAGGTCGATGTACGTGCAGTAATATATTCTTGTGATCAAGAAAGTAGGAAATAGATCAAAATTAAAATCATTAAAATCGAAATTGAGGTTAGTTGGACATAAGTAGTAGTAGTAGTAGTAGTAGTAGTAGTAGATGTCAAGCGAATAACAGGCCGGCCTAAATTTATTGTCCGCTATTGTAGGTATCTAAAGGTTACGAAAATTAATTATTGATGTAAAACAACAGATTACTCTACTGCCAATTTCTCTCGTATTTAAATGACGGTTTCGACGTTCTTCACGCAATAAATTAAGCGAAAAATACAAACAAAAGAACTGAGTCATTTGATATGAAAATAATTTAAGACGTTATTTGGAACAGCTATTACTTGCTTTTTTTAGAATTCAGGATAACTGAATAAATAATGATTTTGTGATCCCTTGCCCTGAATACCCTGTGCGAAGTATGTAGTACAATAAACGATCTGTATTTGTATAGGCTCATCGCAAGAAAAAGTAGGGAGATCTGACAGCTAGGCATCTGGCAACACTGCATGCTATTCTACGTTGTTCAAGAAATTAAATGACAAATGACAGCGTATTCCGTAATAACTTGAAAATTTTCAAATATTGACAGCTACATTTATGTTTCCAGTTTTGAAGCAAACTTTTAAGCAGCTCGTGTAATCTGAATAATTGCAGAGGTAATTTCAATATAGTTAAGAACGGCAACTGTATGGAAATAAGGAATTCAAGTAAGTTCACATTTTCGCGCTTAATTAAAGCCTTGCAATTTTCAGGTATAACGGAATAAATATTAAAGGCCATGGAACCAGAGGGGCGAAATCCAAATTTTCGGGACCCCGTAAGTACAGGCATTGCCGTTAAGCAATGGAAAGATGTGTAAATAAATACATAACCTCAAACAATAATAATTTCAGATGGGCTGTTTGCATATCGGTGGCAAAAGGCATATATTATACAAAGGGCTGAATACAGTCGGCAGAAATAAAACTGCAACGGTGATAATCCGGAATGAGGTACGATGTTGATATAAGATGTTTAAATTGTAAAACATTTGAGGCGAAAGGTAAAAGACATTCAAGGTTGCGTTATGATCCTATCAATTTAATTGAGTGTATGAAGTGTGCTCTATTCAAATGTGAATAGTAATATTAAATGTTGAAATTTGCATGTACTGTAATTTGCACGTACTATCTAGTAAAAAATAGGTCAAAATGTTTAGCCTTGTGTGCAGTAGTTATTATGACTGTTAAATGGGTTGCCTATAAATATGTATAATACCTACTGTTCATTTGTAATAGGCCACAAAAAATTAGATATTTTGCGTTTTTGTCACAATTTTTATGAACAAATTATAGACTAAATTCGGTAATTATTTACTTTAGCTTGAAACACTTAAATTGCTACTTTTGGAAGCGGTTTTGCACTATCCCTATGGGGCTCTTTACATTTTTTTCCGGCTTCAATTCTTTTTAAAACCATTTCTGGCAAAATGCATTCTTTAAAAAATTCAATAAGTTTTTTCCATTGTTGTTTTCCAGAACTGTTCATCACGTTTGATAATTTCAATGTGCAGTGGTTCATTTTCATTGTACCCAACGAAGTAACATTTCTGTTTTTCGGCAATATTTAATTGACCCTGCACTTGAAAATAATAATTATGGCTATGCTTTAAATACAACCGTCCGTCTTCAACATCTAAACAAAAGCTTCGCTCAGTCTCTGCAGCATCTTTCATTGTAACTTTCTTATCTGCAAGGGACGGAAAACACTTTATTTCTACCAAGCTGTCGTTTAACTGGATTATTCCTGGAAAATAATAATAATTTTGTATAACATTAACTAATATAATGACATCTCTATGCTTAGCTTACCATCGGGAGACGCTGCTAAAAAGTTATGATTTTTATGTATAAAAATCCCACAATCTGACACTTCAAGCCCAGTTTCCTTTGTAAATAAAGTTTTGACAACTTCTTCGTTGTTTATGCCATAATCTACGTAACGATTCCCATTTATGGAAGGATCATACAAAATTTTACTAACCAAATTATGACACGACGTTTGTGGCAATTTGTGGCAATTTTGTCCAAAAACCGAAGCTGTTACATTTGTTAAATTTGTACACATTATTTTTATGTTGTCCAACGGCTTGCTGTTCTATGTGTTTGATATCTTTTTCATTCACCTAAAAAAAAATGAAAAGTTTCGTAACCTAGTAGTTACTTTTTGATTTTACCAAAAAGGTTTTCAATTCTGCTTGACACCAATTTATCTAATTGTTCGTCTGGGATGTAATCGTCAGCCGTAGGACCGTAATGGTCATCAACACAATTGTTGAGGGCGTTGCCTTTGTCTTCCCCAATTTTTTTTTAATTGTATGTTTCTTTTTGCTGGTTATATATTTATTGAAATATTCTCCAGGTGCCTGGTCAGTGTAATCTTCCCAAGAATGCTTTTGCCACATTGCTTCCCAAGAATGCTTTTGCCACATTGCACCGCTTTTGTAGTGCAACAAGACTCATAAAAAGGTCAGAACGATTGTTGGTCTCATTTGGAATTATTCGGTCGGACTTTTTTATTATGTTATTTATTCCGTCTTCTATTAGTTTGAAAACTCCGTCCTGTTTCATTATTTCAACGATTTGGCGATCTTCCGAATTACGCTTGTAATAGTTTTTACATTTCGTGTGAACACCAAATACATGGAAAGGTCCATTTCATAAGTCTTCCATTAAACCTGTCATATTTATTTTTTGATTTTCATAATGTGGTTTATAGCCCTTCTGACAGCCCTAGTCAATCTCGGTTTGTTTTGTTTGATTAGTCTTCTACTTCAAAGGGGCAGTTTAGTATTGGCTATGATCTAGAATATTATTTACAGTGTAATAAAACATTTATTTGGTCAGATCTGAACTTGTTACACTTGTAAAGCATGTTGTTATAATGTTTTATAACATGGTTCGCGCATTCCGTTTTTTTAACTTGGTTTCCATAAGACACCTTCTCTTTTATTCTGGCGTACACACTAGAATCTCCATCAGCGATAAAGTTTGTGTACAGAAGGCGATGGTTTTTGCTTTGTTCAAATCCCTCAACGATAATATTGGCTTCTATAGCCGAAGAAGATCCGGACCACTTTCTGTAACGTACATGTTCTTTCCCCAATTTATTTTTGCTTCTGCCATACTGCAAATGCTACAATATTTATTTCTAATTCCCAGGAACAATATTCTTTTGGTTAATTTTCCAATGATAACAGCCTAAAATACATAAACAAAAATTGTGAATTTCGTAAGTGTAAGAGTTATATTTACTAACCACTCCAGATAGAGAATTAAAGTTATGTCCAAATGATCTTTTTGCCCATCCACCTTCCAAGTAGACACTGGTTCTAGCAAAACCATTTGCGTCCATGTCACCATTTTTTTTTGCCATTTCGTATTCTTCTCGAGCTGCTGATGCAATTTCTTTATCCAATGTTTTCGCCCAAAATTCACCGAGTTTTCCCTCAATTTTGAAAATGTTGGAAAGGTCATGAATGGTATGTCCATTGCAGAAAACAATTCTTTCGTTGGCGTGTAAGTGCTTCCAGAGACAAGAGTACCCCAAACGGCACTACTATTCGAATTACCTTTATTTGAAGGATTTTCGCTGGCTTTCGTTATGCAAATATTACACATCGTGCAACGAAAATCAAAGTAACTTATTAAACCCACTCGTCTTTCTTCTGCCAAATAAAGATTTCCACAGGTACAATACCGGTTATGGTCCCTTTGTAAAGATAGGGCCCAATTTAACAAAAACGCAATGTTAACAATTCGATAACCAGGAATGATTTTTTCCATATCATCACTTGGAGGCTCATATTCAATTGTTATTTGGTGGTTATTTATGTCCTCCTCTTCTTTCCAAATTTTTCTTATTTCAGCAACTTCTCCGTTTGAACATTAAGAGCTTCGTGCTCTTGCTTTCTATAATATACAAATAAATATATGTATAAACATATGTATAATAAATACAGAATCTTATTTGTAATTACTAACAGATGTTAACATACCTTTTTGCCGCAATAGTTCTAGCACTTTTGGCGTGTTTGCTTCTTTTGAACTGTCCAAATTTTCTCTTATTACCCATCGCATCTAAACTGAACACTCTGATTCAAACCACTTGCTCAATTTGCTTACACAAAATGAATGAAATAAAGGGTAGCTGGTCATATAATGTTCATACCTACCTGACCTTCGAAAAAGGATTACCGAGATCATTAGCTAATGGACCCCCGCTTATCGCATAATGCGATTTTTACAGGTAGGTACACGAATCAGTGGAACCATTTATCAATAGTTATTTTTGATTCTGGATTGCGAAATGAAGCTTTAGCATGTGAGAATGAAATTTGAAAAAAATATGTGCGACAAAGGAGCGCAATCAAATTTTCCAAATGTTCGACATCTTTTAAAGCACTCAACTTCGTTTTCGTACATATTGGTTTTATAGGGTAGGTAAAAGAATAATTAGAAAAGGGATTAGCCATTAGCAATCTCCAAAATTATAAACTGAGCAGCTGCCCATGCCACCTATTGAGTTGGATAAATTTGAGATAGACTTTACCCGCCCCTTAAGATGAAATATTGAACAATACACGTTTGCTTATGGCACTTAACAAAACTTGTATTATTAATATCTATTATCTTCATCGGTGTTGTTATAGACTATTAACTAAATAAATTTTAGTATTATTAACAGCTTCCTTACAGCACTCTTTTTATATAAAAAAAATGCATCAAATTTATTGATGAAGATAAAATATCGTATAATACCGTTTCACCCGGCTACAAAGGGCCTAGCAAACATTTTTAAAGAATCGGGGCATAAAGTTGTGTATGGTTTAAACAATGGGAAATCCAAAACACAAACTGAGATCTCGATTTTACGAAATTAAATGTTCTCATTGTGATTCTAAATATATTGGGCAAACGCGTCGTAATTTTGGTACTAGGTTTAAAGAGTATTTAGCTCATTTTACATTCAACAGATTCAAAAAATTGAGTATTGCCCAACATATTTACGAAACGGGTCAAGTATAAAAAAGGATGACCTAAAAATTATAAAGCCGTTAACTTCAACAAAGTAACTAAATTCTTTTGAAAGCTTGGCCATTTTTAAGAACCGAGATAATAAACTTTTGAACAAATATGGTGGACCTATACCGTCCTCGACCTTGTATGATTTATTGAAGTTAAATTGACCGTCGGCCACGCTCTCCGGGTCAGACGGTATAAATAGCTGTAAAATGCGCGGGAATAATAATAATAATAATAATAATAATCTTTGTTTATTAGCAAATAGCTAGCAAATAAATACATAATATATTCACACAAGAACTAAGAAAAACTTAACCTACAGTACAATAGAACTTTTAATATAGGTAACACAAGCTTTTTTAAATTTAACAAGGTTATCACAGTTTTTTACATGCTCAGGTAACTCATTATATTGCTTTAGCCCTTTATAGTACAAGGAATTTTTGTCTACGTTAGAACTAACTTTCGATAAATAAAAGTTATCTCTTGAACGGGTGTTATGCTCATGCACATCTCTAACAAATTTACAGTTACTAAGCAGATGCTCAGGTAACCTATTATTTAACATCTTAAATATAAATACCATGGTATTATATGTAACAGTCTGTCTTACACTTAACAAATTAGTAGCATTTAGCATATCAGTTCTTCTAGTATACCTGTTACAGCCTAAAATTATACGCAGAGCTTTATTTTGTTTTTTCTGAAGTGTATCTAATTGTGTGACATTCATCAAGAATAACAATGAAGAACAAAAATAGAAATGGGGAGCAATAATTGTTTTATATACTGTAAATTTTGCCCATTTACTTAAATTTTTTGATATACGTCCCAGTACATTTACCTTTTTTGCTATTTTATTAGTGATATGTTTAAAATGTTCAGAAAATGACAAAGTCATCTAATATACAACCTAGATATTTAAATTGAGCAACTCTCTCGATGTTTTTATTATTAATTTTCACAACATTATCTGAACTAAAATCCAACGTACAATTTTTATTTTTTATTATCATCATTTTTGTTTTCTCAAGATTAAGTTGTAGTGAATTATTATTTAACCATTCTAATAGATTTTTTAATTCATTATTTAGAATATCTATTATTTCATCCACCTTATCTCCCATTACATAAATTATTGTATCATCAGCAAACAACTGTACTTTACATTTACTAATTACTCTTACAATGTCATTAATATATAATATAAAAAGCGTCGGACCCAGCACCGTCCCTTGAGGCACGCCGTATTCTGTTCGTTCCCTAGATGATACATCTCCATACCTTGTTATTTGACTTCTGCCATGTAAATAGTCACTAAACCACTTCAGTATAGGTTGTCCAAAACCGTATCTTTCCATTTTAAGCAACAATATGTCCCTGTTTATAGTTTCAAAGCCACGTTTGAAATCCAAAAACACTATACCAATCAGTTTTCCTTCACAACACACTCTGCAAAGCACGAGTTTTTACTTCTAAAACCAGCTTGATAGTCTGTAAGAATGTTGTTTGTTTCGATATAACGCACTATTTGCTCATTAACACAAAGTTCTAACAATTTTTCGTATGGTAGAACCATATTAATGCGTCTAAACTCTTCACAGCGTATAGTTGCAGGTTTCTTTTCTATAGGCACAACAGTACTTGTCTTCCAGTTACTGGGAATTTTCCATATTCCAAACTGCAATTAACCAAATTTAGAATTTTGTCACCAATTGTTTCAAATGCTGCTTTCAGTAAATTAACAGTAATGCCATCGGTGCTACTTTCCTTGGTCCTCATTTTTGTTATAATTTTCCTTAGGTCACACATTTCTAGTTTACTGAATTTCTCCATTTTACTTCGGACACTTATCATTTCCACAGTTTTGTTAAGCGTTTAAGTACGAGCTATATTTTGTGCAATTTCTTTGATACTGTCTATGAAAAACTTATTGAAATGTTCACATATTTCTCTGTCTATCACCAATTTTCGATCAAAGAATATTTTATTTTTAAAGCTTTCACTTCCTTTCGAGTCAAACAGAGTTTTAAGTATTTTCCACATTTCCGAAGCATTGTCTTTTACTTGGTCTATTTTTTCGTTGCAGTAATTGACCTTTGTATTTCTTATTATCGTTATAACTTTATTTCTTTGCTGTTTATACTTCTGCCAATCTTCCTCCGATTTAGTTATTACCGCTCTTTTATACAATTGCTCTCTCTCACTTTTATTTCTTCAATAGTTTTCTCATTCCACCATTTTTGGCTTCCCCATTTCCCATATATAATCTTCTGTTTTTCTGGAGCAAATTTATTTAATGCAGATAACAAATTTTCTATCAAAGAATTAGCCAATCATTTACATTTGTACTTAAAGGCCATGCCATATCTATTAATTGAAGCTGAAAACTGGTCATATTCATGTTTTTGTAGTTTCGGAATTTCACGGATCTATACTTCTCACTGGACACTTCATTCTTGAGATTCACGGAAATAATTGAGTGGTCTGTTATTTTAGGTGTAGAAAGCACTTCATGACTGATATTTTTTTGATTTGTTAGCAACAGGTCAATTCTTGTAGAAGATTCCTTTGTTACACGTGTAAAACTATTAACGAGTTGATAAATACCACATTTACTGATCAAGTCACTGAACTTTTTTGAATAAAATGAGTTTCCTGCTAAGTCAATATACAAATCGCCTAATACTATGAAGATACCGTCAAGGCTTATGCTTTCAACAAAATCTTAAAATTTTTCCAGGAATTGAGAATGGCTCGTACTGGGAGAATGGTATAAACTATAGATGTAGTATTTCTTTCTCTCTAGATATTTCAGCTCCTGTTATCCATATGTTCATGTTGTCCTGAATTCTTACGATTTCACTGTATTTGTATCCCTTTTTTATATATATTATTGTACCACCTGTGTGGACACTTACAGATAAACTACATATCGCATTGTATCCAGGAATGTCAATTTCAGTTTGTGTATAGTCTTCAGTAACATGTGTCTCGGAAAGGCAAATAAGTAGTGGTTTATTCTGATTCACCATCCATAACAGTTGGATTTTATTTGTATTTAATCCGTGTATGTTTAAATAAATAATTGTTTTCTTTAGTTGCTATATATTGTTTCGGTCACTGCGAATATCTGGGTAGTCGATCTTTTCCTGTAATTGATTAACTATTCTTTTATATGCCTCACATATTCTGTCATTAGCCTTATGATTCATATTTATATTGGGAACTTTTAATACTTCAATTGCATACTTACAGTTCACACAGCAAATGTCCCTCGATTTGCAATATTCATCATATCTTTTTTGTTTTTGAATGAGTGTACTAATTTTAATTCTCTACTATTGGGGTCTATGTTGATAGTGTTTTGAAAAACAATTTTTTCTAATAAATTTTCTACATCTTCCAATTCTACCGGGCTTATATCAAACACAATTATCCTTGGATTTCTTTTGTGTGGATTTTTTACTTCATAAGATTGTCCCAGTGATGACTTGATACTATCACATACATTTTTAACTTCCCCTTCTTGTTTCTCACTACATTTGATTGCTACGCCCCCATCTTTAACATACTTTATTCTTGAGACTGGTACTCCAAGACTGCACGGATTGATTTTCTCTTCAATTCTGTTCTTTGTTGTTTCACTTGTTTGATTATTATCCTTTGGTTTAATTATAATTGTTTCTTCTTTTTGTTTTTTTATGGCTGCACTATAGCCCATATGTTACATTGTTGACGTTTCTTTTTTTAATTTTTCTATTTCTTCCTTCAGTAGTCTTATTATTTCCATCTTATCTTCTATCAAAGATTCCTTGCTTTCTACTAATTTTTTAAGCAGTTCAAATGTTTCTTCTTTGAGACATTTTGGACAAGAAAATTTCATGCAACGACCGCTTGTTAGCTGCAGCACTTTTATTTCTGATGCTGTCAGCTTTCCACATTCCCTACATACAATTTGATCGCATCCATCACAACTAAACGCTTCTTTATTCTTCACCTTGATTTGTTTACATATCTGGCAGTTCATCTTTTAAGGATAACTTTTGCACTTTTTAGCATCTATTTAAACTTTCGTGGGATTAATCTAATCTTAACTTAATTATTACGAAATTCTAATTCTTTGTGGTTTTTATTCGTAGTTTTTTCGTTATTATAAACCTAAATGCGGTCCTGCCTTATTTACGTATTTAGCGCTTATTTGTTTACCGCGCAAGCGGCCGATCGCGCTCGCCCGTCGTGCACCGGCACTTCTTATCTCGCTTCGCGATTATTTAGATTTATTTCCTTCTCGGGGTTTGTTTACGCGTCGTTCTTGCCTTCCTTCAAAAAATGCACCAGCAGGTGTTCGGGCCGTCCGCGTTTATCGCCTCGCGCGCATGGGATTCTCGCCCGTAATTTGGCGTAGCGCCGGATGCCGTGTTTGTTTGAACGCGTTTTATCCCGCTGAATACTCCTTTAAGCCGCTTTTTACGCACTACACTTCACTGTTCCCTCTTCAACTCGCCGTTAAACCACTTTTCGCGGCTTTAAACCTCCGTTTTCCCTCGCAAAAATGTAATTCTTGGTAGCTCACAGAATGACACTTCTGCACGTGTGTTACACGGCTTTGACAAGAATTCCACTTTTATTGGAGCGTTTACACCTCTAGATACTTTATAAATGTCATTGCAATCATCCAGGTTTAAGTTTAGGCCTAGTAGCTCATTTAATTTCGTAATTACTTCTTCTGTTGTTAGTCCAAAAATGATAACATTGTTTCTTCTAGTGGTTCGTTGGAGAAAAAGTACGTCTTTTTCAATGTTCCTGAATTCATTTTCAGTTGAGGTAATTTTTATCTCTGGTGTGTTTACCTTCACTTCCAACCTTTTCTTTTACTCGCTGTATATCAGCTTTCAGTTCGTTGGTATGTAACAGGTGGCGCAAAAGTCATCACCCTATCGGAAGATGCTCTCATTTTCGCAAATGGCGTCTTATGTCATTGCAACTTTGATATTCGTGAAGTAAAGAGAAGCAGAATACACGTAGACAAACCATGGATCACTATACTCCTCAAGAACGCGGAATAATTGTGTCAATGTTTTTAACAAATAACACTGATCAACAAATTTAAAGTTGTTTTTTGGTTCCTAATTATAAATAGGTGATGTTGATTCATTTTTTTATGCTGAATCCGAATCTGCTTTTGTTTTTTCGCTAGCACGTCTACTTTCAGACAAAAACGTGATTTTGTGTAGAAATAAAACACTACATGCATTTTATAATAAAATGTACATACTAGCCATTAAAATGTTGTATTTAACAGTTTTCTTTTGTGTAACGATGCACTAAGGTCTTCTCTAATCAGTGACTAACAGTAATCACCCAACATGTTCGCATCCCACCTTCTCTGGTACCGTTTTTCCAACGTTGAGAGATCTTGATGGAAACGCTCGCCATGCTTGTCACTTACAGCTCCCAAATTGTTTGGGAAAAAATCCAAGTGAGAGTGTAAATAATGCATCTTTAGCCACATATTACATCCCATTTTATGGTAAGCTGACAACATTTAATCGACGAGATTCTTGAAATTTTCCGCTTTGTTGTTGTCCAGGAAGCCGATTACTACAGATTTGAAGCAATTCCACGCCACCTTTTCTTTTCCTTGCAGAACCGCATCGAAGCCGCTGTCATTCATTAGTGGTCGAATTTGGGGACCCACAAATATGCCCTCCTTTATCTTGGAGTCGCTGATTTTTGGAAATTTGTTTTTTATGTACTGAAAAACTCTTCCGCCACGATCCATACTTTTTACAAAATTCTTTATTAGCCCTAGCTTTATATGCAAAGGGGGCAAATAGATATTGTTTCTATCCACAGGGCTTTCATGTAAAATATTTTTTTCTCCTACAACCATCTGTCTTCTTGGCCAACTTTTCACAGTATAATGCTGAAATTTAGCACGACTGTCCCATTCGCACAAAAAGCAAGAATATTTTGTGAATCCCAGTTGCATTCCTAATAACAAAGCTATAACTTTTAGATCTCCACATATTTTCCACTCCTATCGTTTATAGTCAATGCTCGTTAATAGCCATTTCATGGTTTCGTAAGATTCCCTAAGGTGAACTGAATATACCATGGGAACTGAAGGCAATACATTGGCATTATACAATAGAACTGCTTTCAAACTAAATTTAGATGCATCAATGAACAGTCGCCATTCTTCGGGTTTGTGTTTACGTCCAAAAGCTTCCATCAAACCGTCAACATCATTGCAGTACGTAAGATTGTCGTCCATAGAATAAAACCCAGAAAATTTCTTGTGGCGGTTACGGAAATGACTAATTTTGGTACTGTGTTCCAATAAATTGCAACTTTGCAATCTGGAGCCAAGTAACTCGGTTTTGCCTTAACTTAAGTTCAAATCACGAACTAAATCGTTTAGTTGTGCCTGTGTAATCAAATGTGGCTCAGTGGAATGTGCAGGATTAAAATCTGTATCCGTGCTAAGAACAATGTCATCATTTTCTTCATCTGATTCTTCAAATGTTTCTGGTGGCATAGGAGCGGGAAGACCATCACAATAGCCAACGGATCTTATCGCCGATGCTAAATTAGGATACACAACAAGTTTTTTCTTTTTTGCAGAGAAGCCTGCTATTTTCGTTATGCAGAAGTAACAGTCGGTTAGATGATCCTTTTGTTCCCTCATAGGTACTGCAAATGGTATACATGAACGGGAACCTTTTATCCACTGACGGAGAGGATTGGCACAAGAAACACAACAAATGTGTGGTGCCCACTGCTTGTCTTGATCTCCAATTCTACATCCAAAGTACAGATGATAAGCTCTTATTAGCGGAGTAAAACATCGTTTTTGATGTTTAGCAGTAAACTCTCCACAAACATAACAAAAATTGTCCGGATGATTCGCATATTTACAGAACATGATTAATGCTTTTAGAGTTAAGTACGATCACTAACTGCAACTAACACTGAAAGGGGCTCACAACCAAAAATACAAGTTGGTCTTAAAATATAGTAAAATAAAAACAACGGTATACATATTATGCCGATTCGTCACTTCGTTATCTTGTTAAAAGCAGACAAAATAATATCATAGTAACTTCACATTGCAATTCGCTTGGAAGACCACATACGTATACGTGCTTCTGTTGCAAAGTTGCAAGCGGTTGTTGTTACAAATTTAAATATTTGGAGTTGCAAGATTATAAAAAAATAGTGTAGTGTTTCAATTTATTAATCACATATTAATGGCTTTCTAACATAAATGCAGAATGTAATTACATCATTTCAAAAAATTCTTATCGTTAAGTACGCTATTAACGTAATTACAGTAATTGTACTATCTACTGAAACTTCAAATGCATATATTTCAAAAACTAGACGTGCTAGAAAAAATCTGAAGACAGATTTGAATTCAGGAGGAAAAGTTACATACAGATTACATAGTTTTGTTTGAGAACCAAAAACTCTGTTGATTAGTGTAATCGGTCAGTAGTTTTGGCTCAACATGAATTTCGTCGTCGATTTCCTGGTAGTGTGAGATTAACTGGGTAAACACTGTGGCGGTTAAACGCTTGCCTCGAGGCATGAACGTAACTTGGGGCATCACTTTGGGGGGGGGGGCAAAATTAAGACTTTTTAAACCTAAATTGCAAAAAAATGCTGAATTTGCACTTGAAAATCAAAATTTTGGGGGGGCCACCCCCCCTTGCCCCTCCCAAGTTACGCCTATGCCTCGAGGACACTGGATCAACACGGGACAGTTGCAGACGTGGCCGGCTCCATAATAGCCGTTCAGTCGAGAATATCGCTGCTGTGGTTGCAGATGTTCAACAGGACCTTCAAACATCAACCAGACGACGCACACACAGCACGAGCGACAGTGGATATTCTGAAGCAAGCTTTTCTCTGCCGCTTAATCTCTCGTTTTGGAGATTTGAACTGTCCCTCAAGATCGCCCAATTTGACCGTTTCAAACTCCTTTCTTTGGGGTTTTCTGAAGTCAAGCCAGAGATCTTGGCGGCCTTAAAGGAGAACATCTGACTAGAAGTGGAGAATTTATCGCCAGAAATTTTGAGAAAAATCATGGAAATGTTGTGAAACGAGTCCACATGTGCATCAACTCTGGCGGTGGCCACTTGACTGATATTATCTTCGTGGCTTAATGTAAAAAAAAATTAAACGTCTAAATAAACATAATCAACAAACAGAACCAATTCTTTTTATTTACAAACAAAGTTACTGCCTTAGGAAATTGAGTGAGGACTGTTGCGCCACCTATACTACCTCTCAGGGTGACTAGACAGTACAGGGCCTTATGGCAAACAGCAACAAACAGCGATGCCATATGTCTCCACAAAAGTGTTCTGTAGAAAAAACGCACCGATCACAGACAAACAAATCCGGCTAGTGTAATAGAGACAGCTTAACTATAATCCCTCATTACCTGGTACGTTTTGTTAGTGGCATTCAAACAAGTTTATGAACAAAACATCGCCCGTTGCATAGAACTGGCAACGTCGGAGCGAAATTCCCATAAGGAAAGCATTCCCTATTCTCTCCACGCTGTCTTGTCACCCTGAGACGCTCTATAGTATATCTAAAGCTTTTAATATCTTATTGTACAATGTTCCTTACGCACTAACTACTTCTGTGGTATTTCTGTTCAGCAATCTACCTCTGTTTAGCACAATCTGTTGTGTCTATTTTTTTTTGGTTTCCAATATCGAATGTGATTGTTAATGAAAAACACAACGTCAATAAAGCAGCTTGCAGAATTATTATTATGATTTAATGACAATCTATTTTTGTTCTAGATGTGAAGATATCAAACTACCCTTGGCTCTATATAATTAAAAGAAACGTTCAAACATAATCACCATTAAATAAGGAACTATGGAAAATCAGTATTCTAATTCTGCAGGAAGTACACCGTGCAGATCACAAAACATGAATAGCAATGAAAGTTTTGATAAATTATCTATTAAACAAGAAGTCATCGAATTGAAGGATGAAAATTATGAAAACAAAACATTTGACAAAAATAACGTAAATACTGCTTGTAGTGAAGAGAAATCTTATAGTTGTTTGATTTGTGAATACAGAACCGCACTGAAGAGTAATTTAGTTAGACATGTGAACAATCATTCAGGAGAACAGCCGTACAGTGTAATGTTTGCGAATACAGAACAGCAGATAAAAGTAGTTTAGTTAAACATACAAAAACTCATACAGGGGAAAAGCCATATAGTTGCTCTGTTTGTGAATACAGAACAGCACGTAAAAATTATTTAGTTAATCATGTGAAGAATCATACAGGAGAAAAACCATACAGTTGCTGTATCTGTGAATACAGAACAGTAGTGACAAGTAGTTTAGTTACACATATGAAAACTCATACAGGAGAAAAGCCATACAGTTGCGCGATTTGTGAATACCAAACGGCACATAAATTTCATTTAGTTAGACATGTGAAGAATCATACAGGAGAAAAGCCATATGGTTGCGCAGTTTGTGAATACAGAACAGCAACGAAAGGTCATTTAGTTACACATATGGAAACTCATACAGGGGAAAAGCCATACAGTTGTTCTGTTTGTCAATACAGAACAGCACAAAAAAACAATTTAGTTCGACATATAAAAATTCATACAGGGGAAAAACCATACAGTTGTTCTGTTTGTGGATACAGAACAGCAGTGAAAAGTAGTTTAGTTACACATATGAAAACTCATACAGGAGAAAAGCCATACAGTTGCACGGTTTGTGAATACAGAACAGCAGTGAAAAATAGTTTAATTACACATATCAAAACTCATACAGGAGAGAAGCCATACAGTTGCGCGGTTTGTGAATACAGAACAGCAGTGAAAAGTAGTTTGGTTACACATATGAAAAATCATACAGGAGAAAAGCCATACAGCTGCGCGGTTTGTGAATACAGAACAGCAACGAAAGGTCATTTAGTAACACATATGGAAACTCATACAGGGGAAAAGCCATACAGTTGTTCTGTTTGTCAATACAGAACAGCACAAAAAAACAATTTAGTTCGACATATAAAAATTCATACAGGGGAAAAACCATACAGTTATTCTGTTTGTGAATACAGAACAGCAGTGAAAAGTAGTTTGGTTACACATATGAAAAATCATACAGGAGAAAAAAGCCATACAGCTGCGCGGTTTGTGAATACAGAACAGCAACGAAAGGTCATTTAGTAACACATATGGAAACTCATACAGGGGAAAAGCCATACAGTTGTTCTGTTTGTGAATACAGAACAGCACAAAAAAGCAATTTAGTTCGACATATAAAAATTCATACAGGGGTAAACCATAGAGTTGTTCTGTTTGTGAATACAGAACAGCAGTGAAAAGTAGTTTAGATAAACATATGAAAACTCATACAGGAGAGAAGCCATATAGTTGCGCAGTTTGTGAATACAGAACAGCAGTGAAAAGTAGTTTGGTTACACATATGAAAACTCATACGGGAGAAAAGCCATACAGCTGCGTGATTTGTGAATATAGAACAGCAAGGAAAGGTCATTTAGTTACACTTGAAAACTCATGCAAAAGAAAAGCCGTTTACTTACACTGTTGGTGAATATTGTTACATTAATAATTGCCGATGTCGAATCGGAACATGCACTCATGCTAACTCAGTGGAAGGGCGTAGGTAACTTACCTTCAAAACTAAACGGTCGAAATGGTTTCAGGCCCATGTTCCCTGGTCCATTTGAGCGAACAAACCATTAAATTGCTCAAGGTAACAATACAACATAAACAATGAAAACCTACAGTTCGATAATTCGAATAAAGTTTCAAATAGATAATGGACAATAAGGGCCGGTTTTTCAATCATGGTTTAAACTCAGTTCAGGGTTTAAACCCAGTCCACACATTTTGTACCGTTTTTCAATACTGGTTCAACCGGTGAACCGGGTTTGAACGGCGTTCAAGTTAAACGGTCCAGAGGGCTGGTTTAAACTCAGTTCAGCGACATTCGGATAACTTCGTAGGTACCTGCCGAATCGATCATACGATATTTTGGTTTGGTTATTACGCGCTTTTAAACATAACCTGAAAAAATAATTGTTTTGTATTGTCCGCCGAAAATTGTTATTAAAAATGGACAATCTGGAGCGTTTATTTGCAATATTGGATAATAACGAAAACGAAGATGTAGAAGTTCATTTATTAGAGTATTTAAATCGACCAAGACGTATTCGTCAAATTCGAGAACGGCCAAACCACTTTACATCGTGGGATGAAAACGAGTTTTTCGTTAGGTTTCGACTTCGAAAATAACAGTAAATCGCATAATACACGAAATTGAAGGAATAATCAACCAAAAACGGTTGCGGGTAACCTCAAATCTAATCCGTGAACGATTGACGCAGACGCAGAATTGGTTTAAACAGATGCGATATTAGATACACAAGCGTGTTCGGAACTGAGCTACGGTTAAACTGCGTTCACGTGAACCACTGTCAGATCTCGATTGAAAAACGGAAATGTCGTTGAACCGAGATCAGCTCATGAACTAAGTTTTCGTGAACGAAAGTTTAAACCATGATTGAAAAACCGACCCTAACAATACTATCACAAAATAAATATATTACATATGTAAATATCACAATCTTAATCAATCAAAACCTGAACAGTGTGCATTAGAAATCGCAGCCTTTGCTGAGGACGTGTTTAAAAGCTAATTTCCAAAATGATTTACTTTAAACTGTTAAGTTACCCAAAACAGATAATTTAGTAAGATCCCGAATACTGAATGAATGACACAGCGGTACTACGTTCCACCTATAATGTGTTAAATTGGCCCTCGCAAGTACTCACACATCCAGATATCTGTATCTCTTAGTGGTATACCAAATAATCTGCTGGGGTAGCTTTCCCTCTAGTGAACTTAATTACTAAGGCAATAGTTATGAAACAAACATACGTGGATTTACCATTCGCTCAGCTAATTTATTATCATGGATAGCTACGTTAATTATAACTGAACTAACTCAGCTTGAAACTGACATTCAACACACCTGAATTACAGTTAACTACAACAGCGGTGAAACCGCTTTAAGATTTAAGGCACATATGAACTACTAAATTAAGATAACGAACGGCACGGCCGTTAGGAATTCAATAGCATGTCAATTATTAGATCAGAAAAACAAAATAGCCGTTAAGTTCAAACCCCCATCCAGCACAAGGTGAAGGT
This sequence comes from Agriotes lineatus, assembly GCA_940337035.1. Classification (NCBI taxonomy): domain Eukaryota; kingdom Metazoa; phylum Arthropoda; class Insecta; order Coleoptera; family Elateridae; genus Agriotes; species Agriotes lineatus. The sequence goes on from OW679194.1 coordinate 248,250,213, forward strand.
GGTGTTAGCTCCCATTCGTTACTGCCATCACAGGGGGGCTCCCTTGGGGCTGTTTGAAAGATAACAGGGGGCAGAAACTCTGCCAGAAACACACCAAACATGTGCTCAACCAACAAATTATTTTTGCATGGTTGTGGGTGGAAAATGTAGCCAAATCGATTATGCTACATACGCCTGATCCAGCGGTTAATTTCTACAATGCCTTAACCCAATTCTGCCATGTTTACAGAGCTCGATGAACCAAGATTGTTGTACTGGCAAATCGAACAGTGTTTCACCTTTGTGACATATTTTCGAAAGCGGAAGTGACGCCAAACTGTATCTCCATATAGCAACAATTAATGCCCTCGGCGGAAAGAATTGCAGATTGCATAGGAAACTGTATTTAAGCAGAACACTGCAGGCCCCTAGGATCTACATTCGACATTCAGTAGAATCAGTTGCCTAACTGCTGGGCGTTTTCGGCCCAAGAAACTTGTTAAATTACAACATGATACAGGAGAAAAACGTTACAGTTGCTCTGCATATGAATACAGAAGAGTGCGTAAAATAGTTATTTTTGTATTAAGTGCATGGATTGAGTGTTTCTTGCTGCGCATGAGAATGTCACTTTAGCCAAGGCCATTAGGTTGAGGCAAAAAAGGAATTCGCATGCACCAAAAAATGGTAATTTTGTTGACGAAATACAGACAATATTTTTCTACTACCGCCACACAAGAATATCAATATTTTTTCGCACCCTTTTTTTGACGCCGCCAATAATAAAATATATAACCTATTTTTGCCAGGTTAGAAAAAGGCAAACTCTGTGTATCGATAGAGATGCATAAATGTCACCTTTTTTTACGGTTGTAGAAAAAAGCAATTTAGTTACACATTTTATTTTATTTATTTATTTATATATATGCAGAAACAAACAGGCTTTCGCCTAATTACAAGTTTCTGAGAATTAATAATAATATTAGTAGACTAAACTAAACAAATAAAATCCTGAATGAGAAGGAACATTAGCATATAATCCTAAATTTGAATGAAAAAGAACCTGAAAGGATAAGGACAAAACAAAATGAGCTGTTTATTGAAATTGTATACTATTTAACTGAATTCTCAGACTACGAAGGGTAATACCAAATAATTCGATAACATTGTAATACTGGTTTAACATTTTAACCATGTTAACAATAGGAGAATGCAAGCGAATGTTGGTACGAGTATGAGGTATGTAGAAAGCAAAAACCGGTCGCACTCCGTGAGGTGGTACCCTAATTGCAATGTGTGAGAGCAGCTGTGGACTATCAATTAGATCATTTAGTAATTTATAAGCAAATATAATAACATGGATAACTCTTCTATGATGTAATCTACGTATATCAAAATATTCACGAAGCGGATGATAGGACTCAAAATTAGGACTTATGCCAAATTGTTTGTAATGCAGAAATTTTAGAAATCTATTTTGAACTTTCTCCAGACATTGCTGAGCACTGTAAGTGCACGGAAACCAAACTGTACAAGCATATTCAAGACGAGATCTGATATAACAATTGAATAAAATAATAAATGATTTTGTATTGCTAAAAGCATCATCATCAAAATCCAACGTCGTTAACGACGTGTGGTGACCATTATATGTCGTCATTTTCTTGGTCTAGACGCCTTATAACTTGTGCGACGGTGAGACGCCATCTATCGCGATTTTTGGCTTCTTGTGTTGCTATTTTCAGACCGGATCCCGTCAGCTTTACCATGTCTGTCCAACGAGTAGGAGAGCGTCCACGGCGTCGTTTGCCTTCAGGCATACCCTGTACTATTAGTCTTTCCATATTGTCGTGACGTGATATGTGCCCAAAGAATTTCAAGATATTAGATGACACTATGCTAGAGAGACGATTGCTGGGCTTAATCTCATCAAGAATGGACACGTTAGTGCGCCTTGCGGTCCATGGTATTCGTAGAAGTCTACGCCAACACCACATTTCAAAGGCGTCAATCCTCCGTCGGTCAGCCATCTTTATCGTCCATGTCTCAGATGCGTACAAGAACACAGAGAACACCAGCGTGTTAACCAACCGTATTTTTGTTTTTAGAGATTTTTTTTTTATTTTTTTTTTTATTTTTTTGTTTTTTTTTATTAATTTGTTTATTAGCAATCAGTAAGATACACAAACTATAAGCTAATGTGATATATTGTACAATACTTAACATATATGTACACTAAATAACGTGAAGAAGTAAACATCCAGCGATGTCACCTCAGATGGTCAGGTCGAGCGACCATTGACGTTTGAGTCTTCTGTTTTCAGAACGTTCTAGCAGTGGTGGTATGAGTGGATTGGGATGATAGTTGAGTCTATTATGATACTTAGCGCTGCTCTCCTGGATAACTATACTCACGTAGGGGATTTTTAGGTCCTTATGAATGGTGTGGTTTGAGACGTACCATGGTGCGTCCACAATGTTTCTTAGAATTTTGGATTGTGCTCGTTGTATTATAGCTGTATTGGATTTGCTAGCACAACCCCATAACTCTATCCCGTATGTCCAGATTGGTCGTAGTACTGCTTTGTAGATTAGTATTTTATTTTCGAGCGATAGTTTGGACTGACGTCCAATGAGCCAATTAAGTTCTCGTACTTTCAGATCTAGTTGTTTGCGTTTTTTTGATATGTGTAGTTTCCAAGTAAGTTTACTGTCTAAGTGTAAGCCTAGATACTTGACAGCTTCACTTTGGGGTAGCGCTACTTGATTCATCGTTATTGGTGGGCAGTGACCTTTTCTGAGTGTGAAGGTTATATGTGTAGATTTAGCTTCATTAACTTTGATCTTCCACTTATTTAGCCATGTTTCAATGAGATTTAGATGTGCTTGGAGATTGGATGAAGCTGTAACAGGGTTATCATGTGTCGCAAAAACCGCCGTATCGTCGGCAAATGTACCAGTAGCTGTTTCGTCTGCCATTGGAAGATCGGCTGTGTATAGCACATATAATGTTGGGCCTAAAATGCTCCCCTGCGGGACTCCAGAGAGTATGGGAAGACGGTCGGATATTTCTTCGTTAACTCTAGTTTCAAAGTAACGATCCTCCAGATAGGATTTCAATATGGTGAAATATCGTAGTGGTAGTGTTCTTTTGATTTTGAACAAAAGTCCAGGATGCCACACCTTATCAAATGCCTGTTTCACGTCCAAAAAGGCAGCGGTACAATAGTCTCGGTTTTCCATTGATCTGTTAATGATGTTTGTTAAGCGGTGACATTGTTGTGTAGTCGAATGAGCTTGGCGAAAACCAAATTGGTGATCGGGGATCCATGCCTGCTGATTTAGCTCTTGATTAACTCGATTGAGGAGGAGTCTTTCGAGGAGTTTGGATATTGTTGGCAGGAGACTTATTGGTCGATAAGATGAGACCTCAGTCAAGTTTTTCCCAGGTTTGGGTATCATAATGATTTGTGCAATTTTAAGAGATTTTGGCCAATAATTAAGTCTAAGAATTGCATTAAAGATATATAAAATCTTGAGTATTCCTTTTCTGGGAAGTTCCTGTAGCATTTTGCCAGTTATCTTGTCTATCCCTGGGGCTTTCCATGGATTCAGTTTCTTAATTGCCTCTTGTATTTCTTTTGGAGTGAAGAGTTTTAATCGGTCTTGTGTTAGTATCGGCGTGGAAAGTTCATCATCCACTTCTTGTACTCGATCATTGTTGTGAGGAGTGAATACTTCCGTAAGATGTTCCGCAAATAAGTTCGCCTTTTCCTTGTCACTTTTTGCCCACGGGCCTGGAGGTGCTGTATTTTTTCGGATGGGAGACGAAGTGTCTTTTGGTTTTCTCTTTGCTTTTATTGGCTTCCAGATAGAGTTGTCGTATCTTGAAAGATTGGTAAGATAATTTTCCACAGAGGAGTTTCTGATGTCTTGGAGTTTTAATTTCAAGATGTTGCTAATTCTATTGTATTCTCTTCTATTATCTGGATTACGTGTACGCTGCCAAATCGACCTGGCTCTTCTTTTCTTTGCCACCAACTGCTTTATTTCGAGAGGTATGTTGTTTATTTTAAGTTTTGGGACAGTTGTTGGCGTAGCAGTTTTTGCAGCATGTTGGAGAGTGTCGATTAGGTTACTGCAAGCCTCTTCAATGTCGTTTGGTTCCTGTAATTTTACTGAAAGGTTGATTGTATTTTGGAGCGTTTGACGAAAGATTTCCCAGTCTGTCTGCTTGTTGTGAAGTCTGGGTGTTATCTTTTTAGAGATTACTGTTGTGCTTATTGTTGCAATAATTGGGCTATGGTCAGAGGATAAATCATAAGTTGATGTTATGTCTATATAGTTTGGAGAGATACCATTCGTTACAAAAAAGTCCAATAGGTCTGGAACCTTGTTAACATCAGTAGGCCAGTAAGTTGGGGATCCGGTTGAGATGACAGAATAGTTATTATCATGCAATACCTGTGCCATTTCTCTGCCTTTGGTAGTTGTAAGGCGCGAACCCCATAAAATGTTTTTGCTGTTATAGTCTCCTCCAGCTATAAATTTTTGGCCAAGTGTCTCAAAGAATTTTTTGTAGTGTTCCTTTTTTAAATTATGTCGAGGCGGACAATAAACGGCTGTGATTTGTTTATAACTAAAGATTTGACCAGGCGCGCTGGGGGTGATTGTGTGTTATGAGATAAATAATTGAATGGCATTTGTTGATATGGATTTTGTTGGTGTGACGGATATTGGTATGTATGTACTTGATTATTCATCGTTGGTTGCCACTGCATGGCTGTTGTATGCGATTGTGTATACATTTGCTGATTATTATTTATGTTGCATGGGACAATCCCATGACCAAACGGCAACATTATAATAACGAATTACTTAATTACATACCTGCTTAATTGCAGACTGTCGTGAATATTTAGTTTAAGAAATTTTTAATATTTATTATACACTGGTAATAATTAGTTTATTGAGCACGAATAAATATTAAGCTGACCCCGCGGTCACGTTATCGTTCACACTTGAAAAGAATCACAGCACAGATATCAACGATGTTTACGCTATGAACTTCAAATGCAGACTGAAAAAAATCGTTTTTAGAGATATGTTGCGGTCTTTCCAGATCTTGGTTAGTTGACTCATCGCTGTGCGCCCCAATTGTACCCTACGTCGAATCTCCATTTCGCTGCTTCCGTTGTTCTGCAGCAATGATCCCAGGTAAATGAAGTTACTTACAACTTCGCAATTTCCGACAAAGGCGGGTATTGGTAATCCTTCGTTTTCTCTGTCGATTATCATTATCTTGGATTTGCTATAATTAATCTTCAGTCCATATTCTATGCTCACCGCTTTTAGTCTTTCTAAGATTTCCTCAATTTCTTCTCTGGAATTAGCTATTAGTAGAGTATCATCGGCGTAGCGTAAGTTATTTATTTCTTTGCCGTTAATTTTAAAACCTTCCCTCCAGTTGTCTAGAACCGATCTCATCAGATGTTCAGAGTATGCATTATACAGTAGAGAAGACAGTACGCAGCCCTGTCTCACACCCTTACTGATTTTGCAGGTACTTGAAAAAGTGTCGTCTATCTTGACTATAGCAGAGCTATCCTCGTATAAGTTGCGAATAAGCGTTACTAGATGCAGGGGTGTTCCCATTTCTATGAGTATTGACCAGAGTTTTGGCCATTGAACATTGTCAAACGCTTTTTCGTAGTCGACAAAACAGAGGTACATTGGCAGGTAGTGTTCTCTAGCCTTCTCTATAAGTATACGGACATTTAATATTTGCTCTCTTGTACCTCTGTTTTTGACAAAGCCTGCTTGTTCTTGGGCTATCTGACTGGAGACAAAATGGGTTAGCCTTGAGCGGATGATGTACAGCATGATTTTGCTGGCATGTGAGATGAGTGCAATGAGTCTATAGTTGTTACATATCTTTGTACTGCCTTTCTTATGAAGAGGTATGATAACTGAGTTAGACCAGTCCTTTGGCCATTGACCAGTTTGCCATATTGCTTGACATAACTGGTGGATAACAGTCAGGTAATTTTCACTAAGAAGTTTCAGTATCTCTGCTGGAATGGTGTCTTGCCCTGTAGATTTATTGTTGTTTAAACTTTGGATCTTTGTGTAGGTACTAATTAAATAAGGTATAATTAGTTAAAATTTCTTTTAAAGTTTTATTAATTAAATCAAAACTAAATCCCAAGCAGTAAGTATACAGGGTGATCAATTTTCACTTCTTTAGGGGTTTTTATTCAATAACACAAAATGAACAAAAGTTGGCAGTTTTATAAAATACAGAAAAATTATTGACGTTTTGAATTCTCTGATAAATTGTGTAGAAATATGTAGGCAAAACAATGAGCTTGTAAAGCATTTTAATGGAGCCTACAGCATGAAAATCTTTTCTGTTATTAGTATGTTTTATTTTTAAAAACCATATTTCAACAGGCCATGTTAGAAATGCCAACACCTACCAAAACAAGAAAGCGCCGTAGTTCTGCTGTGCTACATCAAAAAATTGCAAAACTGCGAAGACAAGTGGCGGCAAAAAATTCACAAATTTACCGTATGAATGTGCACGAAAGGGGGCTAATTTAGATACATTGGGCTTGAAACCAAAAACCGTTCGCGTCTTTGTAAATATGCAACTTTCTCACAAATCTAAACAACCTTGGACAGAAGCTGAAAAAGAATTGACCTTAAATATATACCACAAATCTCCAGCCCTCTACTTTTTTATGAGAGAAAAATTAAAATTTACTATGCCCTCCAAATCTACAATAGTTTCATGGTTAAGGTTAAACCAACTTAACACTGGCACCAGTACGGAACTAATGAAAAAACTGGCTGTTAAAGTTAACAGCATGACCGATGATGAAAAACAGTGTGTCGTATTACTTGACGAAATGCATTTAAAGAAAGGTCTAGAATATAATCCACGCCAAGATATGATTGAAGGTTTCGAAGATTTAGGACATCTTGGACGGAAAAGCAAAATCGCTAGTCATGCACTAGTGTTTATGGCAAGAGGACTTATTCACAAATGGAAGATTCCTGTCAGCTTTTATGTTTCTTCAGGTACCATTAAACATGGAGAGCTATCTTCCCTCATTATTAAAAACATCGAAGAGTTACAAAGAATAGGACTTAAAGTGCGTGCTGTTACTAGTGACCAAGCTGCTACAAATAGAGCTGCATTTTTAAATCTAGGAGTTACTGCAGAACAGCCGTATTTTTTTGTCTGCGACGCAAAAATTTTTGCAATATATGACGTACCGCACTTGATAAAAAGCGTACGGAATAATCTTCTATCAAAGGATTTTTACGTGGAGGGCAAGAAAGTTTCTTGGAAAGATATCGAAGAGGCATACAAAATAGATAAATCTTCTTGTACTGTTCGAGCAGCTGTAAAAATCACGGATGCCCACATCTACCCCAATACTTTCCAGCGAATGAGGGTGAAATTTGCAACGCAAGTGTTTTCCAACACCATGAGTGCTACGATAAGAACTGCTGTTGGAACGGGCGAGTTAAAAAGCACCAGCGCTCTGGATACCTACTGCAGAATTCGTACAGAAAATTAACTATTTATTTGATTGCTTAAACAGTCGAATGCTGAAAGACCGTAACCCATATGCATGTACTCTATCCGTCAACGTACCGCATACTGAAAATAATTTGAAAGAGTATTTGCAGTGCTGTTGTCAACATGGCGAATGTTGAAGTGCCAGAAAAAGACGTCATGGGATATGTTGAGGACATACCATATACAGTTGCTGAACAAACTGAATTAGCAGAAGATGGTGACCTCAGTTTACTCAGTGAGGTAATAGAAGTTTCAACACAACCAAATCAAGAAGCCACATTAGAATCTTGTGCGACGGTATATGTAGCTGGTTATGTCATTCATAAAACGCTTTTACGTTTTAATTGTGATCAGTGTCAAAATATGTGCAGCCATGACTCTGTAGTGCATCATAATGAACTGTTTTCACAGCAAAAAGACTATGGTGCGGGCGACTGTGTTATTTACCTAAAAAAACCTTCAAGTATTTTAATAAAAATAGTTACAATGTTACTTGAACATTTTGAATAATATTTCAAAAATAGTAAGTCGTGTGTAAGTTTTAAGAAAACATTATTAGCATATAGTGTAAATAAAGTGAAAATTTTAGTACCAGGGTGGCTTAACGAGCAAGACACATGTTACTCTCATAAACTATTTTTAATTAATCATTTAATTAAGTGCAAACTCCATAAAACGTTGAAATGGCTATCGCAAGATTTAAGGACTACAAACCAGTCTGGTACACGCAACAAAAAAATATAACATTTAAGTAATGTTTAAAGCTTAAAAAATGTACGTTTATATGCTTACAGATATATTTGTGTACTTCCTATTCTTTGTAACTTTGTATATTATATTGTTTTATTGTATGTAATATTTACACCTTGAAAATCTCATTTATTTAATAGATCATTGAAATTGGTGAGAGTAAGAAATGTATAACATCTTTATTTCAAAATATTTTAATTTAAACTGGCGTTAATGGATCCGACTCAAATTTCCTATAATCTGCCTTTAAAAAAAAGTAATTAAACCCGTAAAAGGTTGGGGCAAATGGGGGTTCAATCCGTAACAATAGGTACCTAACTCTTTATTAACAAATTATTATTTATATCGCCCAAAAATTATGTCAAATGCAAGTAATAATAATTTATTTAAAAATAGCTATTTGGCATAATTTTTGAGCGACTTAAGAATAATAATAATAATAATAAATGTCGTTTATTGAGCAAAAATAAATAAAATTGTTATTTTACAATATACTTGAATTATGAATACATAAGTTGCTCAAAGGGGCAAAGTTCAGGCGTGCTAATCGAATTAGCATACTGTTCTACCACTTAACCCCAAGGTAAATAAAGAAAACAGATAATTTGTTAAAAAAAGGTATATTGTTGGGTATTGAACCCCAACCCTCGATTAGTTTGCAGCTCCTTAACCACATAAGTTATTTTTGGTTTCTACTCTAATTTACGTTTAAAGTGCAGTAATTTAAACTAGAGTATAAATTATTAAATAATTGTGAGTTTTCTGTGAAAACCGCCCCGATTCATTTTTTTTAATAACAGATTGTACAGAACTTGGGTCAGATCCCTAATCACCAAATTACATTTTTGCATACATTTCTGAAAGATAATTTAATGTCGATAATAAATGTTCGAATAATATTGTCTTATTATTTGCTGAGACTATACATAGAGAGATCGCCAACTTAAATGTGCCTAAATAGGCATTTTTTAATGCATCAAGTAAATGAGATATTCAAGGCGTACTGTTTTAGTAGCCGTATAGTAGGAGAGCTGGTGACATTTTTTGGTGATCATTTAGTTAAGGCCTATTTTTTGAGAGAATGTTGCTGGAGGCATGTATAAGTGTCATCTGTAAGGATTCTCCTAGATAGCGGTATCGGAGAGAGGCAGAACACCCCCAATTTGCACTGTCAGTATATGTCAAATTCGAGGTGAGCCGATTAGGTTTTGTGTCAGTTTGTGTCAAAACTGAAGGAAAACCTAACCTGCTAAGCTCGAATTTGACATAACTTACACTAAAAAAGTCCATAAGGGGCGGCTGTGGAAATTGAAACGTATGAATAATAGGTTGGTGGCATTGTAAGTCTATGTCAAATTCGAGTTTAGCAGGTTAGGTTTTCCTTCAGTTTTGACACAAAGTGACACAAAACCTAACCGGCTCACCTCGAATTTGACATATACTGACAGTGCAAATTGGGGGTGTTCTGCCTCCCTCCAATACCGCTATCTAGGAGAATCCTTACAGATGACACTTATACATGCCTCCAGCAACATTTTCTGAAAAAATAGGCCTTAACTAAATGATCACCAAAAAATGTCACCAGCTCTTAGACTAGTACTCTATACGTATCAATTTCACAAGATACAATATTATTTTTGTTTTTATTTGCTTTTTAAAATCGATCTGTAATAGCTATTAACATATCTAGGAATGTTATGAGTATCATAACTGCCGCAGATGTTTTGAAATCCGAGCTCGTAGAGCGAGGATTTTAAAACATCTGAGGCTGTTATGATCATAACATCCGTGATATGTTCAATAGTTTATCGGTTGTTATATGGTTATGGTTGCCATGTAGGGTAATATTCCATTACCCTACAGATAAGTTATGATCTAGTTACCAGCCCGCTTTTGTATATGTAAACAAAGGATTAATATCCTGAAACCGGTAAACTATATTAATCGTCAACATTACTTGAACAATGATTTCCACTCGTATTAAAATTTTTAAATAAAATCCGTATATTGTTTATTAATGTTTTTTTTTCATTATTTGTACATAGCTAATTCTATATTCATTATAGAATTTTGTGAGAATAAAGTGGGGACAATCCGTATTCCGTATAATCTTCTGCTCATCGGTGAACTTTTTGTTGAAATTATATTAGAAACCTCTCATATAATTTTTATAGGTACCTAGCTACCTATTAAATGTTTAAAAGTGTTGCATGTGAAACTTATAAAACTTTTATTTTACTTGGTACGAGTTCATCCGATTGACAACAAATGTTTTAAATAATAACAAAACAAACCAAAGAATATACACCTATATTTAATATTCTTTGTAACAAACTTAACTTACATGTAAGCAGAATCAAACTACTTAAATATTCTTTGGCAGAATACAAGTTTATTTCGGGTAGGTACAACCATTGTAAAACTATTGGAATTTTAGAGAGAAAGTTCTTGCAACACTGTTATAGCTCAAGAATGCTAATGACGCATTTACCTGCTGAATGTCACTGATAAGGTAATCACTTTGACGCTAGGAGCTTCCAGCGGCATTTTCGAACAAAAAATGATATATTTAACCAAGTAAATAGTTATGCAACCCAAATCACAGCATATACTTTATAGCCCATAAGGTTGTCCTTCTTCCTCTATCTATATTCTTTGATCTAACATATCACCAGAGGTGGATTGGGCGAGAAAGTCTATTTCCTTGGCCACCCCGATCCCCAGACCTCACCTGTTTGGACTTCTATCTATGGCGTCGGTTGAAAGATATTGTTTATCAAATTCCACCAACAACGAGAGACGACATGAAAATCCGAATACAGGAGGCCATTCGTAGCCTTTCAAGGGCAGAAATTGAAGCTGTTGTAATGTCCACGCATGAGCGGCTCCAACAATGCATTGAGTGTGATGGAAGACAGTTCGAGCATTTAAGGAGGCATTAGTTTTATTTCAAAATCGGCCCTTTTTTATTATGCCCCTACACGTTTTTTTTTAAACTAAGAATACTTTTATTATTTAAAAATTATTAAATTATGAAATTTTATCATTGAATCTTGAAAAAATACAAATAAATAACAATAAATATCGGTGTAATAACGTCTTTTTAAAATTATATAGTAACTAAATTTTCTTTCTTCGATATTTCAGGACGAATAAGATATCGAGATACGGTTTTCACTAGCCCATTTAGGTATTATTTCACTACATTTTTATGAAAAAAAGTCATATTATTGCATTTAATTTTTTAGAGAATTTTGCAATTTTCTGTTATTATATCAAAGAACGCCCTCTAGCGGCATCACTAAGAATTAGACATATCACAGGTAAGATGGGTTTCATGGAACAATAAATGCTTTTTCCAACGAGACTAAGTTTGTTAAAATCCGTTCAGTGGTTTAGGAGTTACAGCTATTTATTTAAAAAACATTGAATTACCCCCCACCACTTTATTTTAATAGATAAGTCAAAAAGTGTTAAACAAAAATTACTCGAGTAAAGCTTAGCTTTAATAAGCATATATCTTTTGGTAACATTTACTAGGTGGATTTCAGTGAAAAATCACTTTAAAGGTTTAAGATGGCGGTTACGCCCCCTGGTAACCATTTTGGAAATCTGAAAATATTTTCCACGGTCTTCTTTTGGCCACTTTAGTCATAAATTTTTTTACCGAAAGTCTCTACGACGAATAGTTTCCGAGATACAGCACTTTGCATTCTTATCTGGCCACCCTGTACATGTATCATCCATACATTATTTCACGAAGCCGGACAACTCGGCGCCGCCGTCTCGGCGCCGCCAATTCGGCGCCGCCATCTCGGCGCGGGGCCAGCTCGACGCCGGGACAACTTGGCGCGGAGCCATCTCGGCGCCAGCCAACTCGGCGCTAGGCCACCTCGGCGCCGAATTCAAATTCGAAAACTACAGTGTGCACTACGTAAGAAAATTATTATAAACAAATAATCAATAAAGTGATCGCCAACAAGCTGGCATCAAATAAAAAAATATTTAGAATTTCTTGGAATAAGAAACACTGACGACCAAAGGTGGTTGCAAAGTGATTACAAAGGGGCCAAACAAAATTTGTCACTTGACTTCCGTCATGAGTAAATTTTTTTTTAACTAATTACGAAACATGCATTTACTAGTCAAGATAGAGACACATTTTACGAAAAAAAGTTTTCTGGCTTTGAAACTGTTCAGTCAGCTAAAACTAACACACAATAAAAAATCTCATTGAAATCTTGCTTAATTTCCGAAAAATAGCACTTTTTGCATTCACACAATTTCGATAAACATCATTTTCTAACTAAGTAAAGTGCCTTTTATGTGACATGTGTCTTTAATGTTTATTTCCCAAATCAAAGAATTTTATTTTTAACAAAGTTTTTTTATTACGAAATAAAAAACTTTTTAAAAAAATATTTGTTTTTCCATAGCAGTCTTTGTTAAAAGTAAAATTCTTTGATATGGGACCTAAACATAAAAGAAAATATTGGCCGAGGATTTTGAAATTTGGTATAGCAGCCTAGGTGTTGATTCTAAACAACTTTTCTTAATAACTTTTTGTAGTATTTGCTACATAAAAGGCACACTACTCTACAGTAAAATAGGTTTTTTGAAAACTTCTAAAGCATACTTGATTTTTCAAAACTGAAATGCTGTTAGAAATTCGCCTTTAAACAAGCACGGCTGAAAATTTAAATCGATAATTTTCTATCTTTAAAAGAGTCGTTTCACCTATCCGGCGACACACTGTATATACAGAGTGATTTTTAAGTTGATTCTTTACTTTTAACAGGATATAAAGCTACAAAAATAAGCTTTGTTTCTCCTTTGGCACTTTTCCGAAATATCAAAACTAAAAGAGGTACAGGGTGTTAAAGTTTCAAATTAAAAACTAAACTTTGGCTCAAAGGCGGCTGGACAATTTTATTTTTGTTTATCTCTGTTGTCAAGCAATGACATCTCAACTAGTTTCCCATTGTAATTTTCTTAATGTTATTGCTACAATAATGGCTTATGTTTATGAAAATAATGAAGGAGTGAATATGCTTATTATTTACTAGGAGTGTCGTCAAAATGCCGCTGCCGCATTGCTCTGACACGCGGAACGTGTGTGTAGAAGCGAATGCTGATAATTTTGAACATATCATTTAAGTTAGATTAAGTTTAGTTTAATTTTTGTTAAGTAATTTTAGTTCTTCATTTGTTTTGAAGGAATTTAAAGCACTAAATTGGGACAGAAGAGGTATAAACATCGACGGCGAATACCTAAACCACTTACGCTTCGCCGATGACATTGTTATAATAGCTGATGACTTTTGTGAAGCCCAACAAATGCTCTCCGAATTAAAAGTAGCGTCGGCAAGTATCGGTCTAAATATCAATTTTCAAAAAACCAAATTGATGACAAATCTAGTACCTAATAATGTCATGAAAATTGATGACAAGGACGTAGAACAAGTTTTTGACTACAAATATCTTGGTCATGAAATAAGAATTGGGAAAGATAATCAGACTTGTGAAGTTCACCGCCGAATAAGTTTGGGGTGGGCAGCTTTTGGCAAAATGCGTGACATCCTCAAAGGGGACATTCCTATCTGTTTAAAGAGAAAGGTGTATGAACAATGTATTCTGCCTGTGATCACATACGGAGCCGAAACCTTAACTTTAACTAAGCTCTCCATAAATAAACTAAGAGTGGCCCAGCGTGCAATGGAGAGAGCGATGCTTGGAATAACAATAAAAGATAGAATACCGAACGAGATCATAAGAGAAAGAACGAAAGTAACTGACATCACCCAACGCATCACACAATCCAAATGGAGGTGGGCCGGCCATGTAGCCCGTATGACCGACAATCGATGGACCAAGCGAATCATGGAGTGGAGACCTAGGGAAACTAAAAGAAGTAGAGGTAGACCACCAACGAGATGGAGCGACGATATACGCAGAGTGGCAGGGAACTGGATAAACAAGGCACAAAACAGAGAACAGTGGAAGAACATGGAGGAGGCCTATATCCAACAGTGGATGCAAACGGCTGAGGGATGATGATGATGATGATGATGAATTTTAGTTCTTAATTTGAAACTTTAACACCCTGTACCTCCGTTAGTTTTGATATTTCCCAAAAGTGGTAAATGAAAAAATAGCTTACTTTTTTAGCTTTATATCGTGGTAAAAGAAAAGAATCAACTTAAAAATCACCTTGTATACAGGGTGTCCGGAAAATACGTGTACAACGGAAGACCACAAGTTCCTTTGCCCAAAATATGATGATTTAAAATGATTAACTTTTTTAAATGTTTCAACCCCCTATATAATCACTACAATTTTTTTTAAATAGTTACTTTAATTTATAAGCTATTTCCTATCTTACAATATTCTAGTTGGGTGAACGGTTTAGCCACAAAAAATATTTTCTAAATCCCTACAAGCCTAGTGTTGAGTTACAATTACCTACTGATTCAGGCTTGTAGAAAATATTTTTGTGTGGCTAAACCGTTTACCCAACTATAATTTTAAAGAGAGGTTATAGCTTCTAAAATAAAGTAGCTATTCACAAAAAACATTGGTAGTGATTATACAGGGGGTTAAAAAAATATGGATAGATAATTTATTGTGACAATGTTTTTAAACACCCTGTGATTTTCGAAATTAAGGTTTATTCCACAAAAGGCTATAATTTACTGGTACAGACGCATGGCCAAAAAATGAATAAAATCTATCAAAGATGTTTCGACTTACTTGAAAAACTAATCATTTTTGAAGAACTCTAGCGGCTAAACTAAGCAACTTTGTATATAAGTAAGTTGAGTGAAATCATCA
>OW679194.1:248265386-248291838 GCA_940337035.1 Agriotes lineatus
ATACCTAATATTTTATGTTGCTGTTGCTAGAAGCGCGGCTTGGCACTTCTACCTCGAAGTTGTGGACTGTATTAAACTATGGATCTTGGTTATTTTACTTTATTTTTAACTTTACAAACGTAACTACACATCAACGTACGACCTACTTCTAACGACTCTCGAGCAAGAATGAATGTTTTGCGCCGCTGCAGCTGGTGGCTCTAGTACCGGCGCCGGGGTGGCGCACAAACTCGAACATCCTCCCCCACCTTGAAAGCCCTAGGGATTTCAACATCTTCTTCCATCGGGAGGCGGCATAATCGGGCTGTGGCTCGTTTGGTAATACCATTCTTCGTCTTCAGTGTAACTACTCGAACTTCTCCATCGGCTCCTGGATGAGTCGCAGTGATCCGGCCCATCCTCCACTCTTGAGGACTGATGGTGTCATCTCGAACAAGGACCAAGTCGCCTATTGCAAATCTTGTCCCTCGGGTTGTCTTCCATTTATCTCTAGTCTGGAGATGACAGAGATACTCCTTCTCCCATCGTTTCCAAAAATTATTCGTCATTTGTTGCCGTTGTTGCCACCGTTTTAGCGTCGTGACTGTTGACTCCATGGATCGGCCATCTGGCAGCGCTGTCAGCGGTTCTCCCACCAGGAAGTGTCCAGGTGTTAATACTGTGAGATCATCAGGATCAGGGGATGTGGGGAAAAGGGGGCGTGAGTTGAGAATGGCTTCAATTTGACAGAGTATTGTGGAAAAATCTTCACAAGTTAAATTTTGATTGTGCATTATAACTTTCAGATGTCGTTTCATAGACTTAACTGCAGCTTCGTGTAAGCCTCCCATATGAGGGGAACGCGCAGGAATAAACTTCCAAACGATTCTATGCTCCGTGAGGAAGCAATTAAGATTTTTTGACTCAATATATTTCAAATATTGTTTGCATGCATCGTTCAACTCTTTGTTCGATGCGACAAAGTTGGTCGCATTGTCCGAGCACAGCATCACCGGGATGCCGCGGCGTGCGATAAACGCTTGAAAGCATTAAGAAATGCCTGACATAATAAATCAGTGACCAGCTCTATGTGTACTGCCTTTACCGCCATGCATACGAAAATACATACATACACTTTCACGAATTTCCGGTTACGATGCTTCGTTTCTTTGATTAAAAACGGACCCGCAAAGTCAAGACTTGTGTTGGCGAATGATTTCGCGGGGTTCACGCGAGCCGCGGGTAAATTGCCCATTGTGATTTGGGACTTTACCGGATTAAGCTTGCGACAAATCACGCATTTCCGCAATATGCTCTTTACCGTATTTAGGCCCGCGATTGGCCAAAATCGTTCGCGTATGACTGCCAATAATGACGTTGCACCTAAATGTATGTGACGTAAATGTTCTCGTTTGATTACCAATTCCGTTAACGGGTGACGTTTAGGCAAAATCAGCGGATACTTCTTATTATAATCATAATTTCCGTGGCGTAACCTACCACCAACGCGCAATGAACCCGATTCGTCGATGAACGGGTTCAACGCAGATAGCTGACTCGATGTGCGCATATTTCCTCCTGTCGATAATCTTTCTATTTCGGAACTGAACTCATTTCTTTGTGCCATATTGACGAGTGCGGTAAATGCTTCTTCTAGTTCGGCGATCGACAACGGACCTGAGAGCTTCGTTTTGCCAAGACAGTTGGTTTTAAAGCGCCTGCACCAGGCGACCACTCGCTCCAACTTGCTTAAGTTCGAATATCTTGCAATTAAGCCTAACTCTGTCGAAGTGGTTAAAGTGGTCTTCGTCGCGCGGGATTCCAAGGTTGTGTCCGCCTTGTTGTGACGTGCTTCCAAGGGCCACATGTCTTCAAGTTTGGTTAACCACTTTGGGCCTGTCCACCAACCGGCCTCTCCTAAATCGCGTACCTTGGCTCCTCGTGAAGCTAGATCTGCCGGGTTTGTCTTTCCATCCACGTGGCGCCAGCAAGCTTCCTGTCCGCAGATATTGTGGATTTGTGCGACACGATTCGCAACGAACGTCTTCCATCGTGATGCGTCAGATTTCAGCCAGCAGAGGACGATTGTCGAGTCCGACCAGTAAAAGACTCTAGAATATTGAAATCTGATTGCTGTTAGCACGTTTCTCATCAGCTTCGCTAACAGAACTGCTGAGCACAGTTCTAACCTAGGCAAACTTACCCTCTTCAGCGGTGTCACGCGGGTCTTGGCGTACAATAGGTTAACGCGAATAGTACCATCAGAATTCATGCTCCTTACGTAGACAGCTGCTCCGTACGCTTTCTCGCTGCTGTAACAAAAACCGTGTATCTGTACATTTTCGGGTTTACGAGTGAGTATGTGGCGTGGTATTTCCAGCGAGTGTAATAAATTGATCTGCTGCCGTGAGCTGATAAACATATCTTCTATGTCCTTGGGGACGGGGTCATCCCAGCCTAGCTTGGCACTCCAAAGTTCCTGAATCAATATCTTCAAGGGCAGAACGATTGGCGAGGCTAACCCTAGCGGATCAAAGACCCTGGCAATTGTAGATAAAATTGTACGTTTTGTAATTGCGCCGTTCGTAACCGATGTATCCACTGTAAAGCCTAAAGTGTCCTGGTTGGAATTCCAAGCTACTCCAAGTGTTTTTAATTCGCTCGCATCCTTTATGAAATGCTTCTCCGCCTCCGTATTCTCCAGATCTGCTAGCACATTTTCGAAATTGCACCTCCACTTCCTGGCCTGGAATTTCCCCCTAAAGAGGATCTCTCGAATGTCGTCTTTCAACCTTTTTGCTTCTTCGATTGTGTCTGCTCCAGAGATCAAATCATCCACATACATATCTTCAATAATCGCTCGAGCCGCAATAGGATGCTCTAGCACACTCTGCATACCTAGCTCCTTTATGCACCGTGTCGTCAAGAATGTAGCTGGCGCGGTGCCATATGTCACCGTCTTCAATCTGTAAGCGTCCGGTGGTTCAGTATCATTTTCACGCCATACGATGCGATGGAGATCTCTCTGCTGCGGATTCAGCAGGACCTGTCTAAACATCTTTTCTATGTCCGCCGATATTACTACATTGTGGCATCGAAAGCGAATCAACATCGAATATAGATCGCTCTGCACGACCGGGCCTCCCCTGAGGAAATCGTTTAATGATTTATCATTCGTCGTCTTCGTCGATGCATTGTAAACCACCCTGAGCTTGGTAGTTGAACTTGTGGATTTGAGCACTGCGTGGTGCGGAATGTAGTAGTGTGTTTTGTTAGTTTCTCGCTGAACGTCTTCCAGCGTTCCGAGTTTTTCCATATGTTCGAGGTCGACATATTCTTTCATGAATTTCACGTATTCTTCCTTGAGTTTTGGGTCTCTTTTAAAACGAGACTCCAACCCTTTCTGTCGTTTCAGCGCCATCTCTGCACTGTCTCCTAACTCTACGGGTTCGTTCTTGAACGGCAAAGACACTACAAATCGTCCATCTACGTTTCGGGTCGTGGTATCAACGAAGTTCTTCTCACAGAACCTTTCATCCGGGGTTTGCGTTTGTGCCGTTGCACAATCATCTAGCTTCCAAAATCGTTGCAAATCTTCGTGAAGTGCATCATCGTCAAATTTCGCGTGTGTCAAGTGACACATTCTTCGATTCCTATCTTGCTTCTGTGAACGCATTTCGATTTTACCAGTGACCAACCAACCTAGCTCCGTCTCTTGTAAGACGGGGTTTCCCGCTCCGATGTAAATTTTACGATTCAACAATAATTCATAAAAAACTTCCGCTCCTATGAGCAAATCGATTTGACTGGGAATATTGTAGTTTGGGTCACACAATTTAACGTACTTCGGAATCGCGATTGTATCCGTATTAAACCTCACAATTGGTATGCTACCGGTAATTTTATTTATTATCAGAAAATTGAGATCTCTCTCAAACACCGTGTGAAGTGACTTAATCGTAATCTGCGCAATATGCGAAACGTTGGAGACCGTGCCGTTTATCCCAGCCACCGTGACTGGCGTGATGCGCGTCTCCTTTAAACCGAGTCTTTCGTGTAACTCCCTAGTAATATAGTTCGAATCACTACCACTATCTATTAGTGCGCGTGCCTTTACTAAATTCCCTACGCGATCTGCTACATAAACGTACGCCGTCGAAAGCAAAACGTGCGCTTCGGACTGGCAACAATGAGTCGATATCGAAACATTTGGTTCCTGTTGGGTGGAACTTCTGTGTTCAGTTGGGGTATCTGAATTTTGTTTATTGTTGTTGGTGGCGTGTAGCAGGGTGTGGTGTCGCTTTCCGCATTTAAAGCAACTCCTTGCGCTACACTTTGAGACAAAATGGCTTGAGCTGAGGCAATTCGAGCATAATTTTAAGATTTTGATATTTTCCCATTTTTCGTCGACGCTCAACCTAGCGAACGCTTGACAACTGTAGATAGTGTGTGATTTCTTGCAAAATATGCAGGTATTTGAGCGAGCTGCGAAGTGGCTCACGGTTTTCTGCTTTGCGCTAGCATCTTGCAGTTTTTCAATATTAGTTGCCGTCATCTCGAGGACGTCACATCGATTAGTAAGAAAACAAATAAGTTGTTGTACTGTCGGAAACTCTCGCGTTGTTAGGGACGTTTCCCATGCCTTCCTTGTACCGTTGTCTAGTTTGTTTACGATTAGATGTACCAACAAAGTGTCCCAACCGTGTACGGGCTGCTTTAGTGCTTCAAGTGCGCGAAAATGCTTCAAAAACTCGTCCAAAAGTTTTCTCAATGCGGTAAAATGTTCTTTGTGAACTGCTGGCAAATCGAACAAAGCCTTTACATGAATGTTTACGACTAGTCTATCGTTTTCAAACCGGTTCGTTAATAGTTTCCACGCAACAGTGTAATTATCATTCGAAACCTCTAACGCTTCTATTACTTCTGCAGATTTTCCCTTAAGGCACGATTGCAAATAAACAAATTTTTGAATATTCGTAAGCATCGAATTTTCATGTATTAAAGTAGAAAAACTGTCACGAAATTTCGGCCAATTGCAGTGAGAGCCATCGAAATCGGGTAA
The DNA here is from genome assembly GCA_940337035.1 of Agriotes lineatus. Lineage (NCBI taxonomy): Eukaryota > Metazoa > Arthropoda > Insecta > Coleoptera > Elateridae > Agriotes > Agriotes lineatus. Next base: position 248,270,428 of record OW679194.1, read on the forward strand.
ATTTAGAGTAGGTAGTCGCACTGTACTAAGCGAATTACATTGTTGTTGGGACTGCGTCGAATTATTCAGCGCGGAGGAAGTTACAACACCTGACCGCAATTCGATCATGCGATTGGCGGTTGCAAGGGCGGAAAAATACGCATTTTCGAAATCGTTTCTTTCGGAGTCATGCTCGACAATATTATCGTCGTCATCTAACGCTTCAAGTTCCGCTTGAGTAGTTTCAAACTCGCTTAAACATAGCTCGTGTTTTTCCGTTCGCGCCTTTATCTCGTGCAGCGACGTACTATCTATTGCGTCTCGTATAAAATTTGTAAAGCGAGTGACCGCGGATTTCACGGCGGCACGGCGTCTGATTAAAGCTCTTTTATGCTCTTCCGCCATTATTATATCCGTACGAACTATAAAATTCAAAGGGCAGGCGGTACAAATAGAGCAAACTTGAAATAACGCTTCACAACAGATAAGTTATGGGTCGATCAATGCAACTGCAGGCTACAACTACTGCAGACAACCTTGGTTAAACACAGCTTGCAAACAATAATAATCAGCCAACGAAACTGGCAAATGAATGTTTTGTACGACCCTTAAACAGCTGCCGCGAGATTACGCAGTTACAGAACAAACGAAACTACATATAAATATTTGCTACACATGCAATAAACGTACTATTAAATTAATTTAAACTGTCATAATAGAAGCTATTAAGTTTAGGAATGGGCAAAAAAGGAATGATTCACTCACGTACGCATCTGGCTTCGCTTGACCTTGCTCTCGCGAAATCTTCAATGGCGGCGCGCTCGTCCAAACACACGACCTGGCTGCATACCAGATACGGGTCGGAGGACCAAAAAATGTTGCTGTTGCTAGAAGCGCGGCTTGGCACTTCTACCTCGAAGTTGTGGACTGTATAAAACTATGGATCTTGGTTATTTTACTTTATTTTTAACTTTACAAACGTAACTACACATCAACGTACGACCTACTTCTAACGACTGTCGAGCAAGAATGAATGTTTTGCGCCGCTGCAGCTGGTGGCTCTAGTACCGGCGCCGGGGCACAAACTCGAACAGGTTCGCTCGTACAAAAATAGAGTAATTTGAATGCAAAACACCAACAAAAATTGGCAAAATTCACATCAGTTAAATACAATGCACATAATTATGACGTAATATCAGGCTAACCTGATTTTGTTTTAGTGACGTAAAAAGACGCGCGATGTGAAACTGTTTAATTTCCTGTGAATCTGCTCCAGATTTGCATTTCCAAGAGACGCCATACATGTGCACATCGATTATAAAACCCTGGATGAATCTAAGTAGCTGGAATCACGTTCAACCCCTCGCGCAATGTTTATTCTTGATGAAACCCACAGCTAGTGGGTCTTCTTGCAAGGGCAGCTTTGTAGGTTGGATCATAAAATCAAACGACGCCACGGCAATTACAAACTTGGTGACGGCTTCCTCCTTCAAATCTTTGGATGTAGGGTTCGATAAAGGATTCCCCAATATGCAGCACACACAATTGTTGCTGGCCGATGCTTCCAACTATTCGAAAACGTGCCCAAAAGACTGGCCTCGCTGTAGAACGCACCTGGTCAATTCTTGACTAGCTCTTGCCTCTTCACTGGAATATTCTAGCACGAAGAAACTTCACACAACTACATTCCGTAGATTGGTGAATATTAAAAAGCACTCTTCGAATTCAACAGCAAACTTTTTAATATTAAAATTTACATAAAACTGTGAGCATCTCTTGCACACAGCACAAATTTACAACGCTTGTTTAGTCAATAATAACAATTGAATAACTCGTTTCCTAGCAACTAAGTTTTACAATTGTTATATGAAATAAATTTTGATAAATTATTTTACTAGGAACTAGACTGTCTTTTTCTTGGAAACTGCCAATCTTCGCATTTTAAGCTTTAAAGCTCTGCTTTTAATCACTTTAGTTTTTAAATGCACTGTTTTTCACTGTCTTATTAGCACTGCAAACGTGTCTGTGTCCTTTACTAGGTCGCCTCATCTTGCTCTTTGCACTCTTTGCTTTGATTTGCACCGTTTCTTTACCCGTCAGCTGTCTTTCCGGTTAGTAGCTTCATAAACTTTTACTCATAACGCTCATATAATTTTTATAACGCCACAAAATATCTCTGTATCATGTTAAATTCACATTATTGTATTGACGTTACCAAAATCAAATCTGTTAGTTACATAAATTAAGGTGGGTTTGCCATTATGAATAAAACGTTAAACGCAACCCTTTTGATTCGCCTTAATTTAATGCTAACCTTTCTCAATCATATTATAGTTACTGCTAATAATATCATATGCTTTTATTAGTGTAAAATACTGACTTTATCTTGCAATAAACAAAATATTAATTCTGTGCTCATTTTGAATTATTCTTTCATTTTCGTGTTAATTAGGCAACCAGAATTTCTGTGGGCATTAAACTATTGCAATACATACATAATATGCAACCTCTTATACCGTTTACACAGTGTCGGAGTGCCGGCCGCACAGAGGCGCTGAGGGTATGTGAATTTTTAGATTAGACGGAGGTATTTTAGGTAGTGGATTCTCCAGATGTTTACCCATCCAAGTACCGACCAAGCAGACTGGCGCTTAACTTTTACAAGTGCCGTGAGATGTGCAACACCACTCAGTCGGCTATAAAAAATAATGTGATTCAAAATTACAGAAAATTTCGTATGTAACACGTTGCAAAATTGGTGTTTTTCACACATAACGTGTTGATTAACTCTCTAGAGCTCGCAGGAAAAACTTCACGTCTAGTGTGAAAAACTCATTTTCAACTTCATACATAAATAGCTATTTTTAAATGCAGTATAAATAGATAAAGGACCTATTGTTTTGAATTTAATATGAATATGAAAGGTGTAATCTATTTATAGTGTGAAGACAACGCCGGCAGTACGGCTGAGTGGTGATGCATCTCTCACGGCACTTGCAAAAGTTAAGCACCAGTCTGCTCGGTCAGAACTTGGATGGGTTACCAGCTGGAGAGCGGGCGTAGTGTTCTAGCCAGACTGGCTCCACTACCTCAAGTACCTCCGCCGAATTTAAAAATGCACATACCCTCAGCGGCTCGGTGCGCCCGGCACCCCGACACTGTAACGGTATAAGGGGTTACAGATTATGTATGTGTGTATGTATGCAGTCTTCGTTGTTTATCTGTATTTAAATACAAATTGAAAATGGAAATTGTTAAACAAGTACGTTGTTTGAAGGATCAGTACCATAATTTAAATTTATTTCAAACAATTTTCTTTGCAAAACCTGCAAATTCATGATAACATCTTCCCCAATTGTTATATTCGCACGTTGCAATACTGTTATACGTTTGTAAAACCGCTTCCCATTTTAACAACACTAAACCAAATCGTAAACAATAAAAATGAAAACATTAATCTACAAATTAAACTGTGAACGTAAATACGAAAATAAACTATAAAAAAGTAGCAGGAAACTAATCAAAAATACAGTAGAAAACCAAACGTAGGAAGTACACGGGAGGTGTATATTATTATTGTGAAATTTTAAGAAACTTAGCAAAGTTTAATCAAATATTTGCACCGTAGTTAACGTTAAAAGTGATGTTACAATGCAAATTTTAAATTGCCGCTTATGGGTAGGTACTATACAGCTCTCTGCAGAGAATCGCAATATTTCACAAACGCCCAGGCCGTATAAAGTGACGTTTGGCAAACAATTCGGCAGACCGTAGTGAATGGTGTATAGTAAAATTTTGATAATTTATTAAATAAAACAGTTATAGTACGTTAAACATATCGCAGAGCTACAATAGCGCCTTGCGGAAGCACTTAGGGTTCATACCGGAAAATTAAATCTAGAAGCTATAAAATCAGAAAACAGCTCGACGTCCATGCAATATATTATGTGTAACTACTTTCTGAAACTCAGGTACCATTTCTTGGTTAATGAGGGCATCAAATCATTAAACACTCATGATCTTACGAGCGTTCCGTATGCAAGCACGAGTGGGAGGAGCCTCAAGCAAGTAGCTGACGTCAAACCAATTAGAAAACGTTTCATAGCGCGCTTCAAACATTTGAACTTCTCTGGCTTATATTGCGGCTCTTATATAAAATTTATTAAAAATTCTTTCACTGATGGGCTTTGTGACGGTGTCCTTATAATCTCCAATAAAATGTATATATCTGTTTAGGTATGGAACATGAATTGAAGAAAAAATACGTTAACATCACTCCAGAAATTATAATAAATTATAAACCAGCACGGTTTCATTCCCTATTGTGAATGTTATGAGGTTGTAATACAAAATACAATGAATTTTATAAAACCGTGGAGTGAATATTGTTAATATGCCCATAACGCGTTGCGAATAGTACGCTTTGCTCAGTGGGCTAAACAATGCCAATAAATTTACACACGAGTTGTATTGCGTATTGCGTATTACACAGTTTACAACGCGTTGTGGGTATACATTTTGGTCGTTGTCCGAATTCGCCAATGGAGTACAACATATATCGCGTGTTCCAAAGAAAAACTCATTTAGAGCAGGCCTTGGAAAGAAAGATAAAAATCTAGTCATGTCTTAACTTAAGTCTATATGTGAAAATTAGATTGCATTTTGATAATGAAGTATGAACACATTTGTCACTGTGACAGGCAAAAATTTACACTGCATTAAGATTACTTGTATTGAGCAAAACGGAAAAGAAGATGGCATTCACGCAATAACTACGAGTGTATTAATTCTAACAGTCAATAAAAATGGTTTTTATTAATTGTTTTGTATATTTTTAAGAAAATAGTTCAAGATCAAGATGTAATTTAGTTCTCTCTGATTTATGGTAGTTCATTTGCTTCAATGGGCATGTATAAAGTTATGGCAAACCTCAATTCGATTATGGTATGCTGCGAATGAGTTTTTTTAAAACACACGATAGATTCTTAGCTATTATTAATACTCTTCACTGATTCATATGGAAATCTTCATTGCACACTCCCAGAAATAGTTGCGGCAGCCAGAAGAAATACAATTTCTTGCCCGAAAAGATACGATGAGAATTATCAACAAAGCAGCAAGAAACAAATCGTTTTCGGAAAAGGTATTCTTCGCGTATTTTTACGACATATTGAAGATCATGAAAGCTGAAACATTTTGGGCCAACTATTAGTGCCTCCATGAACTCCGTTGATAAGAAATGAAGCAAAAAAAGCGCAGAAAGAGTATAGTATGCAACACGTGCAAAAATGCTTTTCCGTAGAAGGTCACTTTCCGCAGATGGACGTTTATACACATATTTACTAGTATTAAGAAATGAGAAACCTTTACAACTCTTCTTTAGTAAAAATTTTGTTTTTTTTCAAAATATAACCATCATTCGTATTCTTAAGAAAGAGGGGAGTCCCGAGGGCCCCCTTAAAAAGGGGCGAAGCCCCTAAAGCCTCCTGGGAGAGGGGCGGATCTCCGAGGGCCCCCTTGGCGAGGGTAGAAGACCCGAGGCCCCCTTGGAAAGGGACGGATCCCCGAAGGCCCCCTTGGAGAGGGGCGGAGCCCCGAGGGCCTTCTTAGGGAGGGGCGGAGACCCGAGAGCCCCCTTGATAAGAGGCGGATCCCGGAGGGCTTCCTTAGAGGGGGGCGGATCCCCAAAGGCCCCCTTGGAGAGGGGCAGACCCCGAGGGCCCCCTTGGTGAGGGGCGGAGTCCTGAGGGCCCTCTTGGAGAGGGGCGGAGTCCCGAGGGCCCTCTTGGAAAGAATCGAAACCCCGAGGGCCCCCTTGGAGAAGGGCGGAGCCTCGAGGGCCCTCTTTGGTAAGGTGGAAGGCAGGGGGAGACAGGGACGGGGTGTGTAACAGAACGGAGTGGCCCAACGAAATAGGCCTAAAAATGGTGGTAAATTGAATAGGATAGACCGCCAATAGCGCGCGCAACCCCGTTTATAAATATTAATAATTAAATAAGAATTAACTTCTTGGTAGTGAGAAAAACGTAATGCGCAACGCGTAGGTAAGTTTATTTTCGGTCGTATTATGGACCTCAGCTCCGCTTCGGTCCATAAAAAACGACCTCAGACAGAAAAATTCCCTTAATTCTACTTGGAGCGCAAATTACTATTACATGCTCGTGTTTATTGCGGCACCCCCCTTCGTGCCGCAAGTTAAACACTGCTTCTAAGAAGCTATTTTCGCTACTTGTTACATAATGTACTATTGGCACAAAACGAAGTAAAATTTCTGTTCAGCAGCAAAAACTAAAGCCACTGAAGCTACTAGAGTCGATACAGATCACCACCTTAATATTAAATTATCTGAATTATTGGTTGTTAACACGCACTCATAGTATATCATGAACATGAAATGGCTAAAAACGTCAAATTGTATATTGTAGCAACACTTACTCCAAAGTTAAATAAATCGTGACCGTGCTAATACGCAAATATGCAATTTCGTTAACGATACAAGCACCACTCTTACTGAACAAAACACACGGAAATGTGTTAATTAGGTACCTAGTACTTAGTTTTTGCTGAGCATGTCTCAACCCGTTAATGATTATGATTGAATATTTGCGTGCACCCCAGAAATGACAGCTTCGCAGTTTGATAAATGATCGAATAATTTCTCCTGTTTGCGGTTTCCCACATCCCCACATTTCCCCATTGTGTGTACCCTCATGTTTTTCTTGACGGGGCGTGTCCGGGTGTTGCGGAGAGTTTGTTTTTGCAATGATAAATTTTCAGTGCTTACCTCTGAAGACATTGATAAAGGTGGTGAGGAATGTCTTTGCCGGTATACATTGTGCCAACAGAGACAATCTGTGATAAAATCGCTATCCTGCCATGCTGTCTGGATATCGGACATATCGAGCACCATGCTGACAGGTTTGTTGCTAAGAATCTGAAAGAAAGCAATGGTTGTTTTAGAAATTCTTGATATTGTAGAATATATTCTGATTCCCAAGAGAATATAATAATTGTAAAAGCCATAATATACATGTATTTTCTTAAAATATGCATGGTTATATGTACAGCGGGCATCTTAAATGGAGAAGGAAAATGTTTTCCGGTTCAACTTGGGCTGATAAAAAAGCGATTTAATTAAGTACGTCTTCTCTTGACGTATCGCATATTTGATATAATCTGAGGCATTTCTTCTGCGGATTTGTGGCTATGTCTGCCTTTCTTCAAATTGCGAATGCCCACCAGTACTTCATTCTGCTGACATCGCCATTAGCCGTGATGGATCTCGCTCTCCGACAAACATTGTAATGAATTTGGAAACGAGCCGAAATTGGGACACATTCACTTTAGTTATAGTTATTATTAGAGCGCGGATTCTAGGGCAATTGCCTAATTTTTTAGGCCCATATATGGAATTTTGACAGAAACTTGTTTAATATAAAAATAGTAATTTATTATACAAGACGATAAAGTAAAATTTTATCCACGAGTGAATCGTTTAACGTCGAGACGAAGTCGAGACGTTAATGATTCAAGAGTGGATAGAAATAACTTTATCGTCGTGTATAATACAAGATTTTTTTCTATAGCAAGAACTTTAACAATTTTAAAAGAAAATAAGGACAGTCAATCACATTTCAAAATGTCAGTAGCTAGATGGGGTTGCTACAATAATACGAAGCTGTCATATTTAATTTAAACAAAAGATAGAAAATTAAATTACTTTATCTATCCTTGATGTTAAAGGCTACTTTATCTACCCTTGCTGTTGAAGTAAAACTTGACCTTTTGTTTTGAGTTGATAAAAGCACACTTGAACTTATGCTATAGAAAAAAAGTTTTTTAATGTATATGTATATCCAGCCTAAATTGCCTACTTTAGGTTTTTAGTGCCTAAACCTGAAATTTTTGTGGCCTGGATAAAGAGCCTATTTTAACTGTTTTAAGGTGACTGTTTAGTAACTTCAGTTTTCGTTTCTAACACGTCCAGAATTTTCAAAACCGCCTAAAGATAGACAACAAGCCATACTAGTAATTTTTAAATGATTTTGTTTACACGTCATACCCTTGCTATGTTATTGGTATTATGTAGGTGGTTCGTTGGGTGCTTATCGGAAAGCCCAAAATTCTAAAGCTCTATTTAAATTGTTTCATAATGACGTTCTGTAATGACTAACAGACTGCAGATTGGTGGTTTATAAAATCTTCACCGAGTTATATCAGTTATTATTGGGGCTTAGCTTTCCTTATATGTAATTTGTACCTAATGAAAATAAGTGAAGTGTGAACGCTAAAATATGGGTTCAAAGTTGAAAAAAGCTTTGCCTGTTCGAAGAAAAACTGCAAAAAAGAAGGCATTGCATGCTGCATGAGTTGCACGGTAAGTTTTGAGATTATAATTTGTATTTTTTGAGTTAGTGCGGCAATTAAAAGAAACGTAAAACATTATCCGTAGCACTAATTATCGGCAAATTATATACAGGGTGTCGCAGGAGTAACACGAAATCTTTCTATATAAATACTACAGATTATCCACCTAGTATGGAGCAGGTGGATTGTATTGTTAATAATCAAATTATCAATAGTAATACAACAAGGGCGAGACATACTTACCGATAATTTAGCACTCCTCAAAAATCGAGTGCTGGTTGCAATGAAAACTGTCTCGAGAGCTTGCCCGAGGGCAGTTTTCTAAGGAAACCAGCACGATGACTCTTGGCACGGGCAAAATTATATGTAAGTGCGTTGCCCTCGTTTATATTTTAAAGATTATCACACCAAGCCTGTATACGAATTATGATTTAAAATTGATCTAATAATGCCAAAAAACTCTAATTGCTTGTTTCTTACACTTCTATTTCTAATTATAACACAATCTACGGGGTCGATAATCAGCACTAGGGAGCTTATCGCTTGATAATCATCCCTAGGGCGCTTATCAGGTAGTCAGTTCGGGATTGGTCGATTTTCAAAAAATGCATGGTTCTCATTGGATGATATCAGTCATGTGACAGTTGTGTGTAATAATCGAAAAAACTTATAAAAGGAAGTTATGTGCTACGGTTGGGAGCAAAACATGTTTAATCAAGTAGCATTAATTGTGTGGACTAGGTGTTTTAATAATGCAATTATCGAAAATAATTATAAAAGAGGGTTATCTACTACCAATGGAAGCAAAACATTTTCAACGTTTTTTAATCAAGTAGCAGTAATTGTTAGAAATTTGATTTTTGTAAGACGGTTTTAATGTAATTTTTGATATCGTCGGATCAAAATAGTTATTTATGTATCGACTGTAAAAGGAAAGTGTTTTTGACACTAGACGTGAAGTTTGTCCTACGAGCGAAGAGTGTTACATTCAAGATTTTCCTAAATTTTGAGTCAATTAATTTTTATAGTAAATAGATTTATTTAAATCTACAAAGTTGTTCTAACTTTTCATATTAGCACTAGTGTCAATATGAAATCTCAAATTGCAACTAGTGCGAATATATGCATCATTTTGACGTTGAAAACGACAACAAGCTGTCATTATATTAAGAAATTATTAACCGACGCTGATAATTTGATAACTATAAACAAACGTATATAAGGAAGCGAGTTCAACTTCCAGCATTAGCTTTAAATTAAAGTTGTAAATAAATGAGTTTCCCTTATAACTTGAATTTTTATTTTAAAATAGCGTATGAGCTTTCTAGCCCAGTCAATAGAACCAAAAAACGGCGGCTGCCTTACATCAAATCCGGGAGTTTTGATTTTTTACAGGGTCATTGGGTTCCAGGTCATGAATGATTCATTGAGTTTTTGACTTTGGCGAGCCTCCGCACGCGGTGCCATTTTGGAAATATGGCGATTAAAACCGGTTTTTTGCAATATCTCCTTTCCACTACAAAAATGTCTACATGAATATTGTAGATGAGGAAATTTCCTACAACTTTTGTATAAAACATATTTTTCTAGGTTTAATAGTTTACGAACTGCAACAGTCTGAAGCGCAGACGATTTGCAAAATTTTTCCAAAACGCCCGTTTCCAGTCTAATGCTTTGAAATTATTAATCTATAATTACATACCGACTATTTTCCACTCGTTGCCGCACTACGTAGATCATGAGATCATTGCTACTGCCGGAAAACGATTTTTGATTTCCTTATACAACGGTGATAAAGCCAATGATACCCTGGACTCACTTCGTTACCATCGTTTTGCAAAATCTGCGAGTGGAAGTAAGTTCAATCTTGCTGCGTTGCCCCCTACACGAGAAGCTGCACGTCTGCATTCATTCAGGACGTACTACCAAGTTCAGGCTTGGTGTGGCGTCGTAAAAGATCCACAGCAATGGGGTTGGCTGAAATTTATTTCGTGTAAATGCAACACCAAATGCGGTGCAGCTTGTGGTTGTAGGAAAGCAGGCCTAAAATGTTCTATTATTTGCGGTTATTGTAACGGACAGAGCTGCGAAAACGTGCCACAGATTAAAAGACGACTTGAGTGAACCAGGCATCGAAGACATTGAGTGTAACCAAAATGATGAACTAAACATTGACATACAACAACCTGGACCTTCCAAACGAAGCAGGTTACAATAACTTTTAACTACCGTACAAAACATGTGGATTAGGCCTACTGGGGATACCACGTAAACAAAAACGCATCTCAAAGTGACTGGATCCTAAAGTAGTGTGAAAATGAGTCGAATAACAGTTGATTTGAGATATAATGATTCCATATGCAATTATAGATTAATAATTTCAAAGCATTAGACTGGAAACGAGCGTTTTGGAAAAATTCTGCAAATCGTCTGAGCTTTAGACTGTTGCAGTTCCTAAACTATTAAACCTAGAAAAAAAATGTTTTATACAAAAGTTGTAGGAAATATTAATTTAGATATTTTTGTAGTAGGACCAACTGGAAAGGAGATATTGCAAAAAAACCTGTTTTAACCGCCATTTTTCCAAGATGGCGCCGCGAGCGGAGGCTCGCTAAGGTCAAAAACTGAGGGAATCATTCATGACCTTGAACTCAATGACCCTGTAAAAAATCAAAACTCCCGGATTTGATGTAGGGCAAAAATACCCATTGACTGGACTATTCTACCATCAAGCGTAAAATCCCCTTAAAATTTCTACCCCAAGACCGTACACACCCTACATACAGGGTGATCGGAATTCGCAAATTGTCTCATTTCTTGATTATGTGGGTGTTGCTTTCCAAACCAAACGTTAGTGACTTTTTCTTCAGTATTTTTTAAAGTATTAATTGTTCCTTTGCGATCTAGTTTACATCTTTTCATCAATTCCTTGAACATTATTTTTCGTCTAAACTACTTACGTAGTATTTACGTAAAATCAATATATTTTAGTGTTGCTGTTTTACGAGGGGATAGCGTAATTCCAGAATCAGTGCAACCCATTCCTTGAGATTCCACTGAAAATAGTATTTTATTTGTAAATAAATCATGAAAATTTTGTCAGTGCATTATTTTTATTACCTACCGTATGATCACGTAAATTCTACATAAGGATTGCCCATGGAAAGTAAAAGTAATGTGTTAGCCTTCTATCACTGATAAAAATGACATAATGTAATGTTTTCTCACATGAGTATGAATCGAACTAAGACAGGACCAGAATATATTTAAATATATTTAATAGAAATAATTGGCTCTGCTTATGAAGAATAAAATTACAATTATAGACTTCATGTACAAACAGTGTGCATGGGTTTTAATAGTATAATTTAATTTAATGTGTATTAATAATTTTAAAATAATAAGGATAAATATTGATAACTGGCTTTTTATATTTATACGCGGTCGTTAATTGTGTTATCTTGTTTTTAACTTTTTTGAAAATGAAAATGAATAAAACGAACATCAAGAGACACTTTTATAAAATATACCTACATTACTTTATATTTATGATAAACTACAGACTGTAAGTATTGGGAAGTGAACTGAAGGCGGAGCTTAGTTACATGGCCGCTCTAAGTAGGTACGATTCTTAAAGCCTATGCATTTCCCTACTTAAGCGCTGATTTTAAATGTTTTTTAGTATTTATTTAAATAATTTTAGGGGCATAATATTGGGATATTTTAAGCTTTCATGGTATGCACTTTAATTAAAGATGTGTAAACGGGATTTTAATAGGGCTGTTTTACCATAAATAAATAATTTAATGAGTAGTGCGTAAATATACCAATGCTACATTTAACAGATTTCTAGTATTTTCTTAAATAATTTTATCTACTCCAGTGGGATAAGTAACTCATTACGTCACTCATTTGACACTATTTCAGTTACGTAATGAAGCTCATTAAACCACTCAGTTATGTAATGGTTTCATTACGCAACTGAGTTGTGTAATGACTTCATTACGTAACTGAAATAGTGTCAAATGAATAACATAATGACATTTGCCTACTAAAATATTTTTGAAAATGACAGATCTGACATTTCTCTTAATGCACTTTTCTCAATTTTAGGCAGTCGTAGATAAAATTTTGTACAATACATGTGTGATAATGCATCATTAATATACTTGTGTGCTTACATAACTCGTGCTACGCACTCGTTTGTAACTTACACACACGTATATTAATGATGCTGTTATCCCACTTGTATAGTAAATAACTATTACGGGCCTAATATTGAGAAATTATAAGTCTTCATGATATGCATTTTAATTAAAGATGTTTAAATGGGACTTTAATAGAGCTGTTTTGATAGAAATAAATAATTTCACCAGCCGTGAGTACATCAATTTGCTATTAAGTCATGCTGCATTATTTACAAAGTTTCTATTTCTAGTAGGTAAGTATTTCTTACACACAGCAACTATTCGGGAATTTTAAGTCTTATGGAATGTAGTTAAAGATGTTCTAATGATACTTTAATAGTCACGTATTAGTCATCAATAGTACAAATAAATAAGTTCGTTACACGCGCAGAAGTCAGTCAAACGGTTGATTGTAAGTAAAGTGTCGTGAATATTTGCAATTATGCACAAGCAACATTTTCTTCTAGAAATTATATTGAAGGGGAACAATTAATTAATTCTGGACATGTTATTTATTGTGGGTGCCAAAGTCAAGAAAATGTTAAAACAAGTGTCGTTGCTCTTTGCCTACAAACTTCGGCGTTAAACTTGTTTTGCGTTTACTTCTTGTGTTATTGGTTTTGCATTATACATTTTAATTTATATCATTACGATAATAAGTATTGTGCTCACCAGGAAGAATATAATCTTCTTTTTTAAAATGCAGAGAAAAACATGCATACTTTCTGTAACTTTTTTCACCATTGTAAGTAAACGAATCCATTCCTTTCGCCGATCTGCTTTCTGATTATTAATTTTTACAAATTCTCCTTCTTTAGGAAACTTATGGAACCGCACAGTTGTATCGCGTTTTGATAGTGATTTACAACCATACACGCAACAAAACCGTTTCGATTTATTTGGTACAGGAGAAAATCTAGCTCCCTCACGTTCACGAACCATTTTTACGTTAAAGATATTCCGTTATTAAAAATATAAACAATAAATTAATAAATATAAACAAGACACTGAACTTCAGCAAGAACAAACCTATTAAAAACAAGAAGAATCAAGGTAAATAAATGTAGGCATGTACCACCGTATTACAGCTGCGCTCGAAAATAAAAGTAAAAGAATTTAAATAGTGATTAGCGGGGTAGTTGTAGGTCTGAGTCAGAGGAGAAAGTTGCCAGAATAAATATTCCCTAGTATAAAGACGTTTCTCGCATTAGTAACTTTGTAATAAGCCAACAAAAGTTAGCATAAACCATTTAGCTCAATGCGAGTGTAAATTTCGACCTCATTGATACAGTTCAAAATTCTACCGCATGGTGGCGTAGCGCTTGGATTCAGTTGCCAATAGAAATAGTGCACTTTTTAATTAAATGATAATTAATACTAAATGAGGAGCTTTGCATGTATCTCCAAAAAGCAAAGTTGAGCTTTTTCAAAACGTGAATGATCAGTAATCTGGTAATTTATCATAGTCCTGAACTGAAAGGTGAAATAAATACAATGTTCTTTGTTGAATTCACCACAACTATGTAAAGCTGATACTTGAAGCAAATTACGAACCTAGGAAACCAAAAATATAATATATACCTTTTCAGGTAAAGATCTGTTATCTCGAATGTGGTAATTAAACTGCCCAAGCTCAAGTTTAGGATTAGTTTTTGAGCATCAGCTTTCTCTTTCTACGCTTAAATAGTAAAGTGTGTTGCCTAATTTTGATAAATATTTTGGAACTTTGTGTGGTGTATATTCAATTTAATTTACTGTTATCAAGTTTTTCGAAAGAAACTAAAACATTGTTCGACGTGTTAGTACACATCAAATAGAAATAGTTACTTCGTCATGGTCAAAAAAGTGGAAAATTTTACTTAATAGCGCTTTTGTTGGGTTTTATTGTTCTGTATAGAATGATGAATAATTCCAATTGCTACTTCATTTTTTAAGTTTTTTCACCATGCGGAAGTTTCTGCATTGTATTTATTTGTTATAAGCACGTTACCGCTCCTTCATCTTCTATGTTTGAAGTTATAAAGTAATAAATAAAAAAGTCAAATAATTGCACAAATATAGGTACCCATTACGGCGTGTGGTAAAGTTACTAAACAATCCCTTAAGGGTCCTCCAGCGGTCTTGTTGAAAATGTTTCACAAAACCAAACTGTTATAAAATGCACTAATTACACTTTGTTATATTTCACACGATTCGTATTTTAACAAGGAAAATCGCTAGCATTTTTTATTTAAAAAAAAGTAGTAATAAGAAATTTATTTCAAAAAAACAGATAAAATATACACTTCTGATACTCCCTGCGAATTGTACAAGTTTATTTCGTATCTGATTTCAAAAAACTACATGCCCCTAGAAGCACAACAGAATAAGTTACCACGCTTGCATAAAAGATTTGGTTTAAATTATGTTTTAAAGATAGTAGAAGCAATAATCTAATTGAGTCCGTGGCTATTGAACCATACGAGTAACGCTAATATTTTTTAAAGAAATGGTGACCTACTATGCCACTAATGTTGTAGACCATATCTGGTTCATTTACAACATTAAGTAAAGGCAATAATATTCACGTTTGTAATTACAAAATGTTCCTAAATCGGGCCCAGTAGTTCATAGTTTTACCGCCGCCATAAGTTGGCGCTGTTGATATTCCGAACGCTTACGGCCGGCATGGGAAGATTACAATAATCCGATTATAAGGCTGCATAGAAATTCGAGAAACCAGTCAACCGAAAATTACAAAGAGAATATTACATTTTTAGACTCTTACCACTTTTACATGCTTTTACGATGTCTAATTATTTATTTATAATTAAATAGCATATCGTATTTTTATTCATAACACTCTTTCAGATCTCAGGATTGTTTAACGCTCAAAATATTAGTTATTTCAGATGTTTATTATTAAGCAATTACATATAATACAGTAGGTACCTGATCAAATCAAATAAAAGAAAAATTCAAATGTAATAATATATTTACAAGATTTGTACATATCCTGCATTTTATTTTAAACCTAGATATACATCCCGCAAAGGCAAATTTCTTAGACGCCGTGAATCTATAAGTTCTGGAAGTAAAGAATTCATATAAAAATTATCTAATTTAAATGCCATGTTTTCCCAGAATTTCTTATCCCTACGAATTTCTTCGATGCAGACTCCTTTGGGGGTCCAAACAAGGAAGTAACAAACTTCCTTATTTGCTATTTGCAGTTGCCCTTGTACATACCTATATTTATCTTTTGAGTTTAATTTTAGAGAGTCCCCTTGTAACGTACAATTTTTTTTCTTTTTCTCCAAAACTCCTTCTTGTGGTGTTAAATTCTTACAAGACGCTGGACATTTGATTTCCGAAATTGCATCGCCGATTTCTGTAACATGATCTGGACTTGCAGATAAATATGGCTTTGCACTATCGATGCAAAGCCCTATAATTTTTGTTTTGATGCCGTAAACGGTCTCAAATGCGTCGACTGCGTTTTCTTCATTTTCTTGGCCGTACACTGTAAATTCATTACCCATAAATTTTGAGTATAATAACGCTTTTACTGTTTTAGCTGTTGATGTTGTGGAGCGCATACAACAAATTCTTCCAAAATTTGATGCAGTAAGACGAAGTTTTCTTTCTCGCTTCCATAATTCTGAAAGAGCTTGTTCTCGAGTATCTATTTCCAGTTGTTTTGCGTCCGTTGTAGATATTTGCTCCAAAAATTGATTTTTTTGGATGTCAAACGCCTCTTTGTTCCTATCCGTCGCAGCATGGCAAATCATCTTTGTGCTATTTTCTTCCAGAGAAGCGCTTGTTGTTGGAGTTTCTGGAGTGATGTCGGTCCATTCGTTGGGCATTTCCCCATCATCGAATGTTTTTTTATTTAAACCACAACTTTCCTCTCTTGTGGTCTTCCTATAACAAACATCGTGTTATTGTCAGTATCGGGTAAAAACGGATAAAACATCAACCTGTACACACCCTCAAAAAAACCTAACTTTTCTATGTTTGAAGTGCAAGATGCATTATATTAATTTTAACTGCCGCGATTATTACACCCGGGTATTATAATATTTTAAAACGATTGCTGTTAGTGGTGGCAATCCTTAAATAATTTTTATATTGCCAGTTCAAGTGCTATAATAATGACATATTCCTCAATAGGGAGTTTATAAATGACATAACATTACACTGCTACTATACGTACTATGCTACTAATTAATTCCAAAATGAAGATAGGTAGCAATGAATAATATTTCAACTTATATAACTAAATTAATCTTTTTATTGAAATAAGTAGTAACGTAAAATGAATGTAAAATGCGAATAACAAGTCAAATAATATTCTAGAAATCAACTTACCGGATTTTCCACATCCTTTTGGCCAATAGCCGTTTAGTTTTCTTCGCTCTGCTAGGTTTTCGTTCCTTATGTGTAAAATTTCGTCCCATTTCAATGTTTGTTAGCTCAGTAAGCACAATCACATAAACAGTAACACTGTAAACAGGCTCTTTTCACAATAAATTACGCGTGTTGAAACCAAGAGATTTTCAACAACACTAAGAAAGTTTAGGGTTTATCTTTGCTTTTATTTAGTCATGGCTCATTCCCTAATTACCTGCAATAGGTAATTATTACGATTCAGCATTCCGCATTAGTCGAAATATTTAAATAGATCCGTTGCCTAACTCAAATCATTAACAAGTACTTGTAGAAATTACTGTATCTCCAATAATATGTCATTCCAATCAACCCAAAAATACTTATTTTTTTAATGACAATTTTATAGTCGTTTAATGAAATCTCAATAATGTGTTGTAAATAACAGAAATAACTATCTGCGGTAGTTCCTTTTAGTCAATGCAGCAGATAAGAGAATATTACGAATATAATATAGACGCGTGGTGAGTTAAATCTTTAAGCCTTTAATCTTTTGAAATGAAAAATGCCAGCCGTTCGGTTGTTATCTACTGCATAATGGGTTGTATAACTTTAAATTTCTAGTTTTACTGTAGTTTTACATAGCGCTGGAGGACCCTTAACGGCTTAAAATCCGCACTCTAGTTATTATGTACGAGTATTACTCCGTATTAAAATGTGTTTGTTTATGTATGGGCTATATGTTAAAAACATTTATCTGTATAATATCTGCTTGTATCCATTAAAAATGCTTATGCGACGCATAGGTCGAGTGCAGACAACATTTTAATAACAACGCGATGTATACGCATGTGGCGTGGACTAGGAGAATGCGTTTGATGGGTTCAGTATACCAGGTTAGTTGAAATGTAAAATTCAGAGTGGTGTTCCACGGAGGACTATTCGTCCGTCTCTGCTGTTTAGTCTGTATACTAATCAGAATTTTAAAATAGCTATGGATGGCGCAAACTTAGAAATTTAGAATTAGAATTAATGGAGCAGGCATTATTGCAATTGCGTACACGATATTGTCATCTTGGTGTAAAATATAGAAGCCCTTAGATTACTA
Source organism: Agriotes lineatus (assembly GCA_940337035.1). NCBI lineage: Eukaryota > Metazoa > Arthropoda > Insecta > Coleoptera > Elateridae > Agriotes > Agriotes lineatus. The sequence continues at coordinate 248,288,437 of OW679194.1, forward strand.
CTCGATCTCATTGGAGCAACTTGCTACAAATTTAGCTTAAAAACCAATAGAATTAACACAAAATGCATGGTTTTCCCCCAAATATATAGCAAAAACTTTCAATAAATGCACAAAATATACAGTTACTGGAGTATACAGTAATACACATTAACACTAAATATTATTTAGTTCTTCAAGTTTTTCATTGTATGCGTCTATGTTGTTGTATTACCTTATACTGCAGCACTCTGCATCAAATTATTTCGATTTTGTTGTTGATTTTTAGTGTGTGTGTCTGACTACCGACTGGAACCCCAAAAGCTTTACCAGCACGCTTTCTTAGTTAGTTTAAAGTTTCTAATTATTTTGGGCGCCACTGTGTACTTGAACCTTTTGCCGAGTAGTATTAGTATTATTCTTGTGGATATCTAGCTTTTTAGAAGACAAAAATAATTACAGTTTTACTTACAATTATTTATCAAAACAAAAGGAAATCGATAAATACCAGTTAATTAGGAAAATTGGGATATTTTTCATTTTGGTACCGTAGTCGTAGAGTTAGTATTTAACAGCAATATAATACAATTATAATAGAAGAAAGTCTAATGTAAGAGTTTTCAACTTGCGCTTACTTTTCTGGAACAACCTAACAACTATCACTGAAAGGGCAACTAGGACCGATGGCTTAATGTGCTCTCTGAGGTTACAGCTGGCTCCGATCTTGTTGCTACTATCGGCCAGACATTCTGCCAATTGTCGACCACCGCTGGCGTTGTTTAACTACCGAGATCATTTGATTGGTACCAGTAGTATATGGCCATACAGCCAGCTATATCAGTGTTTATTAACCATTTAATGTTAAACATTTCGTTGGCTGTTATCCTACATTCATATGCCAAGCGAAGCAAAATTAATAAAAGATAAAATTAATTCTATAAGTAGATATATATTGCAGATAAACATTAAGTGATATACTATCAGTCATCTCGACTTATTAGAACAGAAAGCAATAGTCTTATATTCTAATGTAAGTAAGTATTATTAGTTTTGAAATATTGACTATAAGTTTAACAAGCCTCAGTCTAAGCTCAGCGGTAGATTCCACAATGGCGTCAGCGTAAGAAGGGGTGTGGGCGTTTCCCTGGTCGATTCTAGTAATTGATTGGTGTAAACTTTTAATGCTTTTATTTCTACGGACACGATTATATGTACAAACCAACTTAATATTATATATAAAAAAAAACAAAAAAAACACGACAAGAAATATATATACAAAAGGGTCCTCTAGACCCGGGCGCTGGGAACGCGGGAGGTGCTGGGGCGGCCTTTCTTACTGGCCGGAGGCGGGGAACGCGGCCTGGTCGCAGTCCGGTCCTTCCGGGAAGCAGTCCGGGGCACGGCTTGTAGCGGGCGCTGGGTGGTCCTCCTGGGACGTCGGCGGACCGAGCAGGCCTCTCGGGGACGGCGGCTGGAGCGGGGCGCTGCCGGGGCGCGGGGTCTGGTTTCCACTAGGGGAGTCCGGGGACGGGTGGTCCGTCGCCAGGGGGGGCCGCGACGTGGGCTGCTATCGGGGCAGGTAGCCTGCCACAGGGCTTCGAGCTGGGCTTCCTCGGCGTCCGTTAGTCGCACCTCGAGGTCCCAATTGAGGATCCGTGGGCGGGGAGCCTGGGGGGTCGGCGGGCGGCGCAGCCGGGAAAAAGGTGCGTCTCGCAGGTGCTGCACCAACGGGCTCCTCTGTGGGGTGCCGAGCTCCGGATCGCTCTCGTCCGTGAGACCAACGAAGTCCGGGGTGAACGCCCTTGTCGGCGTTCGTGGGCTCCCTGACGGCAGGCGTCCCTCCCAGTACGAGGATGGCCGGTTCAGCCCCTGGATCCGGGCGCGGGCGATTTGGGCCAAGGGGGAGGCCGGGGCGTCTTGGGCGATGGGCCGAATAATGCCTCGTGGCGGCGCTTTCTGCAACACAAGGCTCGAGGTCAGGCGGCGGGCGCGAGAAGAAACCTCCAACGGATCCGAGCTGGCTTACGTGTCCGACCTGGGGGTGTCCATGGCGGAATTGGCTCGAGGTCCCAACTTTGCCCGAAGACGGAAGGCCGCAGAGTCCAATGCGGAGGATTGGCTCTAAGTCCCCGAGGGTGATAGGCTCTGGAGAGGCGGGAGCTGCTAGCTGGTCCTGGAAGCTAAAGTGGCTCGAACTCCAAGTCCCACGAAGACGGCAGACAGCTAAGTCCAGTGAAACGGCTGTTGGTCCTGGAGCTGAAGTGGCTGCTGGTGGTCCGGGAAGCTGAAGTGGCTGCTGGTAGTCCTGGAAGCGGAAGTGGCTGCTGGTAGTCCTGGAAGCTGAAGTGGCTGCTGGTGGACTCTCCTTGGCTGAGTGATTTCTTACTGCCAGCGTCTGACTATTTAAAGGAGCCAGTCCTTTGTCCAACGCGATCTCGACGCTCATTGGTCGAAGTAGAAGGGATGTTTTGCCCGATTTCGATATATTTCGGATTTATAGCGTTTAATTGAGCGGCGTGATCAATTATCGACTTGATTTGAGTCGTAATCAAAAGTTGTTGAAATGGCGATTCTAACGACACCCAATTTGCTATGTTTTGAGTAAAAATTAGCTCAACTTGGAATTTTTAATTCCGTGTTCCGCGTAAAGCTTAATTAAGCATTACTCTTATGGCGTATGTTCAAAAGTTTATTATGCTTCGATCGGTTGCGCGCTATTTTTATAAGACTTTTGAGACCAATTACGCTTTTCTGGGATGCTTCCTTCCGTTGATTATACTTTAATTTGTAATATTGTATCTTTGCCCGCTGTATTTTGTCGTGGGCCTGATTTCTCCGTTACAAAGATGCGTTTCTGCTGGGCCGCCGAATTTTCGGCCGCTCTCTCGGGAGCGCTCGGGCCGCATGTATTTGCTGTCTGATGGAAAAATTGCTTTTACTCCACCTGTATATGTGCTAGCGCCCTGGTGTTTGTTTTATTCGGTGGCGGTTGATTTTTCCTATCGGCAGGTACCCTTATGTGGGGTTTTGGATTTGGCGCACTCTGATTTAAGAGCGTTTTAGTGATCGAACTTGGTTTATTAATTTTCGCTGCGGCGCCGTTTGGTCGGCTTCCGTTGTTGAGGTTCGGCGATCCATTGGCCCTTTTATTGCAGCGGTTTATACTTGCGAATTGGTGCTTCTTTGAGTTCGCGTGCCGCGATTTATTGTTTTATGGGGGTAACGGTTTTCTTACAATTTTTGTAGGATCGAGGCGATTTGCTGGTGAACAGATGTTTGAGCTCTTTGTTTCGTTCGCCGTGTACTTGGCGACGCAAATTTCCTTTGTTGCCTTGTTCTGTTCACTGTTTCATATTAAGTTATTTTTTTAAAATATGGCAGTTATGTCGGCTCAAAATTTACAGAGGCTGCCACTGGTTTTAAACT
>OW679194.1:248291861-248332646 GCA_940337035.1 Agriotes lineatus
GTACAAAATGGGATTTATTACTAGAAAAAATCGTGCAGAAATAAAAGATATTGTGGTAGAAACCTTCTCAACGGAAGTTATAATAAATAAAAGTAGGGACATTGTAAAAGAAGCGATATCTCAGACAGTTCACACGTTGTTGTGCGACCAAGAATTTATCGGGAAAATAGCAGAGCAAGTGCAAGTGAAAGCTAGTGAAGATATCAACAACTTGAAAGTCAGCATGAACAAGGAGGTCTCTGAGCTGAAAAGAGAATGCGAGAAAAAAACAGATGCGTTAGAGCAGTACACAGGACGCATTAGTCTTCGAATTTTCGGTTTGTCTGAAGAGGCTCAAGAAAATCTTGGTGAGAAAATTGTGTCTCTGTGTAAAAACACTCTAAAAGTTCCCCTTGAAGTGCAAGATATAGATCGGTGTCACCGTATAGGAATTCCAAAGGAAGGAAAAAAACTTTTTGTTTTTATATATATTTTATTGCCAGTTCAGCACATGGTGATATTCATGACATGGTGAATTACGAGATCATAATGCACTGCACCATCACATTGAGCAATATTTTTATAGAAGGATTTAGTCACTTTCGTGATGTGTTCTTGTATTGTTGGAATACCAGTTTCCCTGTGCAGCTGTGAATTTCTTGTGAACCATTCAGCATTTGTTATTATACGGAGGACTTTGTTTTCTAAAACCTGAAGTTTTTTCAAATTGGTTTTAGAAGTTGAACTCCATATACTGCAGCCATATGTAAAGATGGGCCTTATAATTGACGTATGGATTAGTGTGCCACATTTAATTTTGAGAGTTTATTTTTTGTTTAAAAGTGGATATAACAATCCAAGTCGCACATAAGATTCGGATAACTTTTTACTAATATGGAAACTCCAGGTGAGTCTTTTATCCAAATATATTCCCAGATATCGTACTGCACTTTCTTTGGGGTTTCATGGTATAGGGGTATTGTTAAGGACGATGTTAGGTGGATCAGGAGGTCGACGTAGCGTGAAAATTTTGGCTTCGCATTTGGATGCATTCATAGTTACGGACCATTTGGAAAACCACTGATGAACTTGGTCAATACTCCGTTGAAGGTTGATAGCTGCCCTGTTGATGTCGCAATCTTGTATGAGAATAGCCGTGTCATCTGCGTACATGGCGAGATCAGCACCAGGGATGTCAGGTATATCCCTCATGTATATATTAAATAATTTGGGACCTAATATTGAGCCTTGCGGGACACCCTCACATATGTGACGAGTAGAAGAGAAGCACGAATTCACTCGTACCTGGAAGGTTCTGTCAGTTACGAATGATATTATTGATAATAAAAGGTAGGTGGGCAATTCCATTTTAATAAGTTTATATATAAGGCCTTTAGTCCAAATGCGATCAAAAGCTTGCGCAACATCTATAACCGCAATAAGAGTATGTTTTTTGTTTTCAAACCCCTCTTCGTTTTTTCAGAAATTCTCAGTATTTGATGAGCAGTGGAGTGAGAAGGTTTAAAACCAAATTGCAGATGTGGGAGTAAGTGGTTTTCATCCAGGAACTTTTGTAGTCGAGTTAATACAGAACGTTCAAGAAGTTTAGATATGGATGATAGTAGGCTTATCGGACGGTAGTTTTGAGGGTTATCGTGTTTTTTACCTGGTTTTTGGATCATCACTATAACAGCCTGCTTCCAGACGTTAGGAAAATATCCGATTCTTAAGCAGGTATTGAATATTGCTGTTAAATATGATACGGACTTTTTCGGCAGATTTTTGAGTACTATATTTGGAATCAAATCCTTTCCGCGAGATTTTTAGCTTGTTGATATACGTTTTAACTTCGGCTGGTGGTATTGGTTCTAAGAGTGTGATGGTATTGAAATCGTGCTGTTCGAGTTTATTTTCAATTAATTGTACATGAGTCGGATTATTATGGTTTATTTTAGTTGTGAATGTGTTTTCAAGATGTTCAGCAAACAATTCGCACTTGTCTTTGTCTTCTGGAACTGGAAGTCCTTGTGCTCGTAGCGTCGGAATGCTATTTGGCTGCCTGAGGATTCTTTTAGTGGCTCTCCACATGTTTGGGTCCCCCGGGTTAAGCGACTCTATGTAATTATTGTAAGATGCGATTCTGTTTTGGTCTAGTTCATTTCTAATTTATCTGATAAGTCTATTCAGGTATGCTCTTGCATCTTGATGTCTGGTATTTTGCCATAATCTGCGAACTCTGTGCTTTTCTCGTATTAGCGGTTGTATATGTGTCGGTGGTGTTTGGTTAGCACGGTGGTTACGTGATCGAGTATTTTGAGTGCATTGTTGTATGGCATGAGTGGCAGCCGTTTTGAATATTTCAATAGCCTTATCAATGTCCTCTCTAGTTTCTAGGTCAATAGGACACGTTAAGATAGCACCCATTTTGGCTCGGAATTGTTCCCAGTCCATTGGGCCAGTGATTAATCGTGGGAGTTGGGGATAATAGTAGGGGGTACAGGTTAATGTAAATATTACCGGTAAGTGGTCTGAGTCAAGTTCAGGAAGTACAGTCTGGTTTAGTGGAAATTGAAGATTTCTATGGACAATGATATCAAGGATATCAGGAAGTTGATTTTGCCTGTATGGAAAATAGGTATATTCGTGTGGGATCGATATTTGCGCTCCTATTTGGGAGATCATGTTTTCCAGTTTTACTCCATTGGGGTTAGTTTTGCGGCATCCCCAGTTCTCATGTTTACAGTTTAAGTCGCCAACGAGTAGTGTGGGATGTTGGTTATTAAAGATGTGTTGAAGCTCTTCCTGTAGAATTTTGTTGTTGGGAGGCTTGTAAGATGAGATTATTCGCAGTGTGGAATTATTTTCAAGGGAGAGGCTGATACCTACGGATTCTAATTGTTGAATCTTGTCCAAATCTAGTGGGATAGCAGCGAGCTTACGTTTGATAATTATCGCAGATCCACCCCATCCAATTGCATTTATTCGATCTCTTCTGAAGATTTGATAGCCAGGTATTGTGAACTTTTCATTTTCGATAAGATGGGTTTCTGTGATGCATGCTAGATCGATATCATGTCTGGCCAGGAATGCAATAAAAGTTGCTCTTTGTTGCTTTAGCCCGTTAGCATTCCAGTTTAGGAGGGTTAACTGATTTAGAGGATATTGATTATTTTGCGCCATTTTGAAATAAAATAGGAATGAAAGAGACGATAAAGTTTTTTATTTGGTCAATATATGGAGTGATTAGTTCTAAGATGGTTTGAAGGATGTTTGGGATAACGGAGGAGTTAGGAGTTGTAGAGTTGCTACTCTTTGGGTTACTAGGTTTGGGAGCAGAGGGATTTTTTTGAAGTTGCGATGCATATGTTTCGTTAGACGTAATTTTACCACTGAGTAAAGAGTTGGGATTCACGGATTTAATAGTAGGAAATGATGGTTTATTATTGAATTGCTTTATGTAAGGGCAGCCTCTATAGTTTGCCGTGTGTCCCTCTCCACAATTAACGCAGACGGGTTTGTGTGTATCTTTGTTTTTATCGCACTGGGAGTAGTGATGTGGCTCTTTGCATTTGACGCATCGGAGGGGGGGGGGGTAAGTGACAGTAGTTCTTGGTGTGCCCTATGAGTTGACAATTAGTGCATTGAGGTGTGTCACTGTTTTTGCGTCTTAGTTCCACTGTTACTACACAATATAGTAATCTATCTAGATTAAATATGTCCTTGTGTTATCTCCTTTAGTAAGTTCCAGAGCGATAATTGGCAAAGGCATTTTTTGTGATTTAATAATCGAGTAGCTTTTTTTACAGGATACTTTAGATTAATTAATTCTTCATGAATTTCCTTTTCGGTTATGGAAATGGGTACATTTCTAATTATAGCTGAGATGTTGCTGTCTTCAGGATTTCGATAAGTATAATAGTTTACTTTATGTTCGTCGTAAAATTTGGTTAGTCATCTGCTGTATTAAGGTTAATGCGTAGTTCTGTGCCTCTGTGGGTAGTTGTAAAATCTTCAGAGATCGTTGCCTTAATGTCTTGGATAATATTTTGGTAGTTCCGTTCGGTAAAAATATCGGGGGGATTTTTGGTTTAGAAGGTAGTTCGGTTGTAGAAGGCGTTGAAGAGGGATTTTGTTCACTGGGTTGTAATAGATAAAATTTATTCCGTGTAATTAGTGAATCATTATTAAACATGTATTTTTGGTTAAGGTCATTTTCTTCAGGAGAGGAGAGAATTCGCTTGTTTGGGTTTGGATTCGTTCTGCTGTCCAAACTGCCTTCGCACTCCATTTCATTCGGATTTGTGATAACTTTAGGTTCTTGGTAAATTATGTTTGGCGGTTTTAGTATTAATTTCTGTTTGTCAGTCATTTTGATAACTTAACATTTGTTAGTTCGAGATAAACGAGGTGAATTATAAGGTTATTAGCCAGAGCAGCTGTACTCACCGCAAGCGGCGATAGAAGCACATGACCTCCACAAAAGACACTTTATGTTTATGTTCGAATTTTAACAATTGTTTATAAACGAAGAATCTTAGCTGTAGCCGTACAAAACAATTATAACGGGAGAAACTCAAGTCACGTCCGTTCAGTTACTCGTCTTGCACTCTAAAGAAAAAAAAAGACCAATCATAGTAAAGTTTGTGAGTTATAGAAGAAGACATTTTTCAAAATAATAAAATGTTAGCAAAGTCTGGCATACCGATTAAAGAGGATCTCACTAAAATACGACAAGCGGTATACCTGCTAGCAAGCAATGAATTTGGTTGGAAAAACGTGTGGACCACAGATGGAGTAATTAAGTTTAAACAGAATAATCAAATACTCAGTGCACGCGATTTGGATACCATTAAATGTTCTTATTGGGAAAAAACGTGGCCTGTAATTCTCGCAATATTATCGCAGCTAATCAGTGCAGGTGCACATTTATAAAAATGGCTTAACTCTGTTTGTGCTACATATGTTCCTTATCTGCTAAACTAGCAGAATTTACGTGTTGTTCTGATTGAGTTTAAAAACTTCTTTTTGGGTTTAGTTTACCTTTATCTTCCTGCTACTATAATTATTAATTATTTACAATTAGAACAATAGCGTATTTTTTCTTTCAGGTTATTAATTGTAAACTGTCAATGGTATCGTAGTATTTGTGTTTTCTAGTTTTTATGTGTTTATTAGTTTTTGTTCCTATAAATTCCCATACATTTTTATTTACTAGGTTACTAGTGTAGCACGACGTAAAATGGAATACTTGCCGCGGCAAGGGCGTTCATGTGCTGCATTTATATTTATTATTTAGTTAATATTTAATTTAAGTTTATTGCGTTTTAAGCTAAACTGTAAGAAATTACATCTACTTATGTCTCTTAAAACTGCTCACCTCTGGCGTGGTTAACACGTTGAGTTACCGTGCTCTTTTGCTTTTTTCCTCCAGATGAAGTCCCTTACGAAAGTGGGACAAACGTTGAGTTCTTCGATCTCAATCATGACACGGGCCAATCCCGGAAGTCGTCTGTTACTTAATGTTACAAATATTGTTTTATAATTTCCCATTCATTTATTTATAAGGTTTTTAGTAAATATTTATATTTTTCCGGAAAATCTTTCTTCTTCTTCTTCTTCTTCTTCTCTAATCCTTAATGCCCTTTCGGGCGTCGGATAATGGTCTCCAGTCCTGTATCCAGCTTTTTCATTTCATCCATTGTCACTCCCTTTTTAGTCCCATTTGTTTGATTTGTTCCATCCATTTTCTTCTGGGTCTGCCTCTTTGTTTTTTGGTTGGTTTTCCAGCTTCAGTTATTCCTCTTGCGATTCTGTTAGGTTTCATTCTTGTTATGTGCGCGTACCAGTTTAGTTGTTTCTTTTTTATTTTTTCCATTATTGGTTCCTGTTTGGTTATTTCTCTTATGTCTTCATTTTTTATTCTGTCCCATTTAGTTTTCCCTGCCATTTTCCTGAGGTGTTTCATTTTCAAAAATCTATTTAATTTATTTAAAATTTCCTTCAACAAGAAATGCCAAACGCATTGAATTATCATTTTGCAAACATTTTCGGAAGATTTCAAAAATTAATAAGTAGCACAGCAAGCCATGTTGCTTTCTGGAATCTTTAATCCATTTCAGAGATTTTTCAACAAAACATGTGATATTATATTCTGGACAGTGATACCAGTCGTCAAAGTATGAGTTTAATTTTAATTTTCAAATTTTTGCAGTAAATTATAAAAAAACAGGGAACATGAACAAATTAGACATTGTATGACAAATTTTCAAACATGGTCAAAAAATTCAAAATAACGCCAAACAGAACAATAAACTGCTCAAGGACAGGTCTAACGAGTAGCTTCAGAATGTGTAGTTCAAAACGTGACCACCGAGCTTCTGTAGATGGCGCCAAGTGGACAAACCGCCACTGTGCTACAATGCTTGGAAATTTTGCAAAGTGGAAAGCCAAAACCAAATAGCGCATGAAGGTGCTCGGGACCTTAGCAACAACTTTGCCCCCTTTCAAAATTTCGATATCTGTAGCCGTTCAAAAGTTACAAGCGATCCGGACGGACGGACGGACGGACGGACGGACAAAACGTTCGCATAAGTACGCTGAAGCTACTAATAAACTATAAATTGTTGTTTTTTTTTAATTTTGAAAAGTTCTTTTTTAGAGCTTAGTCACTTTTTCTCAAATGTTCATTTTTCTGACAGGCCGCTTTTATAAGGACATTTTATTGACAATCTTGCTTCTCCAAAAGACAGAAGAACTGATCTGCACGTTAGCAAAATAATCTAGACATGTTAAAGCTTCCTTAATATTACCTACATATTTTATTTTGAAAAACAATGCGGGTTGCCTTTTTTTTAGGTAATCTTTATTGTATGTTAATGGTAATATGGCCTTCAAAATGTATGTTGTAATATCTTTATTTAAAAAATATAACAACTTCTGCAGTTACTACCCCACTCTTTTATGACCCCAAGACCTTCACCAATAATTTATGTTATGTACCTTCACTGCCTACAAGGAGGCACATTGAATCAATAAATTATTTGCATTTTGAACTCAAAATGCAAGATAGTTTTTTACTTCTTTTTACAATAAAGGAAGTATTGAATTCACCTCAAAAATTCGAAATTGAGTTTTCAACAGATGTTCAAGTTTTAGAGTCTCCTGGACCCAAAAAAAACATGTTTTTGTTCATTGGTCTGTCTGTCAGTCTGTGTGTGAACAGAATATCTCAAAAACGGAAAGAGGTATGGCATTGAAACTACATATACCGGGTGTCCATTCTCAAAGTCGAACATAGGCAATTGGCATTAGTACATTCATTCATTCTTCATTGAAATAATTCATTTTTCTGTAGATAATTTTAACAGACGTTGACAGAAAATACCTGATTTAGGCCAACTAATTACTAATTTTTTTGACAAATGCTATCGAACTTGAAAAGCAAGGCATGGCATATTTATAAATTCCCAAGTTTTAAATTAGTATTTTAAAATAAAAATCGCATCTTGAATATTACTATTGGTATCATTTGATGCGTAATAATTTTATCTTTCCATTGATACCATTACCTTCCCTGTAAGTTGAATTGGCGAGCAAGAATCGGCAAAAACGTTCAATACAATGTTAATCGCGTATGTTCGACTTTGAGGACGGACACCCGGTATAAGTTTTGTGTACTATCTAGATGCGACAGCAAGCTTTTAAAGAAAATTGCATAACCGGAAGTATGGTGTTTACTCTTGTGATTTTTCAGTTTTCAATTTTTTCAAAAACGGCTCTAACGATTTTTTCCAAACTTGACATTTTTAATGTGTATTGATGTGAGATAGGTGAATTTCCAGTTGAATACCTCTAAAATGGGTTTATTTTATTTTTTTATTAGCTCCTATTTGAAATAGAACACCCGGTATATTATTACATTTTTGAATTCAGCTAAACATTTTAGAGAAAATGTGTCTCTTGAACTAGCTTTATTTTGTACGGTTTCTGTAGAATTTGTAATTTTTGAAAATTTTTGACAAATGCCTAAAAATTTAAAATATAATCTTTGGCTAATTTATAAGATCACTGTAAAAAGAAGTTGTGTGCGTGTATCACACTAGATTTTTTTAAATTTTGACCAGTGAAAAAACCACAGAAAAGACGTGAAATTTACTGATCATCAGGTGAAATTTCTCACGAACAATTTAGTTCTCAGAAGACTCGTGTCAATTTAATATTTTTCGTTCGAAAAATGTAATAAAATATAATTTATTTATTTGTAGTAATGGATTAATAGCAATAACTTCTATGACTTTCCCGTAGAAACACTTGATGATAGTAACCTGCAAGAAAATAATAGTAATGATCCTTTTCAAGAACAATTTCAGAATAAATCCAGCATATTTGTAGACAAAATCTATGCAGAATTTATCCCCTGTCCAATTATTTCTTCCTCGGAAAAAAGCGAATGATGAGACTTCAAAACTAAGTAATCAGAAAATTAGTAGCTCTTCTACTATTGTAAGTGAATCAGACATAACTGTAGATCATGATAGGGACCGTGACTTTGTACCAGAGGGTAACCTTTCTGAAACGAGTTTATCATGTCAATCAAATGAATAACAAATTACTTTGCCAGTTGAAGACAATATTATTAAATCCTCGCTAAAAATACAGCTGGTAAGATATCAAAACATATATGAAATTGGAATAATTCTTAGTAGTGTGTATAAATTTGTATATTGTTTCACATATTCAAACTGATGAAACAGCTTTCTAGGATGCGTACAGAACTTTGAGTCTTAATGTAGTTATGTTTTATTATATTCAGTCTGTTTATTACTGCATTTTGAAGCATTGTGTCTTTAATTCTCTAACTTCTTTAAATGATTTTTCCTTATAGTTAATAGTATTCATTATTAGATATCACTATTATTATTAAATGCAGGAGAACGCAATTTAAAATTAGCTTAATTCAGGCTCTTTTTTAGATAATACGAGGCAATGATGCATCATTATTAAAATTCAGATTAACAGAAGAAACTATGTGTTTTATTTTAATTTAATTAGCTAATGACCGATAAACCCCCACGAAAATTAACGATTTAAATTGAAAAGAATTTAAAAACCCTAAATACGAAAAGAAAACACAACAAAAATTATCATTTGGCATTTTATTAAAAAAAAGAACGTTGCAGCTGCATCGAAAAAACTAGCATAAAATGTACTTGTTTTGAAAAAGAAGCAGAATAAAAGTGATGTCAAACGCTTTTTTTTGCAAAGCGTATTTTGAACAGCTTAAATTAAAAACACGTAAACATAATACCATATAGCTATAATGAATGTATAATCGAAGTCGCAACTATATCGATTTTTGACTGTAGCTCAAAAATAAAAGGAAATTTCCAAATGTAACGAAAATGGGACATACCTTCTTACTCCCTGTACGCGTAATTATTAGGAAGTCATACAAAAACGAAACACCCGATCTTAATGCTTACTATGCTATTGAACACCAAGTCTGCTCAAGAATCAGTGCTTAAAAATAAATAACAAATTATGTCTCCCTACTTCTACTTGTGATCTAAAATATCAAATAAAATAAGCTAGCGACGCCCGCAGGTCAAAAGCGATGTTGCCGCGATTTTGGAGGTCATAATATGCTTTACGTATACCGGAGGCAACTTAGCACAGGGCTTGCCTAGCTTAGAAGCGATCCCAGAGCCACCGGTCTATACTCAAACTAAAAGACCGTTTTGCAGGTACTTGGGGTCAGAATCACCTCTGGGCAAATTTTCGGGAATGGACTGTGAGCAACATCTAGTGGTGGAATTTGTGAAAAGTATGGCGAAACGTTGTCACCTCCGAAAACGGAAGGTATATATATATATATATATATATATATATATATATTGCAATAAAGACACATCGGTTGTTCTCCACCACTTGTAAGAAGAAACTGAAATTCTTTGGTAACATTATGAGAAGAAACAACATAGAAAGGCTAGTAACCCGTGCAGAAGAAAAAAGACAGAAGAAGATCATCTACAAGATCTACTGACGTAGTTACTAAACTATAGGACACCCGATTGAAAAATACCAGGAGAGAAACAAGACGCAATCGTTGGAAAAGTTGCCAACTAAAGCAAAACTACCTCATCGTAATCACCACACGTCATATGGCGACGTTAAGACTAAGAAGAAGATTTAACAAAGGCAAAAGGTATACAGCTTCGAAAGTTAAGCTACCGGACACGATAAACTCAGAAGGTATCTACTCCAACGTGGTGCGTCCAGTGACTAGTCTGCATACTACGTATGTAAGCAGAAGGAAAAATGTTCCATATTCTGTGTAAGCTTCGGATGCGGAAGGCCGTAAGAATTCGAAGTTCGAGATCTATCAGATAGAAATCAAAGAGGTATATAATCTGGCCCCTAGTTTTGTAAGACACAATAAACCAGCAAACTTCAGTGCAATGGATCTCATAACCACAATAGTAAAATACTAAGAGATTATTGCCTTTATATCTTCATATGATTTAAAACATATGCCAGCTTCCCTAAAATACTAAGTATTGCACATCACTAAAGTTATTATGAAAATGTAGAAATACATAATTATTATCACTAGTGTATGCCATTTGATGTAATTTCTTTTGTCGGCATTTGTTGTGCAATAAGCTTATCGCTTCGGCCCAAAGAAGACGCCACGAGTAAGTATTCTGGTGCAAGTGCAATCGATTATCTTGTCCTGCAATTCTGAAATCCCCGTTCTGGTAAGTGTTCTTTTGCTTGTTACTGAAATACTATAATTATTTGTATAAAGTGAGATTAATTAAATAAATCATTTATTATTATTATTTAGTGTACACAATCGTTTATTCTTGTTTATTAAGAGATAAGTTAAAGTTGAAGTTTACTTGTTTGGGATCTTGTTACAGGTAAAGGTTTACGCCTAGTCGTTCGGGTATTTTCTAATTTACCTCGCAGCGATTTTCGTCTCGACCGCATTACAGGCGTTCAAATATTCTGCCTGTCACAGACTGTTAATATCTTGACTTATTTTCCGATTATTGAATGTCTAAGACGCCTCCAGTCGTCGCTTTCATTAACATGAATTTTGCATGTCTAGTGCAAATTTGAGCTTGGCATTTCTTTTGGACTCACAGTTATGTGGATTTGGTTTGGAGTCGACGTTATTGGAAGATTATTTCGACGTCATGATGACATATTATCTAGTTTATCTGCGTATCTAGAAGTTGAAGTGTCTCTTACCAGCCTTAATTCCACGTATGGGGCAACAATATGATAAATAATACCCGGTCATTCGCTTTGGAGGCCATTCTAACGTTCGCGAATTTTTCAGCGGTTTTTCCTGCGGTGATGCTCTCTGTTAGAACTGATTTGATAATATAACCTCATTTTTCGTTGATTTACGTTGTACGCCTACTTTGATTTGATCTGAACCGTTGGTGGCTTACTGGACGCTTACCAATACGTTTGATATACTTTTACGTCCCCTGGAAACACTCTTAAGCTGTGGTTAACAGTTTCGAAATCCGGTTTTATTACCTGCTGTATAAGATTCCATTTTGCAACCGTTCTGGTACATTTAGCCATTGTGGATGATGTATTACTATTTACCCGAGGTAATCTAGCCTTTTAGTTTTCAAACTAAGTTTGATTGCTAATAACTGTAAAGAACCTTAAACTTTGCTTTGTGATCATGGTAAAGGAGCCTCGCTGGACATTGGTGACATATGTAACTTTACCGAATCATTTTACCAAGCAATATTTCTCTCGACGGGGCTCCTCAAGTTTTTGTTAGCTTGTTGAAACGTTGCCCTTATTTATTATTTTTGTTCTTATCATTAAATGCTTTTTTTCTATAGCACATGTTAAAGTGTGCTTTTATCAACTCAAAACAAAAGGTCAAGTTTTACTTTAACAGCAAGGGTAGATAAAGTAGCACTTTAACATCAAGGATAGATAAAGTAATTTAATTTTCTAACTTTTGTTTGAATTAAATATGACAGCTTCGTATTTTATCGTAGCAACCCAATTTAGCTACTGACATTTTGAAATGTCATTGATTGTCCTTATTTTCTTATTAAATATATAAGTTCTTGCTATAGAAAAAAATATTGTATTATACACGACGATAAAGTTATTTCTATCCACTCTTGAATCATTAAGGTCTCGACTTCGTCTCGACGTTAAACGATTCACTCGTGGATAAAATTTAACTTTATCGTCTTGTATAATAAATTACTATTTTTCTATAGCACATGTTAAAGTGTGCTTTTATCACCTCAAAACAAAAGGTCAAGTTTTACTTTAACAGCAAGGGTAGATAAAGTAGCACTTTAACATCAAGGATAGATAAAGTAATTTAATTTTCTAACTTTTGTTTAAATTAAATATGACAGCTTCGTATTATCGTAGCAACCCAATCTAGCTACTGACATTTTGAAATGTGAATGACTGTCCTTATTTTCTTTTGAAATTGTAAAATTTCTTGCTATAGAAAAAAATATTGTATTATACACGACGATAAAGTTATTTCTATCCACTCTTGAATCATTAACGTCTCGACTTCGTCTCGACGTTAAACGATTCACTCGTGGATAAAATTTAACTTTATCGTCTTGTATAATAAATTACTATTGATATTTATAATACTTTGTTAGCTACGTTTAATTTTTTTGGGCTGGTTAACAGTTGTATTAATATTTAAGTTGACTTGTTTCATACCGGGTGCACCCAGTTGTGTTAATATTACCGATTTTTATGTTGTATCTATTTGATAATATACACTGGTTATGGTACATATTTTACCATAAAGTTTATGTGGTTTAGTTACAGCAAATTGTTTATGACCAAACCGTTAAAGTGAGTTTGTTTTAAATTATATAGCTATCGACTATATTTTGAAGTTTATGAGTTCTTTTTATTATTGTAGGTATATTTGTTGTATGAAAAAGTCAAACAACCAGTGAACTAGTCGGCTCTCCGATATGCCAATATAGTCAAGATAATTTAAAATTAACTGAAAACTCTCGTATTAATCTATAGAAACTACAATTACATATTGGTCTTTTTCTCATAATAATTACAAACGCAATCGACTACACCTTGAAGGTTAATACTCAATCCCTAATGAGGTACAAGTTTAGAACTAACAATTTTATGTATAACGTATTCTACTAACGAGTTTCACTTCGTGATAAGGTAACTGCGATCTTAGCGCACGAAAGTATTGTTTAAAGATAGCTGCGCAATTTGCATACAAATTAGCTTAAAAACGTAGCGTTGTAGTCAAACAGCACGACCTTAAAGGCGAGAGATAATCGCAAGTTCTCAATTTAACTCTACCGATTTTGGCTTGACCTTCTATCGATTAATTTTGATGAATAGAATCACCTTAATTCGTCTATGTTGGTTGGAGACTGTTAAGATTCTAATTTAAACGCTATTTCTAATCATTGATGAATAATAATGCTCCTACTTTAATGTTATCAATTTTTGTTATTAAAACTCGTTGTTTGTTTTAAAAATGAAGAAAAAAAATTGAAATCCCAATTAATAAATAATTAAAATGTATAATCTTAATTCATACTTAACACGGTGTGTCTCATAAACATTGAATGGAAGAACTGGCAGGTAAGAGATGAAATAACGAAATCGTCTTTATTTCTTTATCAGCCTGTTCTCGAGATGCTATAAAATGTTTTTAAAGCAAATCGCCAGAATTGCCTTTTAAAGTTGTCCTTGACTTTAAGAAAATTGACAGGAATAATCCCCAAACGAGACTCGAAAAGGTCAGTATATTTCCCACTAACACACTTTCACGCTTTTTCGCTTGAACGAATCTCGTCGACTGACACGAAGACATATTTAAGGGTAGTCAGGGTCTATCATTAATAGTCTCTGCGATGACATTATGTCCATATTTGCAAATGCTTTCTGAATTCTGAACGCTGAATTAGAAGGATTGCTGCATAAAATGTATTCCACTTCCGGGACGCGTATTGGCATTGTTTACTATTGCACAGTGCGCCAGTGTTCTGAATCGCAGTAAGAAATGCATGATAAAAAATTTCACTGACATTATTTACTATACGGTACAGAACACGAACCGTGTAGTTGCTCTGAAACGCAGTAAACAATGGACCGCATATGGTCAAGTAAAATGGCCAATGTTTACTTCGATTGATAGCCATATATTGCTTGGATGAGAAATCATAATGGGGGGCTAATAATAATTATAAATTATAAATAAGTAATAAAAACATTGGACATAATAAAGAGAAAGAATAAAACGTTTTACTTAATCATGATCTCGTTATAATTTCCAATGCTTTTATTGCTTATTTATAATTATTAGCCTTTCTTCCCCACTTATAGTATTTGGTGCATGGCTTATAAATATTTCTATATTGTTCAAATATATATGCTAACTGTTGTGTCTTTCATTATGATTTTCAAATATTTTACAACTTCCTGTAGATATTATTCACTTGGGTTTCCGTGTGAATCTCTTATGATACAATAATTAATTAAGATGCTGGAATTATTTCTAAACTCTCAAAATTTTCGTTAGTAGAATAGAGTAACACTATCTGCTATAATTCTCGTTCGGTTATCTTGTTTATTCAGAAATTTATTTATATTTCTAATTGTGTTGTAGGTTGTACAACGTGTACATGTGTACATGGATATAAGTAGTTTCAAAATTTTTGAAAGTATATCAACTGTAATTAAAATATGCCTATATGAACCACCTAACTAAATTTAACAAGACATTCATAGCAACTATTTCTAACGTATTATTAATATTATTGCTTTTAACAAGATTCTGATTTACAATATTCTTGTATTTGTGCAAGCCACATGTATGACATTTAATAATTTTTGTTTAATGACATTATAATCATTTTTACAATATATGTATATACGTGATCGCCAAAAACTTGGCTCAAATGGGAAACATTTCTATTTAGAATTTATTGGAAAATCAGAACCCTGGCGATCGGAGGTGGTTGAAAAACGTTACAATTGGGCCAAATAAAAGTTTTTACGCCACTTCCGTTATCTGTCAAATTTTACATTCTTTAAAATAATTGGGAAAACTGCATTTTTCGCATTTTGTATAATACCTAATGTGCTAGTTTACTAAATTCAAAATCGATTAATAAAGTGGCACTTTGGTACAGTCGTGTTCAAAAATCTGTTGGACAGCTACAGTTGTAAGTTGTTTGGTGGTTGTGGCGAGGGTTGATCTATTCTAGTTTACACAAAATATAATCATCTCGAAGAACAGTTGCCCTCCATTTAGCAGAAATGATAAAGAAGAACAACAAGTATTGAAAATTACTAGTCACGATTACGACAATCAATTAAACCGTGTCCAAAGAAGAATGGAGAGAAAACTAAATTGAAACCATGATGGACAGGAATGAAGAAATCTAGCTTAAGAACAAATATGAATTCGTCTGAATATTGGCAGAAACATAATAATTTTTTCTTATAGATTTTTAGAAACAAAAATTTAAATGAAATCGAGTTTTTTCGGGTCACACTCATAGTTGCATTTTAGAGAATACTAATTGCAATGCTATTAGATTATCCTTTATATAGAAATGCTTGTGCTTGCGTACCTGCCTGTTTATCTACATAGATCACGTTTTAATCGTCACCGAACGGTTCTGTCGTTACTGTTTTCTTCATAATGCAACGATAAGCATGCGCGTTAGGTAGCACTCCTACCCAAGCGGATAAGGCGTTTGAATAGAAATCGAATTCCCTCTGAAGAATCCTACCGGCTGCATGTTTTCGTTTTAACAAATTAATATAGTTCCTATTACAAAGTGATTCGTTTAACTGCTTAAGTTTTATTAAAACCGTTAAGATATTTTAACCTATATTGTATATTATTTTAAACATTCTTCAACAGTTATCCGATCTAGCAAAATTTGATATTCTTTGTGGTGGGCTTTTTTCATTAATGACGTTAAAATATTTTTTCTTTAATTTCTTTGTCTGCAATGCAATTGGAAAGACGCAACAAAAGTTGATCAAAGAGTGTCAAGAAAGAAAAAGATAGACATAAGCTGTATGTGCAGTATTGGTCTAGAAAGTATGTCAGCTTAATTTGATAAGTCCCAAATCGCTTACCAGACAAGCTTCGTAATTTTATACATAACGTCACAGTTTGCACCGAACATTAAATACGGCGCATGCTATAAATGTACTGTCGTGTGCAAATAAATCTGGGACAGTGTTTTTTTCACATGCAGATTCAGTTAAGAATTTGAAGAATATTTCCATGGATTTCCTCTTATCAGAGAAAGTTACGGGTTTCAGTACCTGTTAAAGTTTAATGTAACTCTTTCTGATAGCAGGAAATCCATGGAGATATTCTTCAATTCTTAGCTGAATCTGCATGTGAAAAAAACATTGTCCCAGATTTATTTGCACACGACTGTACTTTAGAAATGTAGAATGATCAAAAAATTAATTATGATTGAACTTACACTGACAGAGTAGATGCCATATTAAGTAGTTCAAATGTCCCAAATGCAAGCAGAGACATGATGTCTAAGGTGTCTTTGATGAACTTTCTTTTAATTACGTGTTATAATCAATAAATTGTGGTTGTAAATACTAAAATAGTTTTGTAGACTAAGCTTTTCATTTATTGTCTGATAAAACAATTAAATATTAATATAAGATAAATTAAATACGATATAAATAAACATATATCAACCTTGATATAAAATATTTTAAGCTTCTTCAGTAATATCCGCAATGTCTCTACTACCAGTTTTACTTTGGGTATCTGTAGCTGAATACTGCTTTTGTAACAACCACATATTTAGAGCTGCCTAAAGATGTTAGTGGTGTTCATGCAACCCTAAAGTTTTAAGAACACCTTCTGGTGACTTCAAATAATTTCTGTAGTTAATCCGTTTCTCTGCAGAAACGACGAAATATTGCTTCTTCCCCAAAATAAATATTGTCTTTTGTTCTTCCTGGCCGCTCGAGGTCATTGTCAGAAGGAATTGTTTATGAACTGAAATTTGTTAAATAGAAATCAATTGTATCAGTATTTTTTTTCTTTATTGTTTTAATTAAATCCATACAATTTTAGATTTTTAGAGGCTTTAGATTTTAGAAGACATCAGAAGAATTTCATTGCTCAAACACTACAATATTCTGGATTCTGTAGTATGTTGTGTACAAGTTAATAGTTCTCTCTGAACATATGGGCTAAGCTCAGGTAACTCCTGAACTGAGTCGATCGTTAACATCAAATCTAGGATGAACTTTACTGATGTTATTTTGCCATACAAAACCTTTACACACATATCAATCGTTATTTTGCTTGATCAAAATGATACACTTGAGGTTTTACAGTTCTGCCATACTTCTAAAACATTCTACTTTCTGTTACAGTTTCTAGCTCAATAAGGGCAATGGACATATTAACAGGTTTTTTTTCCAGTACCTAGTAGAAACCCAAAAATACCTACTGTTGCTGCTGCATCAATGATGAGTGACAGTTTTCTCTTTTTTTACTCAAAGTTTTCACATTTCTGGGCCAATATAATTCACAATATATGTATATACATGTACATATTTGCAGAATGCAGAATTATAGCCATATGAATCCCATTTCATTTTTGAAGATGAATTCCATCTTTGAAAGTGTAAGTGTAAGTAGTGCGAATATATTGTTGTTTTGTTTTTACGAGTCAAGGCATTTAAAAATATACTGCTTATAGCATTCTATTATCTGGTTTATTTTGTTTTTATTGCAATTTGGGGACGCATACTTTTTTAGTACAATAATATTTCTTTACTCAAAAAAGTCAGCCTTTGCTCACTACACTCTCCATTAGACAATACTAGATCATCAACCCATTCTTTGTAAATTTGTGTTCTCCTCGTTCTGTAAATATCTTCTTCTTCCTCTTAGTATAGGCCAGTGGCCTGTTTTAACCACAAAGTGGTTCTATGAGCCCTCTTTGCCATTAGGTCGGGTAGGTGGCTAGCCTTGCCCGTCGAAAGTGAGAAAGAGTTCCCTTGTTCCAGGGGTTAATGACTACCACAGGTGTTAGCGTGGTAGCCGGGGAGCGTACGATTTTTAAAATCCATCTAGAGTCCGCCGGGATTCGAACAAGGGCCGGCTGCCTGAGAGCCGAGCACTTGCTAATGGGGCGACCCGCTCACCTGTCAATATCTGAACTCTCAAAAGTTCTTCATGTTAAGCGCCATAATTTGCTCCTATATAAATGACAGGCACTATTTCTTTACAGTTCAAACACTATGTCTACTAGACTCACTCTTTTGCAAAACATAGCACCTTGAATCATAAACAACTGCTGAATTTTTCACTGTTGTTGATGATTCTTGTGCTACATTTGACTGTTTGAGTAGGCACGAGACAGCGTCTTTGTTGTTTATCTCGTTTGAAATTTTAGACCGGAGGAGAGATGAACGCGTCGAGTTACTTTACCGCGAGGATAACTAGAGCGACGCAGGGAGAGACGAACGAACAAGCAAACAGTGAGGCTGTACCATAATGGTGAGTTCAGCGCGCGATGTAAAATTGCCTTCTTGGAAGTATTGTAACGGCCCTTGTAACGCGCCGTTGAAATATTGAAGAAATTCGTTGTTGAACAATCGCGGATCCAGAAGCGTTTTATCGATTGTTGTCAACCAATCTGACTCACCCGAGCCGATCGTTTCTACTTATGCAGCGGCCGCCGTCGAAGCATCAATTTGAAGCAGGGCTTCCCGAAGCTTTTAGCTGTCTTCGTGCCACAACTGCTACAACGAGCTGGAATCCGACCCCTGCCTTTAATTTGACGTTTACTGCATTACTGCTAAAAACATTCATTTATTATGTGATCTTGCATGTTCGTCATTATTCTTTTCGAATGCAATAGTGGCGCATTTGTGTTGCACTATTTTAACATACTGCGCATCTCAGTCTAATGAACACAAATTTGAAGCTCATCCCCGTCTGGGAGGGCTAGTCGCTGTTTGGAAGCCGTGGCTGGCTTGCGACCAGTCCATTGAAACTTATTTCCTTTAGTGTGTAGTTTGTCGTAACGTTACATTAAGTAAAATCTTTTTAATAGTAATTGATACGGACCAGCCCTTAGTTGACTTCCGAGAACTACATGTAATTTTTGTGTGTCGACTACAGTAATACTCAGATTAATTCAGCGTAGCGAATCTTCATATTTCCGGAAATTTTGATGGAGAGCTTCTCCTCCGTTGGAGATTTCCAGTACATCACAGGTCAGTGAAAACAACAGGGTGGCACTTAATGATCAATGATGAACACCTTTTATACGTCTTTACCAATTTGACTTTAATAGGTAAATACTGGCAGTAGGTACATCGGTTTGCACCTGTAACAACTTCTATTGATTGTTTAGGTAATTCTGTTCTTCTACGTGCCAAAAACTGGGATATAGTTTTTATGTTAGATATGTTTTACTGCCACAGCATATTCGAAGAAAACCGCACCGAACACAGTAAGATTACAGCTGAGCTTCGGTGGACAAATTAATAAAAAGTTTCTACACCCTACCGCTTAGTGCGCTAGTATCGCTACTGAAAAACTTAATTAACGCAAAATCTTGAAAAGCCTTACGTGACAAAGTTAATTGCTCCAAGAGAAAGTGTGGTATTATTTTACTGTCCAAGAAAAGTGCAGAAATACTGTTTAGTAAAGTGTTGTAGTTGGTGAGCATATAATATGTTTGATTTATTTAAGGATTCCCCACACACTTCTTAAAAAATTATGTTTTTTGTAGTAGCAAACTCTGAATCAAAATTAAGACAAATATAAATTACATCGGATATTGGTGCAAAAATTTTAACGAAGATCTTTTTTTTAAATATTTTTATACTGTACTTCGCCAACAGCTGTTAGGCCAATTATAGGCGTCACTGTACATTTTATGGGGACTTCCAACCCCACTAACGACTATCATGATGATATTATGATATCCGGGACCAACTTTTTTCCGTGGCAGCCGTACCACGAGATGCCGGGAAAAGCAACCGTGGAACTCCCATCCAAGTTCTGACCAGAGACAGCGTTGCTTAACTCTGCTGATCGAACGTGGACGCTTGTTCAAGCTACACCACCCGGTACCATTTCAGCTTTCTTTCTTAAGTTTTTATAGATTTTAAAAACCAGTTGGACATTGGTTAAAATCTGACCGCATCCGAGAATTTTCTCGGAGCGGAAATTGATTTGCACTTTGGTTTAAGATGGTTGAGTGTGGGGTATGTTTGGATGCGAGGGAGCGTAGTGTAAGTCGCGATCGGCCCATTACCTCCGTTGTACTTCCCACGAGGTATGAATGGTGACGATACATCGACACACCTAGATAATGAATGATTCAGATATATATACGAGTATATACCGGGTGTCCGTTCTCAAAGTCGAACATAGGCGATTAACATTGTATTGAACGTTTTTGCCGATTCCTGCTCGCCAATTCAACTTACAGGGAAGGTAAGGGTATCAATGGAAAGATAAAATTATTACGCATCAAATGGTATCAATAATAATATTCAATATGCGATTTTTATTTTAAAATACTAATTTAAAAATTGGGAATTTTTAGATATGCCATGCCTTGCTTTTCAAGTTCGATAGCATTTGTCAAAAAAATTGGTAATTAGTTGGCGTAAATCAGGTATTTTCTGTCAACGTCTATTAAAATTATCTACAGAAAAATGAATTATTACAATGAACAACGAGTAAATGCACTAATGTTAATTGCCTATGTTCGACTTTGAGAATGGACACCCGGTATATAAGTTAACAATAGTGCAAATTTGCAAGCCTTTTCCTATTGCATCTTTTGCGAAGTCTTAAGCACAATATAGGCAAATACGACATTTTAAGCTTATAATAGTATAATACGTGCACCCTGTTTTTCGAAGCCATGCCGTTTAATTAGTTGCCATTTGTATTGAAAAATAAACACGCGTTTTCTTTGAGGTTAATAGCAAAGGAAATTACAGAACCACACATTTTAAAAGCGTACCCTGTATAGGACTTCCTATCCAGTGAGTTACTACCCCAATCCGCATCAACATATCCTATAAGATCCATGTTTTCACCCGAAAATCTTAAACTATAATTTTTGGTGCCCTTAAGATAGCGTAATATTCTTTTGGCGCATCTCCAATGAGTTTCGTTATGGTTTGTATTAAATTGACTTAAAAAACTTACGCCGAAAGCAATATCAGGCCTCGTAAGTACCGCCAAATACATTAAGCTACCCAATAGTTGTTGATAAGGAATATCAGATACATTTTTATCAGCCTTTTCAAGATCCAACTTTACTTCTAATGGAGTTTTGACAGGTTTACAATCTGTCATTTTGAAACGATTTAACAACTGATCAATATACTTCTCTTGGCTCAAAGAAATAATCTGTTTTTCTTTATCAATCATAATTTCCATACCAAGAATTTGTCTAGCTTGTCCTAAATCCTTAATTTTAAATTTACTTCCTAACTCTTTTTTCAAAAACTCAGTTTCAGACTTACTATTTGAAAATATAAAAAAGTCGTCGACATAAAGAGCTACCTACTATTGTTAAAGACTTATCAATATTTCTTTTTGTGTACAAACATGGTTCTAAATTTGATTTTTTATAATTTAGTTCGAACAAGACATGATTCACTCTTTCATTCCAAGCCCGTGATGCCTGTTTTAGCCCATAGATTGCCCTGTTTAATTTTAGAACCATATTTCCACTATTATTATCATCGTGTACATGATAACCTTCTGGTAATTTCATAAATACCTTTTCATTTAAATGACCATTCAGGAACGCAGTCTTAACATCTAAATGAGTAATGTCCAAATTCATCTTAAGTGACAATGCAATCAAAAGTCTCAATGTTGAATGACGCACAACAGGTGAGAAAGTCTCTTCATAATCAACACCCTGTTTTTGCATAAAACCTCTTGCGACAAGACGCGCACGATATGTCACTTGATTTTCACTATTGACCTTTTTCTTAAACACCCACTTGTTGTCCACTAAACTAGCACCTTCTGGCAGCTCCTGCAACTTCCAAGCCTCATTCTCCTCGAACGATTTCAGCTCCTCCTGCATGGCACCTCTCCAGTAGTCCGCATCTGGCCTAGACATAGCCTCCTTTACACTTGATGGATCCTCAGAATCTGTCAAACAAAAAAATGATACAAAGTCATCATATTTTTTCTGTTTTGGAATTCTCTCTGATCGCCTTAGATTATCCTCTGGAACAACACTTTGGTCTATGAAATTCTGGTCAGAATCAGGATTATAGTCACTATCACTGTCTTCATTGTGGTCATTTTCAGTCTCACTTTCACTCTGAGAGCACTCTTCTTCAGCAAGACTTGGATTCTCCCCCACTGAATCCAATACTTTTATCTGCGTCATATTTTCACTTTCACTGGCATTGTCCAAGCCAATAATCACCTCCCTATTAGTCTTATTTTCTTTGATAATGGTGACGTCACGTGAGATAACTACATCTTTCTTGTCTGGATCATACAGACGATAGCCCTTAGTTGTGTCACTGAATCCCACAAGAATCATTTGTTTGGATTTTTTATCCCACTTGAGTCTTTTCTGTTTTGGCACAAGCACCATCGCAGTACTGCCAAATATTCTAATATGGCTCACATCTGGAATTCGTCCCGTCCAAACCTCAATAGGTGTTTTTCCATCCAATCCAGATACAACGCTCCTATTTCTTAGGTATACCGCGGTATTAATTGCTTCAGCCCAAAAAAATTTTTCAAGCCCTGCATCGAACAGCAAACATCTTGACTTTTCCACCAATGTCCTGTTCATGCGTTCGGCATTTCCATTTTGCTCTGGAGTATAACTATTTGTAGTTTGGTGAACAATTCCAAATTTTTTGAACATATTTTTCATCTCAGCTCCACAAAATTCACCACCATTGTCAGATCTCACTGTTTTAATTTTTCGTGCGGTCTGATTTTCAGCCATGTTTTTGAATTCTTGAAAATATTTCATAACATCATCTTTCCACTTACAGAAATACACAAAGGACATCTTACTGTAGTCGTCAGTTATCACCAAAAAATACTTACCTCCACCCAGTGATTTGACCTCCATTGGTCCACACAAATCCATATGGATTAGATCAAGCAAATTTTCAGCTCTACAACCCTTAATTGGAAAGAAATTTCGAGTCTGTTTACCTTCATTGCATGTAACACAATTATATTTATCTATTCTAGCTTCACCATGAAAATTGAGTCCCGTCACAGCTCCATTTTTCATTTTCATTAACATATTACTATTCAAGTGACCAAACCTGCGATGCCACGTTTCTTCAGTTACCTTAGATGTTTCAGCTAGAAAACATGGTTGGCAAATTTCTGTGTTTAGCTTGTAGACATTATTATTGAGGGTCGCCTCTCCAATTAACAAACTTTCGCTATTGTAAATCTTACAGCCCTTGTTATCAAAATTTACAGTGTTGCCATTTTTGATTAACTCACTGACAGACAATAAATTTGTGGATAATTGAGGCACACAAAGTACATTTTTGACACATACCTCGATAATCTCATGTCCCACTCTGCTCCTTATTTCCACATCACCAAAACATTCCACTGCTGCTGTACTGTTGTTGGCAACTGTGATGTCTGGCATATCAATCGGTTTTGATCTCACAGCCAATAACCAGTCTCTGTTAGGGGTTATATGAGCACTCGCTCCGGAATCTACATACCATTCATGCGAATTAAACTCACCACTCATGAAAACTGCACTATATACATGTTTTTTATCGTGATTGTCTTTCTTGCTCTCTTTTTCTTTCAACTTCTCAGGACACTGATAAGCAAAATGCCCCTTGTTACGACACCGAAAGCAAGTTACATATTTTACCTCCTTTTTCTTCTTAAAAGATGAACTGTCTGGTTTTCCCGAGGGTTTGCCCTTAAATTTCACAGATAAAGCTCCACTCATGTTGGTTTCACACTCCATATCCAAAAGCTTGGTTTTAATTTGGTCCTTTGTTATGGCCATATTCGAGTGTTCTATAGCCATAATCATTGGTTCATATTTCTCAGGCAGTCCAGCCAAAAGTAAACTTCCAACCCAACCATCATCTTTTGCAAAACCAGTATTCTTCAACTTGCCAGCAGTTTCCACCAGCTTTGTCACATACTCGCCCATAGAGTCACAATTTTCTCTGCGAATACTTATGAGTGATCTCAAGAGGTTAATCTTACGAGAAAATCCACTGTCATCGAATAACGATTTCACCCTTTCCCATAGACCTTTGGCATCTTTGGTGTCTTTTATGTGTACAAACAAACTTGCATCGATGGTCAAAATTAACTTTGATCTGGCTTGGGCAATCTTGGTATCGTCCTTCTCGGTTCCAAGAATACACGCCTGTTGGCCTTCAAGAATCAAGTAATTTTCCACTGCAAAACACCACTCATCATGGTTTTCTCGGCCACGTAGCTTTGGCACACTACCAAGGAAGTTCACCGACATGTTTTTACCACAGTTTTATTAACTCCAAAAAACGATTATTTTAAAACAAACGCACTAGGTCCATAACCTATTGAAAAATAAACACGCGTTTTCTTTGAGGTTAATAGCAAAACTGCACTTTATTAAACTTAATAACAAAGCTTTACAACACAAGGTGACATCTACTGGTCAATTACAATCTCAATGTAACTAAGTGTAATGAACAATACAGAATACATCCTGACACAAAAATACAACTATAACATAATAAACACAGATGGCGCAGCATCCAAGAATTAATTAGAGTCCCTGTATATAGGTTACTAAGAGTTGGGCAAACAACGGGATACATTTTGATTGGTTTGGATCACTTTTTGCAAGGCATGTGTGATAAAAGTGCCTTTTCACATATTTTGTATCATGTTACAACCGATAGATTCACACAAGAAAATCTAAATTTTAACTAAATTGGCCGTATATTCCTAATAGTCGGTTCTAGAGATCCTTAAGAATGATCAAAGTCTGAAAACTCTCTGATCAGAAGCAAGTTAGCAAGTCTGGTTCCCATAACCTCTTTGTTCGACATATGTCAAATATCTAATTTGGATCAAAAATGTTTGTAAAATCAGGCTGTTTGCCTAACTCTTAGTAAACTATATACAGGATCTCTAGAATTAATTAGAGATATTTGACATATGTCGAACAAAGAGGTTATGGGAACCAACCTTGCTAACTTGCCTTTGATGGGAGAGTTTTCAGAGTATTGATCATTCTTAGGATCTCTAGAACCGACTATTAGGAATATACGGCCAATTTAGTTAAGATTTAGATTTGTATTTGTGAAACTATTAGTCGTAACATGTTACAAAATATGCAAAAACGCAACTTTTATCTCACATGCCTTGCAAAAAGTGATCCAAACCAATCAAAATGTATCCCGTTGTTTGCCCAACTCTTAGTAACCTATATACAGGGACTCTAGAATTAATGAATATTTTAAGATTAGCGACTTTCAACAATTTGACGTTCAACATTAGATAACCGTTGTAATTGGAAATTTTTTTCCTAGGAAAAGCCAAAGAAAATCAGCCTACCATTATCGGTAATTGCCTGGCTCTTCCTCGTCCCTGGCAAGGGGCAACATTCTCCTTGCACGTCACACTTAAAAGTCATTTCAAAATATGGGTGGCTTGTAAGCTAGACATCTATTCTTCTGTTTAATCCATATCAGTGACGTCAGCAGCTGGAAGAGCACTGCACCTCAGGAATAGAACACCGCACTGAAGTTTGCAATATAGTAACTGAAGCGGCAACATAAATTTGAAGGAACAATTTATAGTGCTTTGCGCTGGCCACCATTATTATGTTCCAGCATACGATTTGCGTATTAGTACCTTTTATTGCTAAAGGGAGATTGTAAAGGTTACTAGGCCATTATGAACTTCCAAAAATGCTTTATATGGGCTCGACCAAGCCTGCTTGTCACGTTTGATATATTTAAAAGCATGTCTTTTGTAAGTTTCCTAAGCGCATTAAAGTTTACTTTGTTGGGAAATGCCTATGTCCTAATGGCATACAAGAATCGCAAAAGCTAAATCTTGCAAACTTTAATGGAACTTCCAATATTGAAGGATTCGCCGGTCTGATGGGCCAACTAGGTTACAAAAATTAGATGAGACTTTACAGACTGCTTGCTTAAGTACTCATTCTCAAGTGGATTAAAGAAGGTGCCATTCGTAAATATAGGAAATGCATTTTCAAACGGAGTGACAAATTATGTAACGACGATAATATTGTTTCTAAGAATTGGTAGGTGTTTATGTCATTATTTTGTAGGCCTTACACGAAATACTAGTTTTGCACTTACAATAGAGGCTGTAAACAATCAAATTCGCTATTTGATAGTTCTTTCAGTTGTTAAGATTTTGATGTTCATTTCAATCACTTTTAGAGGGCTAGTACACTGACATTGGCATTGACAAACTTATAATAGTATCGCCATTTTAAATAAAGCTTGGATAAACTTGTATCAATTCGAAATTAAACAAGGTGAACTAAAGATGTCCGGGATCACAGTTCGCATTTTCTTTCCTGTATAAACCATCGTGGAAATAAAACACGGTGTCTAAAACAGTGCCTCTAGTCTTTGTATCCTTTTTATAGTAATTAACAACTGCACAAATTTCTATGGCTATTTTATAAACATACGATTGTATAAATGTCTCTGGCTAAGAAACACCCTCTTTAATGCTCTGCCACACAGGTATATTCTTTTATATTTTTATATTATAATCAGGAGTAAATTATATTATAAATTGGTTTTTTTCTAACAATTGCTGCAGTCAAGAACATTTCGAAGTCAACAATTAAAGGTTGCAGTGATTTTTTACGAATTTCGTGGTTATCTTAATAACATAATAATGTAAACTTTTTTTTAAGTTATATTTGCATATTTACAATTTAGACTTACAGTTTGACTAATAAGTAAATTTGATATACATATATACACATGTAATGAGTTAGGATCAAGCCATCGATATTCTCCCAAAGGGTTTATAGTAATTTTGGCTGAGTTAAGCAACTGGGTCTTATGGAAATTTACGCTTCAATCTTCTTGGGACTGCTGGTTGATTTGCGAGCTGCTCTACAAGGTCGTTTTCATGTCCTGCTAGTCTGAAGCTGTTATGCTCTTGTAAGTCTTTTAATTTCGGCTGCTACGTACGGGATCTTCAGATCTGCGTGGAGGGTGTCGTTGTTTACATACCATGGCGCGTCAGTCATCATACGAAGGACCTTAGACTGGAACCTTTGGAGGATTTTGGTGTGGGATGCCTTCGGCAGCCCCATA
The DNA here is from genome assembly GCA_940337035.1 of Agriotes lineatus. Lineage (NCBI taxonomy): Eukaryota > Metazoa > Arthropoda > Insecta > Coleoptera > Elateridae > Agriotes > Agriotes lineatus. The sequence continues at coordinate 248,319,228 of OW679194.1, forward strand.
GCTGGATTCCGTAGGTCCATACAGGTTTCAAGATTACGTTGTATAGTAATAGCTTATTTGATAGGGATAGTTGCGATCGTCTTCCAATTGGCCAGTGCATTTGTTTAACTTTCAGATCCAGGTGTTTCCTCTAAGTTTTAATGTGAGTGCTCCAAGTAAGTTTACCATCGAGGTGCATCCCTAGGTATTTTATTTCGGATTTTATTGGGATAGGATCATCGTTAAACCTAATTTGTGGATAAACTAAGCGTCTGTTTGTGAAGGTTATTTGTGCAGATTTTTCACTATTGACCGTTATTCGCCATTTGCTAGTCCAATCTTGCAGTAAATCGAGGTGGAGTTGTAGTTGTTCTGCTGCTGCTTCAGGTATTTCGTTGGTTGATAGGATGGCCATATCGTCTGCAAACATGGCGATTAGGGTGTTCTCTGTGGTTGGAGAGTCGGAGGAGTAGATCAGGTATAGCAGCGGTCCCAGAACACTACCTTGCGGAACTCCTGACTTAATTTGGTGGTATTCGGAAATTGCACTGTATAGGGTTACTTGGTAGAACCTCTCAGCTAGGTATGATTTTAATACTAGGTAGATCTGACTTGGTAGATGTAATTTGATCTTGTATAGTAATCCTTTATGCCAAACTTTATCGAAGGACTGTTTGATATCTAAAAACGCAGCAGCGCTTGTTTGTTTGGATTCAAGTCCTTTCATTATATGATTAACGATATGGTGGCTTTGGTGAATTGTAGAATGGGCTTCACGAAAACCGAACTGATAACAGGGTATTATTTGATTGAAATCTACCGTTTCTTTTATCCTTTTGGACAGGAGCCTTTCAAGTATTTTAGACATTAGGGGTAGGAGACTTATGGGTCTGTAAGAGGATGGTTGGTTAGGTGGTTTACCAGGCTTTGCAATCATAATGATCCGAGCGTACTTCCATAGTATTGGGAAGTAAGTTAATCGTAGGATACTATTATATATCGTGATGAGTAGAACTAACGCTTTTCTTGGAAGATGTTGCAGTATTTCTCCTACAATTAGATCATATCCAGGGGCTTTTCTAATGCCTGTGAGTTTAATTTGGTGGCGAACTTCAGATGGTGAGAAGGGTGAAATCGGCAGTGAAAGCTGGCACGGAGCATTCAGAAAATCTTCTACTTCGTTGTCGTCATGATTGCCTTGCGGGATTGGAGTCGTGAAAACGTCAGTAAGATGTTGTGAAAATATATCTGCCTTATCTTTATCAGTTCTGGCCCATGAATCATCAGGTTTCTTGATTGGAGGAATTGCTACGATTGGTTTCTTGAACTTCTTCGTTGCCTTCCAGATAGTGTGGTCGTTAGGTGATAGTTTTGTGATGTATTGCTTAAATGTTTCATTGCGTGCTGCCGTAAGCTTGTCATGCAGCTGGTGAGATTATTTTGTCGTGCCTGTTTCTTGTCGTTTTCCACTTTTTCCGAACGCTACGCTTCTCTGTGATGAGATCTCGTACGTGGCGAGAAATGTTGGTGACTTCAGGACTACTATTCGTAGAAGTAGGTGTGGCTTGCCAAGCAGCTGATTGGATTATTGTAGTTAAGTATTGAACTGCTTCGTCGAGGTCATTAGCATCTTTAATCCTAATTCTGAGGATGATGTTTTCTTCCAAGTAGTTTTTGAAACAATCCCAATCTGTATTTTTAGTGCATAGTCTGATGGGTGTTTCTTTTGTAATTACTGTTGTGCTGACGGTAATGATGGCTGGAGAATGATCAGTGGATAAGTCATAGTTAGATTCTACTTTAGTATATGTGGTAGCTATTCCATTGGTGATTGCGTAGTCTAGTAAATCCGGCAGTTTGTTTGTATCGCTAGGCCAATAGGTGGGTTCTCCAGTAGAGAGATAACCGAAGTTGTTTCTTTGGACTGTTTTTAGTAAGTTGCGTCCTTTTGGGTTTATCAGTCTAGAGCCCCAGGCTGTGTTTTTCGCATTCCAATCTCCCCTAGCTATGAACTTAGCACCCAGGGACCTGAGGAATTCTTCGTTATTCATCGGATCATATGGCATGCCTCGCTGCAATAACAAGTGGATAGGGAAGAGCTTGTACTTTTGTAATTGCACCTTGGATTTTTTCTGTTTGATGAGGCTGCAATTCGTAATGAGCGATTGTATTTTTGATTATAACAGCTGAGCCGCCGTGGGCAGTCCCATCTGGGTGATTAGCATAGTATGTGGTATTTTTAATGCTGTCCTGTTCGTGCATGAGTTTCTGAAATTAGTAATATATCAATATGTTGCAGCTGTAGGAAAGTTATTACTTCAGAAATGTGGTTAAAATGCCGTTGGCATTCCACAAATCACTACGTATCGAAGTGGCCATTTTTAAGCTATTTTGTTAATTACTGTGGAGAGCATGTTTAGGATCATGCTATTTTGGCTTATGAGTTGAGAAAACATATTTTTGAATTCAATTAGAAAGTTTGAGCGTATATCGTTGATGTTCATATGTTTATTATTGCTTCTTCTTGTCCATGCTTGATGATGACTAGTCACAGCTTGGGGGAGTCCTTGACTTCCGTTATGGAGATTATTGGCGTGATGCGGGAGAGGAGGAAATTCGTTTATATTTGGAGGGGTTTGTTGTGGGCGAGTTTTGTTTGCTATTCCTCTGAATGGTGCGTTTCTGGCTTTTTGAAGTTCTTGGTAAACTGTGCAACCTTTATAGTTGGCAGGGTGCCTTCCACCACACAAGGCACACTTGGCTGGAGTGTTGGGATCTTTTTTGCATACTGATGTTGCGTGTCCAGCTCCGCATTTAACGTAAGTGAAAGGTTTCTTACAATAGCTTTTTGTATGGCCATAGTCTTGGCATCTAAGGCATTGTGGAATGGTATTTTTCTTCCTGGGGAGTTCTATGGAAACGATTATGTTACTGATGTGTTTAACGTCAAATAGCTTTTTATTGTTTTCGCTGGGTTCGAGGTCCACCATAAAGAGAGGAAGAGGTTGTTTAGTTACTCTGTGGCGTAAATTTATGATGTTACGAACCTTGTGACCTTGTTCTGCTAGTTCTTTCTTGATGGTGTCCACTGGTATGGAATGATGTAGGTTTCGAATGGCTACTCTATATGCTCTCTCTTCTTTGAGCTGATACGTATGATGAATTATGTTTTCCTTTTTGATATGTTTGGTTAATTTTCTGTAGGAGTTTGAGGTCAGGGTATTGATTTTAATTGAGTCGCTCGACGTTACTGATGTGTAGTATTGCTCTTTTTCGATGACTTTTGTGATATTTGCTATCATTTTTCCATAATCATTGACACCATGAATGTAAATTGGTGGCGGTTTTGAGGTTTTACTTGATTGATTATCATTATCATTATTACTTTTTTCTTGAGATAGAATTTCATACCTGTTGGATGTGTTCAGTTGGTTAGGTTGGGTTGAGTTGAGATTTGGTAGGGGTATGTTTCTTTTTCTTTTCTTAACTGTCTACCAGTCGTGTTTTGAGTTCTTGCACTTTCTTGATCATTATCACCATCCATCTCATCTGGCTCTGACTCAGCTTCCTCGTATACCTGAGAGCTCGCGTACTGAATATCTAAATCGGCAATGTTCTCGTTATTTGTTTCTTTGGGGTGTTGTTGATTTGAGTTGGTTTGCATTGCCTGTGAGGGTTGGGCTGTGTTTGGATACATTATAAAGGAGGGTGTCATTACAGGTTAGTTATGGGATATATATGGGAATTGTGGATTAGGCTGGTTTAGAGGTTGAGGAAAGTTGTATCCTTGGGCATTCGGGATGTTAAACTTGAAACGGTAATTTTCCTGGGCGGTTGGATTATTTACGGTTTATTTGTACAACTAGTTTTGAAAGTCATACTTTTTTCATGAATTTGCAGTTTGATTAATTTTTAAAACTTTTAAAACGTATATACACGTAATTTTTTGCATAGTGATTCTTGTAAGCCGAAAGGGAAAAAGAATCTCAGTGAAGATTTTGCTGACTTTTCACGATTTCCGTCACTCAACAATTCGGCAACCCAAAAAACAATGTTGCGGAATATGTAAACTTTGTTGAAAAAGTAAAAATAGGGAAAAACGTGGTACCTCCAATACGATTTTTTGACAAAAAAACCCGATTAATTTGATCGCTATGCAAAAACATACTGTTTTTAGTTTTCTTAAGGTGTGGCGTAGTTAGTGTGGAAGTGTTTTCGGCCTTTTTGGACATTGTTGAGTTTTTTATATGATAAATACAAACTTCACCAAATTATTATTTAAAGTTCTGTTCCCTTCAGTATGTACCACTGTACACAGCATCACTTCAGAGTTTGATCCATATCGGTTGTCAAAAACATCCCATTAAAATATGTTCGTTATCGCATAGTCTTGAATTCGCTTTCGAAGCTATCTGCCATTTAAACTAGGGCTATCTTCAGTTGTTTTCGCTTTGTCGTTCCGTGAAGGGTAACACTGCACGTCGCTTGAGTGGCAGCTACCGGTTCCTTCGTCCGAAACCAAAGCTCTGTCAAAAATATTTGCTGTCTATTTTGGTGCAATCACTACCAAACTACCATAATTTCTACTGTATTCAAACAAAGTTTTTCCAAGTCACTCTGTAATAGGATGCGTATGGGTATTATCGCCCATTTTGAGTGTATGTCTATTCGAATGTACCATCTTAGTTGCATAAACGTAGAAAATACTTAACGCATAGACCGCTTAACGGGTTCCAATTTGCAACGCATATAAGTTTGGGAGTGCTAATCGCTATTTAGAACAGTGGATGACTTGCCGTCAGCCCATAAACATTGTTATGATTCGGCTAGTGCCTACACAATTATTATTTGATATTTTTAATGTTAATTCTCTATCTCTATCTCAATGGGTTAGGTTATTATATATTTGCCAATTTATTAATTTGATATGTAAAATTATTTTCTAATATACTGGCTCTTCCATAAATTGATTTGATTTTCTTAATTGCGCTCATTTCGATTCTGTGTATTTAACTAATGGGATAACTTAGTACGGTATTTTCAACTTATGGAAAATATCCTGAATGTCAAATTATAGTGACCTAACCTCATAGTTACAATGCAGAGTAAGCTTAATTTTAAACAATTACGTCTGCTATTATTAAGTAACCAACGCCTCTTAAAACGAAATACGCACAAAGGACGCCACCGAAAAAAATACTGGATTTGATAGGAAAACGAGCGTTTGACTTTAATTTTCTGCTTCTGCAACGAATGATTAGATTTTCGTCGGACCACCAGCAAGTCCCTCGAAGACTGGGGTTCCTTATTATCTGCTACCTTGCCTTGCAAGCCGCTTGATGATTCACTAATGTGATGTTCGTCGTTTGATAGCTGCTCCCGGCTCCAATCTCAGCCTTAGGCTTCCAGCTGGGGTTCAACAGCAATGCAGAATGGTTGCTGCCTATCCTGGGCTGTAACTGCTGCTAATTTAGACTACGAAGAAATCACCGCCAAAAAACACTCCAAGACCAGATGCACAGCTCAATACCTTTTATCATTTGTAAAGGCGCTAGGAAATAATGTAAAACCTCTGCAGCCTATCGAACAACACTGCACTAATGCGAAAACACCTCTTAATTGTAAAAATTGGTATATATTATAACTTTTACTGTGCTTTTTGTGGGATGTCAAAACACACATTAGCTTAGTTTCTGGCCCCAATTCGGGAATACAGTGCTATTGTTTTTGGTAAAGCTTGCTATGATTACAGTTTCATATTTAAGTCAAGGTTAATGCTACTTTACAATTTTAAATTTAAATTATTTCAAGGTTTATGCTACTTGTTTACAGTTTTAAATTGAAATAATGACATGGAATATTTTTAATAATATTTGCAATGCTTGAATTATATCAATTCCTATCATAACTGCATTGTTTATATTGTGTTTATTGCAATATATTTTCTTGCTTAGCCTGTAACTTGTCATCACATCACGTTTAGGTAGAATTTCCTAAGGATAATATGATATGAATCCAATCTTCTATTGGGTTCAGTCGAAATGTAATCAGCTTGTGTGTTTAGTATAGCAGTTTGATTGCATTTTGCTTGATTTCGCAAAACGAAATGCAGTACACTATTTTTAGGACAGTAGAATTACTTATTCCAAAGAAAGTCGAGGATGTTAAGTTCTATACCACAAATAAAACGAGTTCATTTCTCGACTCCGAGGCGAAGTTCTCCATGACTTTCTCACTACATCACTGGTTAATGAATTATTATCACGACGTCTAAGCAATAATAAACATATTTTCTCCCGCTCTACCGATTTGACTTTCGCAATCAAATACGGTTTGTCGTTTAGGGTTATACACTTTTGGCAGTACGATAAGTTACCCCTTTTGTATGATTACGACTATCGATAAGACTTCGTCAGGTAGATTTAGTAATCAATTTTTGTGTATGAAGTTATTCTCATTTTACTAGGGTTCTATGCTTCACCTAATCGATACAGAACGCCTTTACGTGATTAAATCCTTTTGTACTTGGTGTAAAGTCCCGCATGCTGTTGGTTCATTCAATCTTTTATATATATTTCTATAATAATGGTATGGGGCTATCTGTTTAGTTGAATTCTAATTAGTGTGGAGCGCCTATGCCGATTCGCTTAATTTTCATCTTCTATGTTACAATTAAACTGAGGTTGGGTTAGAATCTCTATTGTACTATTAATGTTATGCCATTAATTCATACTTTTCTCATTAGTTTTTAATCGGGCCCTGACATGGAAATCGTTCAGTATATTTTTAGTACATTGAAGTCTGTAAATTAATTGCTTACGTTCTACGTTAGCTGTTATTGTTTGCTGCTTGAGTGCTTCATTCGTCGTGTATCCCTTTTCAGCCTTCTTTTGTTGCGTCCGCTGCGTATCCCGCGATAAGTTTGAAACATGGCTTCTGAATTTTCATTTACTTTTAACAATAAAGTTCATTGTTGGATTACCTTGCTTGCAACCCTTTTCCGATTTTCGTCATCTGTTGGCCATTTATTTATTAGATTGGGACGTAGGTATTGGGCATTCTTTAATTTGGTCCAGCTTGACTTGCATTTGATTTTGTAAGATTATATAAGATTCAACTTTCTAAACAACGAATTGTCTTGACAACATTATATCTTTGGAATATTTGAATATCTATTTTATAGTCTTGCTTGGGCACCATCTGATGACTGTAGAGACGTGTGAAGACTACTTTAAATAATTAATAATTTACATGTGCAGCAGATGTTAATTTCCATCGAAAGCTAAAAATTTAGCAAGACATTTCTATCTTAATACTTTAAATAGTTGTGTTTTTGTGTACTGCTATGTAAAAGGCTTTAGATATTGCTTGGGGATATTTAATAATTCTTTACGGAGCTATTCCAAAGTAATTGATATTTGTTACGGTTTTCAAAAAAGTTTTAATAACAATATATCGTCGGTGTATCTATCATAGTTCAAACAAGCCGTTTTTTATTATTAATACAAATGTTCTTGTCATTGACTTTTGTATGTATATATTATCTGTAATCTCATCTACCTTGCGGTGTAGGCTGGTGCTTCGTACTCTAGCATCTGGCGGTACAATGCTCAACTTGCCCCGGATTCGGGTTACAGAGTTGGAACGCGCCTTTTGTGCTTGCGCAGCAACCATTGTGTGCGGTATGTGTCTTTGTGATGTGTCATTGACTTATATTATAGTTAAATCATACAATTACTCGAGTGAGCAGAGTTTGATGTACGTAAAATTGCACGTAATTAAAGAAAGAAGCAATTGAATTATAAGTTATAAATAAACATTTTGCTTGTGTTGCATAATGTATTCACAATGTACTGAAAATTGACATTCTCTGTGGTAGTTAAAAAAATTAAACTTATGTAACCATTTCAAAAATTCAAAAGCTATAATTACATTTTTCAACCACTTTGTTGTCGTGAGGGGTAACACCTAGGAGCGCACTTTTCATGCATAACATTAATTATTTTAATCAGGCTTCTTTATGTAGTCGGCCAGAGACAATTGACCTCATAAAACCTAACTACCTAAACTTCAAAGCAGAACTTCGAAACAGACTCACAAGGAGCACAGTTCCAGGATAAGCTTGCTAAACTCGCCTAATTGAACAGACAATATGGGTACTTTCACCCCGATTGTAACTCTTATTCTGGCTCTTGGACGTTTCTTGTGTCATTTATAATGACGACCCACGTACAGACTTGAATTAGCTAAGTCTATATGCACAAGAACCACATTACATCCCTAATAGCTGGTAGGCAGCCTCCAAACTTAATTTCCGAGTTAACCACTCGAATAATGGCGCTTGTCTTTGCTAAAGTCAAACACCTACATTTTCGCTAAGAACAGTAATTATTCTGCTATGCTAATTCGACGACCAATTTTAGTGCAGAGTGTTTAGCTTTGTGCTCCTTCACGATATGCTTCTTTGCAGTTTTCCAAGTTTAATTTGAAATGATCACTAGGGAACCAGTGCAAAATGACTGTATTATAAAATAAGTAAGTTCGAGATTGCTATTTCCTACATGTCTGGATAAATTATATATAACAACAAACAAAGGCTGATACACCAGATGCAGTCAATAATTTGACTATGAACAAGTAGAGCTACAGGACTATGGTTTTTGTATGTTACACCATACGTTATAACATATATTATACACAGTTACGTAGCAACATCGATGTTATATTTAGATAAGATTATAAAGTCCGAACGTTTAGCGTAAATACCCGCGGCATTCCAACTTTGAACTTCAACTGATCGGGTTATCTAACAGCCATTGTTGAAAAGTGTCGATAGAAGCGTGATCAAACAAAGAGCGCTACATTAATATTCTTAGTATTTTTCTTAACAGATCTGATTATTCTAATCGTTTCGATTTGGAAGAATAACGAGGCTTGCGTATGTCACTGGGCGTGTCTGTATTTTGGCATTGAATATTAGTTAATGCGCTTAGGAGATAGTAATAAACTGACCGATATTTCTGTTTGTTACTGTTCTTCTTGTGTACTGGATGTTCACTATCGCAGTTGACACACTGGGGTAGGTTTTCAATAATTTTTGGTATGATCATATAACTGACATTGGGAACACCGTGCTATGTCTGCAGCTGTTTGTGGTTTCGACATTAATAACACTGTGATTGAAGTTATTCGGAGAAAATTAAACATTCGAATAAAATAGTAACATTTATTTGAGCTACTTAGTCGGAAATACTGGACCCTTGTGTAACTATGCTACAGAGAAATTGTAAATTTTCCAGTAATCTTGCAACCAAATTGCAACCATTTTCTCTATCTTAACAGTACATATCAATCGTTATTAAGATAATACATGTTTAGGCTTTCGGAGCTGGCTTAATGATTGACGGATTAATTATTGCATACCTGGCAAATGTAGGTCATCAATTGTCGCTGCAATTACTGCTTATAGGGTGTTTTAAGGGATGGGCGGCCGTGCTGCAGTTTAAACATGTAAAGTGAATTTTGCAGTGAACGATAAATGTTAAATGTCGCGTTCCACTATAATTCTCTACTAATAGGGTTCTGAATAGAATTTTAAAATTGTTCAAACTTGAACTACCCGATTTAATTTTGAATTTTAATTTAAAGTTTGTTTGCGTTCAAATGCTCCACAGAAAAACGTTTGTATACAATCTACAGGTACATTTATAAATTATACTTAATATTTTAAAACCCGGTTTCATTTAAAAATTAAAGCCCCACTTAAAGGTAGGAAAAACATCATTACAACTAAAGGTTGCTGTATTGTTTTCATTTTAACAGAAACAGCGGGTGGATATTTACATTGAATTGCTAATTGCGTATTAAATGCTTCATTAAATAAAATATTAATACGACAGGGACTTGGCACAAAGTTAGAAAATTGAACGGTATTGACAGTTTCTGCCAAGCTTTGTCCTCTTATAATGCGACCTATTGGATGTTTTTTTACGTGATCCTACAATTTCCTTTTTCAAAATTTGTGGGTTCGATATTCCAACTCTTCTACTTATTTGCACATTTTGTCTGTAACAGTATATTAAAATACAAGTTGTAGAAGGCATCTATTCAAGCACGAATTTGAAATTCCGAAACGAGCCGCATATCGGCGAGTTGAGGAACAAATGAGTGCTTGAAGGACCTTCTCCAACGAGTGTTTTATACTATTTTTTCTATTTTGCCGCTTTATACCACTTTATAAATTAAAAAATAAAAATGTTTTCTATTTTGCGTTTAGAATAACTCCACTGTAGCACCCAAAAGACGTCATTTCATAGCGACGTATTCTAACGCTCAAATGACGTGTTAGAATGGAGTTATTCTAAACGCAAAATAGAAAAAAAGTACATTCTTTCACTGTTTTGTGTTCTTTGTCTCTAATCCATGTAAGGCGTGAGACTTGAACTAGTATAATCTTTTTACTTATTTTATGGAAGATTCAGCAAATTTATTCTAGTTTGGAAATGTATGTTTTGGTTTTAGTATTTTCCTAATGGTTTCTATTTCACTGCGTTCATTGTTAGTAATAATAGTGCTCAGGAAATTCTCCTACTTCTTACGTTATTCTGTATTCGCCTTTTGTGCATGTCATTATTTCTATCTCCTTTCTGTAGTTTTTGATATTGCATTTGGTAGCCAGTTCACTTGATACGCTTCTAGAGTATTTTTAAAATAAAATTGCACTGCGTGAGGGATATCGTAAATTATAAGTGAGAGATTCGCTTTTTTCCTTTTTATTGGGTATCGGATTTGTTAGATTTTTCGTACAGCTTTGTACACATTTTTTGTCGATAGGATACGCTCGTTTAATTGTAAAATAAATAACCGGTGTGAAGATGGCAGCCAGAAGGTAGCAGCCAAAAGTGACGAACATTGCCGAAGAGCTCATAGATATACAAAAAATTATAGAGAAAGAAACTAACACCACGTTCACCTCAATTAAGGAATTTGCGAACCGAATAAAGCTTTTTAGGTGCTACACATGAGAAATGCCGGCGCATAAAAAGATACTTCACATATCGGGCAAAATAAATAATAATTTTTCAGCTCGAATGCTACACATAGACCCCGAAAGAAACTTTTCTAAAAACCTGCCCTCTATATACCGAACAAATGGGCCCAAAACGAATTTAATTGCCGTACTCCACATAGCGGGTAAACTACCCCCGCCTAAATAAAATTAGAATTTTGCTGCTCGGATACTACACATAGAACTCGAACGAAACTTTGCTAAAAACATACCCTATATATACCGAATAAAAGGGCCCAAACAGATTTTAGTTGCCGTACTCCACATAGCGGGTAAACCACCCCCGCCTAAATAAAATTAGAATTTTGCTGCTCGGATACTACACATAGAACTCGAACGAAACTTTGCTAAAAACATACCCTATATATACCGAATAAAAGGGCCCAAACAGATTTTAGTTGCCGTACTCCACATAGCGGGTAAACCACCCCCGCCTAAATAAAATTAGAATTTTGCAGCTCGGATACTACACATAGAACTCGAACAAAACTTTGCTAAAAACATACCCTATATATACCGAATAAAAGGGCCCAACCCGATTTTAGTTGCCGTACTCCACATAGCGGGTAAACCACCCCCGCCTAAATAAAATTAGAATTTTGCAGCTCGGATACTACACATGGAACTCGAACAAAACTTTGCTAAAAACATACCCTATATATACCGAATAAAAGGGCCCAAACAGATTTTAGTTGCCGTACTCCACATAGCGGGTAAACCACCCCCGCCTAAATAAAATTAGAATTTTGCAGCTCGGATACTACACATAGAACTCGAACAAAACTTTGCTAAAAACATACCCTATATATACCGAATAAAAGGGCCCAACCAGATTTTAGTTGCCGTACTCCACATAGCGGGTAAACCACCCCCGCCTAAATAAAATTAGAATTTTGCAGCTCGGATACTACACATGGAACTCGAACAAAACTTTGCTAAAAACATACCCTATATATACCGAATAAAAGGGCCCAACCAGATTTTAGTTGCCGTACTCCACATAGCGGGTAAACCACCCCCGCCTAAATAAAATTAGAATTTTGCAGCTCGGATACTACACATGGAACTCGAACAAAACTTTGCTAAAAACATACCCTATATATACCGAATAAAAGGGCCCAACCCGATTTTAGTTGCCGTACTCCACATAGCGGGTAAACCACCCCCGCCTAAATAAAATTAGAATTTTGCAGCTCGGATACTACACATGGAACTCGAACAAAACTTTGCTAAAAACATACCCTATATATACCGAATAAAAGGGCCCAAACAGATTTTAGTTGCCGTACTCCACATAGCGGGTAAACCACCCCCGCCTAAATAAAATTAGAATTTTGCAGCTCGGATACTACACATAGAACTCGAACAAAACTTTGCTAAAAACATACCCTATATATACCGAATAAAAGGGCCCAACCCGATTTTAGTTGCCGTACTCCACATAGCGGGTAAACCACCCCCGCCTAAATAAAATTAGAATTTTGCAGCTCGGATACTACACATGGAACTCGAACAAAACTTTGCTAAAAACATACCCTATATATACCGAATAAAAGGGCCCAAACAGATTTTAGTTGCCGTACTCCACATAGCGGGTAAACCACCCCCGCCTAAATAAAATTAGAATTTTGCAGCTCGGATACTACACATAGAACTCGAACAAAACTTTGCTAAAAACATACCCTATATATACCGAATAAAAGGGCCCAACCAGATTTTAGTTGCCGTACTCCACATAGCGGGTAAACCACCCCCGCCTAAATAAAATTAGAATTTTGCAGCTCGGATACTACACATGGAACTCGAACAAAACTTTGCTAAAAACATACCCTATATATACCGAATAAAAGGGCCCAAACAGATTTTAGTTGCCGTACTCCACATAGCGGGTAAACCACCCCCGCCTAAATAAAATTAGAATTTTGCAGCTCGGATACTACACATAGAACTCGAACAAAACTTTGCTAAAAACATACCCTATATATACCGAATAAAAGGGCCCAACCAGATTTTAGTTGCCGTACTCCACATAGCGGGTAAACCACCCCCGCCTAAATAAAATTAGAATTTTGCAGCTCGGATACTACACATGGAACTCGAACAAAACTTTGCTAAAAACATACCCTATATATACCGAATAAAAGGGCCCAAACAGATTTTAGTTGCCGTACTCCACATAGCGGGTAAACCACCCCCGCCTAAATAAAATTAGAATTTTGCAGCTCGGATACTACACATAGAACTCGAACAAAACTTTGCTAAAAACATACCCTATATATACCGAATAAAAGGGCCCAAACAGATTTTAGTTGCCGTACTCCACATAGCGGGTAAACCACCCCCGCCTAAATAAAATTAGAATTTTGCAGCTC
>OW679194.1:248332746-248472062 GCA_940337035.1 Agriotes lineatus
TAAATACATACTACAAATGGCTTTTCACCAATCAGGGAATTCCGAAAAGTATTTTTGCACGTGTCATTTTTTACATACTATGTCGCAATAACAGTCATGTCATAAATTTAGAAAATGATATGATTCACATATAGAAATTATATAATGTTTTATGACTTATATTTTATAGGTCAGTGCTTATTTGAGTAAAATAGCGTGGAATCAAAACTGAAACAGAAAGGTTTACGTTTATACGACTTCTGATCAAATAGTTTGAACACCTACGCTGCATACTAAATCAACACTGGGTGAGTTTAAGGGTCGAATCGTGTTTTCCCAAACACTTTAAGAACTGCCAAAAACTGCCTACATATTTTTACGAACTATTAAGTTCTGCCTGTTCTCAACTTTGTTTAATGTCAAAACCTTCGACGGAGTTCTAGTAGCTATTAATTTAGAAATATTTATTGTGTTGTAATTTACGTGAACCCCAATGTTTCTTTCATTGTAGTTACGTGTAATAAAACAAATAAGGAATCTATTATTGCTTAAAAAAAAATTCGACAATCCACTTAATATTTTTCCAGATAATGCAATTTCTCTCATCTCATAATGGACTATTTTCTAATGCGTTAACATATCTATTAGATCAATCGATTAACTCAGTTTCAACGTTCAAGCATTTGTACACGCAATTTAAAAATATTAATATCTTGAAAATTTTAGAAATTAATCTGTGAGCGCTTTAATACATTATTTGTCTGCAGTTATTTTATTATGAAGCTGACATTTTAGTGATTAATTAAATATATAAGCAGTAAGTCAGTACGTAACAAATGACTTCCGGGATTGGGCCGAGTCATTATCGAGGTCGAAGAACTCAACATTTTGCCCACTTTCGTAAGGGGATCCATCAGGAGGAAAAGCAAAAGATCACGGTAACTCAAAGGGTAAACCACGCCAGAGGCGAAACTTTTCTAAAGATTGGAAGGAGAAAGGCGAAAATTTATAGGCAATTGTCGTCGTGGTTGAGGGACGGTGGGCGGGGCTTAGAAATTAGAACTTCCCACATAGAAGGAATGTAAAGGCCTTCGCCCCGATTGGAATTATTAGAGTGTTTGTAAATCTCAATGGCTTCGAGAATCTTTCTGCTAAAGAAGAATGGGGATTTGCAGATAATAGAAGTTTTATCAAAAAGAATCTTATGGCTGGTATCGCGTTGGTGTTCGGCGATAAGAATGTCCTGAACGTCCTGTTTCATCAATGTATACAGAATTACAAGAGCAAGAGATTCTATAAACATCTTTAGATGCAATAGTGTTTAATTTACCTTTAGGTGAAGGAAAACCCTGTGAGATTTTACTCGGGGTTGTAATACTCTTTTAATGTTTTATTTTTGAAGAAACTATCCTAGGCGATCGGTGACTTTGTGAATATAGGGAAGAAAGACTATTGCTGCGAATGTCTTTATGAAAGCTTTCGAGACCGTAGCTCTGCGATCTTCAGAATTCAAACCCAAGGTTTGGTTCCGACACGTTGACGATGCCTTTATTATTTGGCCACATGGTAAAACACTTTACCAGTCTTCTTAAACCATCTCAATAGTCAACATACAGGCATTAACTTTACCATGGAGATAGAAAGTAAAACTCCTTTCCTTTCTTAGACATACAGGTTTCTCGCCAACCCAGTGGCAAACTTGGCCATTCTGTATATCGCAAACTCACCCACACTAATCGCTATCCATATGCGGATTTCCACCATTATCCTACACAAAAACTTTCCGTTATCAATTTGCTTGTACACCGCGCTCTTTCTATATCCCAATCAGAGAATGTCCACGCTGGATTAAACTATATTCGGAAAACTTTTAGAAACAAAGGTTACCGTGCTAGTGATATACAGTCTGCCATCAATCGCCACCTTCATCGACGGCCACCTAAACCTCCAAAAACCGATCCTCCCGCAGCAATAGTCTTTCTTCTCTATATCTACCAAGTCACCGATCGCGTAGGAAGGTTTCTTCGAAAACAAAACATTAAAACAGTATTTAAACCCCTAGCAAAATCTTACAGGTTCTTACTTCACCTAAAGATAAATTAAACACCGTGTCATCTAAAGTTGTTTATAGAGTCCTTTGCTGTTGTAATTTTGTATACATTGGTGAAACAGCATATTCAGTAAAATCTAGTATCTCTGAACACCAGCGCTGTCTCAAGGTGGGTCTCGTTCCATCATCAGCCATCACCGCACACCAAAGCGATACTAGCCATAAGATCCTTTTTGATGAAACTTCTATTATTTGCAAATTCCAATACTTCTTTAACAGAAAAATCGCGAAACCATTGAGATATGCAAACACCCTGATAAAGTCAATCGGGGCTTTTCCCTTCATTCTATGTGAAAAGCCTCGCCCACCGTCACACACCGCGACGGCACTTGCCTATATATTCTCGCCTTTCTCCTTCCAATCATTAGAAGAGTATCGCCTCCGGCGTGGTTTACATGTTGAGTTACGGTGCTCTTCTATCGCTACCCTTGCAAAAGAGTCTTGCCTCTGGCGTAGTTTACACGTTGAGTTACTGCTCCTTACAAGAGTTCGAAACGTTGAGTTCTTGGACCGTAATAATGACACGGTTCACTTACGAAAGTCGTTTATTACGTAATGACAATGGCCGTGAAAGCCTCCGAAATCACCTCAATAAGCCAGTAATTGTTTCAGATGCAATTATCACGTAAGTATGAAAAATACTGCTACCATAGTGCAAACTAAACAATTTAAATAATTATAGATAGTCAGAGCTAGTTAACGATTTATATTTAGAATATATTCATTCATTCATAATCTATAGCCTCTTTTACCTTTCGGTGTCGAGGACCAATACTTGTTTAAAATAGAAAATTGCATTGTATATTTATACAAGAAAGGAATTTTGGATGTACGAGAAAAAATCGATAAATAATTTATGAGTTGCCTTAGCTGCTGAACGCTCTAATACGCAGTAACAATGCCGGTTAAGCTAGTCCGAAGAAGGGGGCGAGTTAACAATAAACTGATCAAAACCAAATACAGGCGCCACCAACTTGCTTGTTCAACAGCTCGCAAATCTAAATTGGAAAATTTTCCTGTGTTATGGTAATCACAACTTAATGAGGTGTCTATTACACTTATCAGACGTAGGCCATTTGGTAAGCTAAAACCTATTATAGCGAAAATAAGACAGAAATGCGGCGCAATTAAAATGTCATTTATTTTCAACACATGCAGTTAAATAAGTTATATATGTATAAAAGCAGTTGTTGCTATCTAAATAGGGTATTAAATAGATCACGTCTATAAGTAAATAATTGAGACAACCCCCATATAAAATCTGTAACGTGTACACGCTGCGTCCACATCCTAACGTATACAGAGTGAGTCTGGAGGAACGGACCAAACTCCAACTCAAATGTTGTTATCCGGTTTTTTATTTGTTTTCAAGTTATGACATCATAAAAAACCCATATACATTATTTTCATTTTAGCCTTTGTAATAAATCATTTCTCGATTGTTTGCAAATTATAACTTCTTAAATTAATAAAAATATCGATTTAAAAAAAAAACTCCGTTAAGTCCTCCATAAAAAATTGTTTTTTGTAATGCTATAACTTGAACACAAGTGAAAATCGGATAACAACAGTTTTTACATTATTTTCAGATGTATAATACAATGCTGGAGTTTTGTCCGTTCCTTCCAACTCACCCTGTATAATTTATACTTTCAAATGTAGGTGTAAAAAGGCGCCTGGTATACAGGTTCAAAATACCAGATAGTAACTTAGGTGTTGAATCCAAAGTCGATCAAAAAAACCAGCTTTGATCTAGTCTAGGTGCTGATTGGGATAGGACCAACTTAGGTGAATGGGGCAGACGACCAACTCCATAATCAGATTCTAAAATACATCCACAAAGAAAAGAAAAGCATTTAAAGGTAATCCTGGAAATTTTCCATACAAAATTCCGCAAATCTTCGAAAATATGGAAATACTACAATATGCAAATTTATAAAACGAAACAGAAAAAGCCTTCTGAAGTAAGTCAGCTTAACCATCTTTCCCCAATACTACGTAGCATAATCAGGTGCAGACTTATTGAAGATTATCAAGAACTGCAGTTTCCATTTAGATCCACATCTTGCCCAAATCTCACCACTATCCAACGGTTTTTGGGAAAACTAAGGTGGAACCAGCAAATACTATACGAAAATTACACCGCTCCAATTGAACATGAAGGCACCTTCACCGATAATATAAGTATTCATAGCAGGGTCAAACAAGGTTGCTTATTGTCACCGACATTGTTCCTGATAGTAATAGAATGGGTTATGCAGCAACAATAGATAACAAAACAGGATTAATCTGGAATGTATTTTCCAAACTTGAAGACTTGGAACTCGCGGATGACATCTGCTTCATCACCGAAATAAAGCAACACATGCAAAACAAAACGAACAGACTAGTAAATGCAGCAAAACAAATAGGGCTAAATATAAATTGCAAAAAACTAAACTACTCGTGAGAGCATCTAATGCCCATAACTCCCACACCCCGAAAAGGGTCTGCCTCATGGAATCTGGGGGAGGCAAAAATTCGCCCCAAACTCCAACGAAAACGACGAACTTTAGAGCAAAAGTATCCCAAACAAGTAAACAAAAAGAGCCACAAAGGAAAAACAACCTAGATAAGATTCTCTACGCTGCAGCATACAATATTCGCACTATGACGCTTGAAGAACATCTCGCTTGCTTAGAGCACGAACTACAGAACATCAAATGGGATGTGCTCGGGATCAGCGAGACGAGGCTGAAAGGCGAAGCGACTAACATTCTTAAGTCCGGACACCTCCTATTCCAAAATAACACGGACGAAAATTCACACATTGGCGGCGTAGCCCTGCTAGTTCACAGCAGGAGAAAACACCTCGTCACCAAGACCAAGTCCATATCAGGCAGGGTGATCTACGTCATACTCAAATTGAACCACATGTTTAGCATCCAGATCACTTGTGCGTACGCACCCACTTCCACCTCGACCGATGAAGAAGTAGCACAGTTCTACGAGGATCTGTCAACAGCAAAGAACACAGAAAACACCCACTTCTCCATAGTACTCGGCGACTTTAATGCCAAAATAGGAGCGAAGTCCACCACGGACCCCCCATTTATTGGGAATTTTGGACTTGGAACGCGAAACCAGAGGGGACAAACAATGATAAACTTCCTCAACAAAGAACGTGTCTACTGCATGAACACCTTTTACAAGAAAAATCCGAAAAGAAAGTGGACCTGGAGAAGCCCCGATGGCACAACCAAGAACGAAATAGATTACATCCTCACATCAAACAACCGAATGTGTTCAGATGTATCGGTCATAAATCGCTTCAATACGGGCAGTGACCATAGACTGGTCAGAGCCAGGATACACATCAATACACAACTCGAGAGAAAACTTCGGGTGGAAAAGAAGAATCGCCCCACCATAAACGAGCTGAGAGAAAAAGAAGGGGAGATCAACCGATGCATAGACAAGAAGCTACAACCAACAGAAGTTTTGCGAGAAATGGAACTGAACGAGCTGTCAACCAAAATTACCAACAGTATTCGAACAGCAGTAAAGAAAGTCAGTGTACTACAAAAACGGCCGAATCCGAAATTCAGCCTTGAAACAGAGCAACTTATAGATGAGCGAAGAAACACCGACAAAGACTCAACCAGATACAAAGACCTCAACAAAAAAGTGAAAAAGGCCATCAGAAGGGACCAGAGAGCGCAAACCACAAGATTGATCGAGGAAACCATAAGAAGAAATACGAACATGAAAGTCCTTCGTTCCAGTCGATCTAGGGGCAAGCTGATCATCCATAAAATGAAGAATGACCAAGGAGAAGTTGTCAGTGAAAGAGACAAGATTGCAGAAACGGTCGAGAACTTTTATCGGAAGCTTTATAGCCAATCAGTGACAGACCCGCAAGACGAATCACGAAAATCAATCTTGAACGTGGGGTCAGAAGAATTGGAGCCCATCGATACGAGCGAACTGGAGGCAGCTCTGAAACAACTAAAAAATTGTAAGGCTCCAGGAGAAGATCAGATCACGAGCGAGATGTTGAAAATTGGAGGAGAGACGCTCAAAGAAGCTAATCCTGCTAAATAAATGCCTCGAAGGAGGAAGGATTCCAGATTCCTGGAAGAATGCATAAGTGATTCTCCTCTACAAAAAAGGTGATAACACTAGCATGGAGAACTATAGGCCCATCAGTCTGCTATCTATCTTCTACAAGCTCTTAACGAAAATCGTAACGAATCGCCTGAGCCAGAAATTCGACTTCTACCAGCCAGTCGAAGAGGCAGGATTCAGAAAGGGTTTCAGCACAACTGACCATATTCAAGCAGTACGCACGCTGATAGAGAAATGTACGGAATACAACGTCCCACTTCACATGGCCTTCATAGACTACCAGAAAGCGTTTGACTCGATCGAGACCTGGACAGTGATGAAGGCGATGTCCAATGCCCGTATTGATTCCAGATATACCAACCTGATTCGCTACATTTACGAGAACGCCACCTTACATGTAAGAATCGATGAAGACTGGACCACTGGAAAGGTTCCTGTGAGAAGGGGAGTCAGGCAGGGAGACACAATTTTGCCGAAATTGTTTACCTTGGCTTTAGAGGACGTGTTCAAGAGTCTATCTTGGGAACAGAAAGGCGTCAGCATAGACGGAAAGCGTCTCAATCACCTCCGCTTTGCGGATGATATCGTCCTTTTTAGCAATGACTCAAGTGAACTATCAATAATGATCCAAGAACTCAAGGACGCTTCGCAAGCTGTGGGTCTCAGAATGAACAAAAATCATGAGTTCAGATGATATGACAGTCACGATTGAGAACCACACCCTAGAGGTGGTCAGTGAATACAATTATCTGGGACATAACGTCCAACTTGGAAAAGATAATCAAACAGCAGAGATCACCCGGCGAATTGGTCTCACCTGGATGGCATTCGGAAACCTCAGCTACATCCTCCGTCAACCAACCGTTCCTACAAACCTAAAAAGGAAGGTCTACGATGCATGCGTCCTGCCAGTAGCGACATATGGACTGGAAACAATGACACTCACAGCAAGGAGCGCCAATCGTCTCCGAGTTTGTCAAAGGGCGATGGAGAGAGCAATGCTTAGGGTGAGCCTGAGAGACAGGATACGGAATGAGGAAATTAGGAAAAGAACAGGAGTCTGCGACATCATCGAGCGGGTAGCGAGACTGAAGTGGCGTTGGGCGGGCCACGTGGCCAGAAACAACTCCAAATGGACCACAGCCCTGATGCAATGGAGACCAAGGGAATCGAAGAGAAGTGTCGGACGCCCGCAGGCGAGGTGGAGAGACGACATCCAACGACATGCTGGAAAGAACTGGATCCAGACCGCCCAGCAAAGATCGACATGGAAATCATTGGAAGAGACCTATGTCCAGGAGTGGACGTCTAGTGGCTAAAGAAGAAGAAGAACTCGTGAGAGAAGCCAAACAGGGAAATAAAATAAGATTACAAGGAGAAGAAATAGAGAAAGTCATTGAATTCTGTTATCTGGGTAGTTTAGTAGATACAAAGGGAGGAAACGAGCAGGATATAGACTGGGGAATCATACAAGCACAGAAGCCTTTCAACATTTTACGGAAACTATGGAGTGAAAAAGACATCTAGGAAAACTAAATAAAAAATATTTAAGTCAAATGTGAAGAGCCTACTGTTGTATGGTGCAGCAACATGGTTAAAAGTTAAAAGAACCTAAGAAAGGTTCAAACATTTAATAATTATATGTAGAATCTTTTGGCCAGAAAAAAATGCTAACTACAGACCATAACAGATTACAGACGAAGAAAAAACTGAAATAACAATCAGGAGACGAAAATGGAACTGGTTAGGTCACACTTTGAGGAAATAGTATAACACGGTAGGTACTAGACTACATTATCACTGGAAAAAGGAAAATGGGGAAACCAAAAGAAGCGTTGCAAAGAAATTTAAGAGGAGAATTAGAAAAACAAAACCTATCATGAGGAGAAGTAAAATATATGGCATTGAATAGAAGCAACTGGAAGAAATTGGTGAAAAAGTTGGAAAACATGGAATGACAATGACTCGAACTCAACGTGCGAAGAGCTAGAAACTCTACCACCAACAACTTTCTTCTCGAAACTCCGAAAGGTCCCCTTTGCTCCAATTGGGAGTTGTGGGACAAAGAAGGGAAAACCACAATCACTTCAATCTTCAAAATCCTTTTTTAACAGCCAGACACTAGATTGCAAACTGCTGTGTTTTTAGTTCGTCCCTGTTCACACGGTAACCAAAGCAAAGTCGGAATGAAGTGACTAAACGATCGTGCCAACGTTCACGCCAACCAAATGCACAACTTCGAGGAGCAGGTTATGTAATACATTAAAAGTAGGGGTTAACATCAAAATGGCCGTTACGGTTGCCATGAATAAAACACAATATATGTCGGCGCCGAAGATATTTGGACTAATGTCTCCACCTATGAGTTATGTTTTCTAGTTATGTTTCGTTTGAACTGTTTTGTTTATGAGTTCACAGAAGGAACGCGATAGGCAATTTCCTATAGAATGGAACGGCGCCTGCAAGACCCAAACAATATGGGAATGAGTAACATTGCCGAGATCAGGGCATTCTTGTATGGAAAGGCAAAGGTGTTGGTCGAAGTTGCGGGCGCCGGACCATTACCGTTCCAACCCTTATTATTAGTTATGTTCATTTCTCCATTGCGGGCTATTTGTGGGTTCTTTTAGTTTTCCACCAATAAACTGTGCTTATCGGACTTAATGTGTAAAATCAAAGTGGTTACGCACTAAACTACCCCTAAGCTCTGACATCAGAAGTGTGTAAAATCGCGATGGTGATGCGACCAAAATATGCCAAAGAAATGTGTACCATGCTGTAGGGGAGGTTGACCAAACGTTCAGCGCAATTTCCGTCTGGTCATCATACTAGATTGAAGCGTTGAACTTTGTCACCGTCTCCATGTACAAAAAGGAAAACATCCTTCCATGGAAAATGCCAGAAATGTGGACGTGTAGGGTAGTAGGAAAATGAAGGGTGGTGCTCCTGAGAGGCGAGTGTGAAACAGCATCGACAGCTCAACGTGAAAATTGGTGAGACCTTTCCTTTTGTTTAATTCAGATTCAGATTGCTCCTTGATTAAAGAGACTGTAGCAAACCATTCTTTATGGAAAACGTTTAAACAGTGTGGCTTGTTTAAACGGCATTGGTTGCGGATCATTTGTGTACCAGCAAATTTCGAGTGTCGTAGAAATGCAAGGATTATTTATAGAGGTTTTATTTTGTATTGTGCCAGATAAGTTCATATCAGCAAAAATAATAATAATAATAATAATAATAATAATTTATTGTGCCAACTACAGAACAGTAATTCCATTTACAATTGACACATTAATAAACTCACTGAAATTCAAAAATAAACATACCTACTTTTACAAAAACCTAATGTGACGGAAATTGAAAATTGAAAAATTAAACCACTAAAAAGAGAAGTCTACCAATTATGAGTGTACATTCATGTTGGGGAGGACTGCGAACGTACATAGACATATAATATACACAATAAATAATTTATAGTTCTCTATACGCCACCGATTTAATCATATTCCGTTTCATATGAAAAATATCAATATGGGATGATATTCTGTTTGCCACAGAGCACATTCTATACAAAGGAGAACTGATTGAACTATTAGATACAGGAGTAGGTAATTAAAAGACTTCACTACTACGTCTGATTACAGCTGGAACACGGAGGGGAATTCGTGCCAACATGGTAGGATTGATTTCAAGTCCATTGAGTATTTTATATATTTGAAATAATGAAGCTACCTGTCGACGTTTATAGAGTGAATGCTTTTTATATAAGTTCAAAAGATTAATATATGGTTCAAATTTAGGATATACGCCGGTTGCTCTAAAATGAATGTACCGCATAAAACGTTTTTGAATTTGTTCAATCATGTTATTAAATTTGGAGTAAAAAGGACTCCACACTACAGAGGCATACTCCAATACAGGAAGTAAAAACGCAGAGTATAATCGCCATAGCACTGAAACAGTTTTAAAATCTTTAGTATTTCTTACAAGAAAACCGTACACTCGATATGCCTTTTGAACCATTGACTCAATATGTTTATGAAATGTTAGTTTGCAATCAAATACAACTCCCAAGTCACGCTTTTGATCAACTTTGCCAATTTCTTGACCGTTAATTTTATACTGATGTACTATTGGTGTTTTCCTTCTAGTAAAAGTAAGACTGGTGCATTTTTGAATATTTAAACGTAAATTATTTTTCTGGCACCAATTGTAAACCTCATTTAAAACATTTTGTAATTGAAAGCAATCATTTAATGACGTTACCTCTTTATAGATCTTAAGATCATCTGCAAACATTAAGGTATGACAATTATCCTTCGGAATACATAAAATATCATTCACAAAGATAAGAAAAAATAGAGGCCCCAGGTTAGTACCTTGAGGTACTCCACATTTAACATTAAATTCAATAGAACTTTCCAATTCATAAGTTACAAATTGAGATAGACCTGCAAGGTACGAACGGAGAAATTCAATTAAATTGCTGTGAAAACCAAATAGTTCAAATTTCTTTAACAATATGTTATGATCCACTAGGTCAAAGGCCTTAGAGAAATCAGTAAAGATAACGTCAACTTGGGATTTGATATTAATTATTTCGGAGACATCCTGAGTGAATTGAATTAAATTGGAAGTTGTAGACCTAGCCGGTAAAAAGCCATGTTGATCTAATGAAATTTTAGGTTGCACAAACTGTAATATCTTTTTATACAATATGGTTTCGAAGATTTTAGCAAATGAATTTATTATAGTCACTGGTCTATAATTACAAATATCCGATTTATCGCCTGCTTTATAAATGAGACAAATTTTACCAATTTTCCATTTATTTGGAAAAATTTTAGTTTTTAAGCTTAAGTTAAATATGTGTTGAAGAGGTAATAATAGATATTCAGCACAGCCTTTGATTATATAAATAGGTATATTATGTCCACAGGATGTTTTACTTTTAATCGAAGTGATTGCGTCTTGAATTTCTTCAGTGTTGATGGATTCTATGTTTAAAGTATCGCTAGAAGCTTTTATAAAGGCATGATCAAGATTATCAGCATTATTTGATGCAGAGTGTTGAACTGATGAAAAATAACTTGCAAATGCATTGGCAATCTCTGAGTTCTTACCAAACGATTTGCCCTCGTATTTAAATAATACATGCTGCTGATTGCTGCGTTCTTTATTACTGATATATTTATACAACGATCTTGGGTTTGTAATTAGAGAATCTTGAATTTGGGTGATATACTCCCGATAAGCTTGTTTTATGTCTATTTTCATCTTTCGTCGTAAGTAATTATAATTGTCAAACTGTTCTTGATCTTTCGTTTTATTGAACTTTACTCTAAATTTGTATTTCTTTTTAATATCACGTATGATTTCCTGAGTGAACCAAACAGGATACTTTCTTTTCCGATACGAGATCTTGGGTACGCATTGATCAAGAATTTTGTAAAATGTACTGTAAAAACAATCCAAAGCTTCATTTATTTCATTGATTGTATATAGTTTGTTCCACTCGGCAACCGAAAACATGTAATACAGCTGTAAAAAATTTGCATTTTTAAATGCATACTTTAAGAAAGGATTTTGAGGTGCTCTTTCTCTAACCGAAATTGATGTATTTACTCTACAACTCAGAGAAGGATGGTAAGAATCTTCCTGTATTAAAGGATTGTCTCTTTCGACTAAAATATTTGCAATGTTACTAAAAATTAAATCCAGTGTATTATTGTCGGCGTTTCCAATCGAATTATGTTGAACCAAATTATTTCTTAGGCAGAAACTATTTATTTCGGCCTTAATATTTCTTAAATTTGAATTAGTTTGTGATAGATTGAAATCTCCACATATTATTAAATTTTTGTCGAAAATTCTCAAATGAGAGTATTCCAGCTGTTGAATGACGTAAAGATAATCATTTATATTACTTCGTGGCACAAAGTACATAACAGCCACAAATAAAACAGTATGAAAATTTATATGAAGTTTTAGTAACAAGGCTTCAGTTTTGGAATCGAATATTTCCACTGCATTCGCCTGATATTTGTTATCTACAGCAACAAGAACACCTCCCAGTTTTGATTTCCCAGTTAATTCAGCATTTCTGTCTTTACGGAATACAGAATAATTAGGTGGAAAAATTTCAGAGTCGTATATCGAACTATTTAGACCCGATTCAGTCAATACGATCAAATCGTAATTGCAGTTACAAACATTTAAGTACCAATCATTTAGTTTGGTTCGCAATCCCCTTACATTTTGATAATATAATTGCAGGTTATTTGTATTCATATCTATTTAGATAAATATAAGCGGATAACAATGTAAATAAATATATTACTTAAGTCTCGCAAGATCAGATTCTTTCGAGATTAAAATAACACGGGAATTGTCAGAACTACGAATAAAAATTTTGCAGTCACGTATCCAACAATATTTATATTGATTTTCCTTACACCACTCACGCACTTTCTTATGCAATAATTTATTTTTGAGAGTGAGATGCTCATTGATGTAGATCGGGGTTGCAGGTCCAGGCAATTGCAGATCGGTTGAAGTTACAGAGCGGCGTTTGCGAAATGCATTCAAAAATTCCATCTTTTTCAAACGCGAAATGAATTTGACAATTATGGATTTCGGTGATCCTTTGTTATTATTTGAAGCAACTCGATGTAAGGCGTCCAAATGATTAATATCTATATCACAACCAAGAGAGCGAGCAAGGGTTTGTAGGATGGTAATTAAGTTTTCATTTGGCACTTCACGAATACCATTAATTTCTATATTATTTAGACGGCTATATTGTTGCATTTGATCTACTTCTTGACGGAGCTGTTCGTTTTCTGCCACTAAAGTAGCTACCGATGCCTGAACAGATGTAATCGTGGTCAGCATCTTCTTAAACTCATCTACCTGGATGGTAATTAAAAGATTAAAACGGAAGTTGAATGCTTAGGCGATCATGTTAAATACGTCCTAGAGCTCATAAAACAGTTGCTCGTACAAATTCAAATTCGAGGAGTATCAGATTTCATATTGCCGGCTGGGAGTCTGCATACCATTTATATTGAAACTTTAGCGGTTGTTAATGCTACAGGCATTTTTTTGGCAAATGCATTGTACGGTCTGCAGGCTTTTGAATTCGATATCGTTTATCGCAATGAAAAAAACACATAAAACTAGCTGATTTTTCTTGAAATGCATCATATGTTACGTGATATCCACTAATATTGGGTTTGGGAAACGAAGTCATTCATAACGTCGATGTGTATAATAACGTGATCTGGAAATAACCAAAGCATTGGCCGCACTGCGGTCAAATAAATTCGACCCTACTTCTCATACGAAATTTATTGGTTTCCAAAATGTCAAGACTGTTCATGAATTTGTGGATAATTGTTTGATATGTAAGATGTTACGGGATTTTGGGTGAAAGGCACTAATTCAATAGGCAATTTGTGGGGACGTGTATTTCGATTCGAATCTTGGTGCAGGATGCCTTGGAAATCTTGGAATGCTTGCGTTAGCATTTTGCAAACATACAGACAATATGATCTCATACATAGAGTAATAAGGGTGGTTGGGCCGGCTGAGGGCTGGCCTTCCAAGAAATATTTGGTAACAAAGACATCTAAAAATAAATCGGGAAAAGCTCAAATTCAGATGCATTCCCTACCAAAAATTATTTCGGTCATGGCACACTGTATACAGGGTGGTCCACTTTTTTGTAGCAGGACTTTAATAGTAGACAGAAAAACTTATTTAAAGGAGAAAATTTCATATGAACATAGGCCTTAAAACTCTTCGTTTTAAAGATGCAGGACGTTAAAATTTTCGAAAAAATATCATTTTCTTTTTACAGTATCCCAACCAGGTGAGATAATTAAACTAAATTTGGTGTGCAGCTCTATCCTAAATGGTACTACATTCTGTGACAATATCAAGGCCCTCGATCGACCAGAGGCGGAGATGTGGGGTTTCGCGATCAATAAATTTAAAAATTCACTAGTACGACCCTGTTCAAAATTGAAATTGTTTATTTCTTCAAAAAAAAGCGTTTAATTCTCTACAAAAAATGTCTCGTTACATTTCCTCGTATCTCCCACGGTTGCGTAGCAATTTTTAATAGTTTGGTCAAATTCATGTTTTTTATTCAAAATAAACTCGAACTAATTTTGGGGTAGAATATTTTAATTAAATAAATTACATTCTTTATTACTTATTTCTGGACATTGAAGATAAAGTTCTTTAATTTCTTCTTCCATTATTAGCATAAGTACGAAAAACGGCTAGCATTTCCTTATTTTGTAAAGAAACGTGAATATTCTACCGCAAAGCTAGTTCGAGTTTATTTTGAATAAAAAACATGAATTTGACCAAACTATTGAAAATTGCTACGCAACCGTGGGATATATGGAGAAATGTGAAGAGAAATTTTTTGTAGAGAATTAAACGCTTTTTTTGAAGAAATAAACAATTTCGATTTTGAACAGGGTCGTACTAGTAAATTTTTAAATTTATTGATCGCGAAACCCCACATCTCCGTCACTGGTCGATCGAGGGCCTTGATATTGTCACAGAATGTAGTACCATTTAGGATAGAGCTGCACACCAAATTTAGTTTAATTATCTCACCTGGTTGAGATACTGTAAAAAAAAATGATATTTTTTCGAAAATTTGAACGCCCTGTATCTTTAAAACGAAGAGTTTCAGGGCTTATGTTCATATGAAATTTTCGCCTTGAAATAAGTTTTTCTATATACTATTAATGTCTTACTACAAAAAAGTGGACCACCCTGTATATTGATATTTCTAGAAAAACTAGGAGATTAAAAGATTAGGTTTTTGTTACAATTGATGCCGTTACCAAGTTCATTGTTCTGCAACGTAGGTATCTAAATTGTTTGAAAGAACACACTTAACTTTTTGGAGGGCCTTGTAGAATTATTTGTAATCAAGGTGACTGCTTCACAAGTACTGATTTTCGTTGCTTTTGTTCCAATTACAACATATAAGTGCATTTTATTACTCTAGAATAGTAATTTACGTTACAAGTATAGAAAGTGGAGTTTTTCAGTACGAGTGAGATGTTTCCGGAAGAGGCCGTTAGGCCGAGTCCGGAATTTCGAGACGAGTATGGAAAAGCCACTTTCATACGAGTTTCGTACAATATTTTTTCGTACACTAGCATACAAAACGGAATACTAAATTTATCCTCGTATATAGCAAATAAGTAGAGTAATATTAATGTAATGTAATATTATATGTGTTGTAACTAAGGAAACAAAGTAGTACTTTGCCGTACGAATACCGCAAAATACTACTTTGCCGTACGAATACCGCAAAGTGCAACTTTCTGATTAATAAATTGTACGGCAAAGTAGCTCTTTCAATGCTAGTGTACGAAAAAGATAGTTTACGTGAGGTCCGGTGACATTGAACAGTACAAAGCACTCAGTTACAGGGTTTAGCTACATTGTTGTTGGATGTACTACGATCCTTACAGCCAGTCTTATAAAGGCCACTAATCTGACGTTAACTTTAATTCGCTGTTAAAATAAACTAAAGCGCATCAAAATTTGTTTACTAATGAATAAAATGTCATAAGCACTGACGTTTTGATGCTCTTTTGTTTATTTTAACAGCGAATTAAAGTTAACGTCAGATTAGTGGTCTTTATAAGACCGGCAGTTAGAGTTACACAAAATTTGTTATTTACTTGACATGAAGAGTTTACGAATTTGGCTGAAATTAGACACCTTGCTAGTGAAAATATTGAGGGTTTAGCACGAGATGCAGTTTGTAACACTGCTGGAAAGGCACAAATAAAGTCATTTGTGATTAGTGATTTTGTAAAAATAATGAACGAATGCTATCAAGCTTGACCGCCGGTACCGAGGACCCTTCAACATTTAAGTTTGCTTCCGATTAGTTAATTAGTGACCCCTAGGGACAAGGCAAAATTTTAGTTGACTCGGAAGAAGATAGCTCCGTGTCGGCGGAGAAAAACGTATGATTAATTTGATCTTTGTTCGAATTATGTAGAGATGAATTGTCATTGTTTTTAGTCGATCCTGGCAAGGTATAAAACTTGGTTAGATGAACTGTTTTGAGTCGATCCTGACTAGAGATGTAACTTGGTCAGATGTGTTATTATGAGTCGATCCCGATTCTGAGTGTATCGGAAGGTGTTGAGCCCGATTCTGGTGTAATCGG
Organism: Agriotes lineatus; assembly: GCA_940337035.1. NCBI lineage: Eukaryota > Metazoa > Arthropoda > Insecta > Coleoptera > Elateridae > Agriotes > Agriotes lineatus. Next base: position 248,349,159 of record OW679194.1, read on the forward strand.
AAGACCGGTTTGGTGGTTGAGCCCGATTAGGAGTTAATCGGAAGACCTGTTTGGTAGTTTGTTGAGCCCGATTAAGAGTGTAATCCGAAGACCTGTATGGTAGTTAGTCGAGCCCGATTAATAGTGTAATCGGAAGACCGGTAGTTGATCCCGATTAGCAGTTTAATCGGAAGACATGTGTGTAGTAGTTGATCCTGATTAGCAGTTTAATCGGAAGACCTGTGTGTAGTTGATCCCGATTAGTTGAATATCGGAAGTTGAGCTTGATAGTAACAGTCGAATAGTGTACTTTATTTGAAAGAGGATTTTGGTATGCACTACCTACAGAGCTTGATTTGTTTTCTTCAAAATTGTGAAAGTCAAAATTGTGAAAGTCGATGATTGATTTGTTTATTTGTTGACCAGGATGAACGAACGGTTAAGTAACTGATTTATTTTTGCACAGTTGAAGGACTTTAGTGCCCGTGGACGTGCACATGTCAGAATGGCCGTGTCGGCGCCGAAGATATTTGGACTAATGTCTCCGCCTATGAGTTATGTTTTCTAGTTATGTTTCGTTTGACCTGTTTTGTTTATGAGTTCACAGAAGGAACGCGATAGGTAATTTCCTATAGAATGGAACGGCGCCTGCAAGACCCAAACAATATGGGAATGAGTAACATTGCCGAGATCAGGGCATTCTTGTATGGAAAGGCAAAGGTGTTGGTCGAAGTTGCGGGCGCCGGACCATTACCGTTCCAACCCTTATTATTAGTTATGTTCATTTCGCCATTGCGGGCTATTTGTGGGTTCTTTTAGTTTTCCACCAATAAACTGTGCTTATCGGACTTAATGTGTAAAATCAAAGTGGTTACGCCCTAAACTACCCCTAAGCTCTGACATATATAAACAAAAAAACACTTATTATTTTCCTAGAGGGCAGTGTTTACTAAAAATGTCGAAGACTGATCTTAACGCCTATAAGACACCAAATTTAACTATCTATAGGGTTTTCAATATTTTGATGTCAAATTGTATGTTTCATCAGTACAGTTTTATAAAGTAGTTATTTTTTTAGATAAAATACTTCTCCCCATTCTACAGCGCTAGTGGCAAAGCTATTAGTATATCGTTTTCTGTATGATATCATTTTGGACAGTGGTCTATTATGAGGTGTTGTATCGGACTTTTTCCACTGTCTCGAGTGTTTATCACACAACATTTCGGGAGTCTTTGATCTACTCCCGTCCTCAGGTGTTCCTGGTTAGTCCTGAGAAGGATTGCTTTTTTGTACATCTTTTCACGTACACTCGTGCCTACCCCGGGGTTTGAACCCGGGACCACTGATCGCTGTGATTACTAGTCTGTCATTCTTACCAGCGCGGTGATAAGCCCCCGAGACAGTTGAAGTCCGATAAAACATATCACTATTAGTATATGTTGGCATCTTTATGCGACAAAAAATAATCAATTGGCGATGTGTCCTTTCAAAGATTATTGCTTCTTAAATGTAAAACAGGACCTAAAAATAAGAAAATTAGTAGTTAGCACAGCATATATCTATAGAAAACTAGTTAAAAAATTGTATGCAAGAATTAAAGAGAGCAATATACAGGGTGTCAGGAAAGTCAACCATGTCACTTCTGGAGATGCTAGGGGACGCTATATGGAGTCGAAAAGTCCTAATCCATTTTTGGCTTAAAATCATAGTTTTCGTAAAAACGAATGTTGAAAATTAAAAAGAAAAAGTTGAGAACTGCTGTACTTTGCCTTAAATTGGAAGTTTGAGATAGGCTGGGAAAACAATTGTCACATATGCCGTCTACATACATAATTTATTAGCTTTTAGAACACTTTTAAGACGGAGTTTGATCATTTTAAATCCAACAATGAAGACAAAATATCGACGTACTCATAGACCTAACAGCACCAGAACACCATACACAAAAAACATATCAGCATACTCCTGCACGGTGTATATATTTACTACCAAAGTCAAACACGCAATTATTTATTACATTGACATTAATTGACAAAAAAAACATCAAAAACTAAAAATTCAATAGGTACCATACAGCGGTTCACAAAATTTGCGGTACCAATTTCAACAGTGAATTCTGAAGAAATTATGCTTCTAAGCGAAAAATGGATTAGGACTTTTCGACTCCATATAGCGTCCCCTACCATCTCCAGAAGTGACATGGTTGACTTTACTGAAACCCTGTATAGTGATAAAAATGTGAACCAAAATCAGAGTACAGGGCCGACAATTTTACTTAATATAATTACACCGTAGTTTTGGTCACATAATAAAAATTGACCATTCCAAAAAAAGCAATCGCTGCTTGGCATCGAGCCAGTGCGGAGGTAGATCTTTAGTTGATCAGGAGCTGCACAAAGAAGAGGTTGTTCGTGCTTTATTATTTGTTTGATAAATGCGCGTTGGAAGCCCCTTACTGTGCCGATTTGGGAAATGTACGATGATTATCGGATATATGCAGCTTTCTAATATGCAGTCTACGTATTCGAGATTCGAAGCCTCGCTTCGTTTTTGAGTTTCGCAGAATTTCATCAATCTATGATCGGATTCATTCAAAAGAATACCTGTCGTTCTGCTACGCCATGTATACCATGTATATTTCGCATGGCTAAGAACGTTTGTCCGGTTGAACCCCAAGTCAGTTACTACTAACACCCAACCCACCAGGTGGAACCCTAAAACAACAAGAATTTATCCGTGTACTTTTACAAGTACTATATTGTTTTGACTATCGTGAGCCAGTCTCCTGCTTTTTGAGCCTTTGCGCAGGCAATCGAACCTGTCTAAGCTTCCTACATGTTGTAAACGGAAATTGACGGGTAACAATAGTGCTCATTTTATAAAAAAAATAAGCAAGTAGAATAAGCTATTGGAAAATGCAAACGTGCTAAATGCAATTTCTCCCCGTGAAAAGAGACATCATAAATTAAACCTTGAGATTATTAAAAAAACTTACATTAATTTAGGAAGTAAAAATACAACAAACCCAGTACCAAACTATAAAGGTAAATGAGTATCTAGAAAAAAATGATATTAAAGAAAACTAACTGTTAAATCTAAGAAAAGCAGCTAGTTGATAATCCACTTTAAATTGTGTATTCTATCGATTAAAAATGCACCTCTAGCATTTATTACATCGCAACAACTAAAGCAAACAATTTTAATGCATTGTATGTTCAGGCAAACTAATGAGAATAACATCAGGTACTACGTTTCCTATTTTGGATAAATTTTCATGGCTTTATTAATTGGAATAGTTTAATATCTATGCTATAATAAATAATTTTAATTAAACGCTTTTTTTGAAGAAATAAACAATTTCGATTTTGAACAGGGTCGTACTAGTAAATTTTTAAATTTATTGATCGCGAAACCCCACATCTCCGTCACTGGTCGATCGAGGGCCTTGATATTGTCACAGAATGTAGTACCATTTAGGATAGAGCTGCACACCAAATTTAGTTTAATTATCTCACCTGGTTGAGATACTGTAAAAAAAAATGATATTTTTTCGAAAATTTGAACGCCCTGTATCTTTAAAACGAAGAGTTTCAGGGCTTATGTTCATATGAAATTTTCGCCTTGAAATAAGTTTTTCTATATACTATTAATGTCTTACTACAAAAAAGTGGACCACCCTGTATATTGATATTTCTAGAAAAACTAGGAGATTAAAAGATTAGGTTTTTGTTACAATTGATGCCGTTACCAAGTTCATTGTTCTGCAACGTAGGTATCTAAATTGTTTGAAAGAACACACTTAACTTTTTGGAGGGCCTTGTAGAATTATTTGTAATCAAGGTGACTGCTTCACAAGTACTGATTTTCGTTGCTTTTGTTCCAATTACAACATATAAGTGCATTTTATTACTCTAGAATAGTAATTTACGTTACAAGTATAGAAAGTGGAGTTTTTCAGTACGAGTGAGATGTTTCCGGAAGAGGCCGTTAGGCCGAGTCCGGAATTTCGAGACGAGTATGGAAAAGCCACTTTCATACGAGTTTCGTACAATATTTTTTCGTACACTAGCATACAAAACGGAATACTAAATTTATCCTCGTATATAGCAAATAAGTAGAGTAATATTAATGTAATGTAATATTATATGTGTTGTAACTAAGGAAACAAAGTAGTACTTTGCCGTACGAATACCGCAAAATACTACTTTGCCGTACGAATACCGCAAAGTGCAACTTTCTGATTAATAAATTGTACGGCAAAGTAGCTCTTTCAATGCTAGTGTACGAAAAAGATAGTTTACGTGAGGTCCGGTGACATTGAACAGTACAAAGCACTCAGTTACAGGGTTTAGCTACATTGTTGTTGGATGTACTACGATCCTTACAGCCAGTCTTATAAAGGCCACTAATCTGACGTTAACTTTAATTCGCTGTTAAAATAAACTAAAGCGCATCAAAATTTGTTTACTAATGAATAAAATGTCATAAGCACTGACGTTTTGATGCTCTTTTGTTTATTTTAACAGCGAATTAAAGTTAACGTCAGATTAGTGGTCTTTATAAGACCGGCAGTTAGAGTTACACAAAATTTGTTATTTACTTGACATGAAGAGTTTACGAATTTGGCTGAAATTAGACACCTTGCTAGTGAAAATATTGAGGGTTTAGCACGAGATGCAGTTTGTAACACTGCTGGAAAGGCACAAATAAAGTCATTTGTGATTAGTGATTTTGTAAAAATAATGAACGAATGCTATCAAGCTTGACCGCCGGTACCGAGGACCCTTCAACATTTAAGTTTGCTTCCGATTAGTTAATTAGTGACCCCTAGGGACAAGGCAAAATTTTAGTTGACTCGGAAGAAGATAGCTCCGTGTCGGCGGAGAAAAACGTATGATTAATTTGATCTTTGTTCGAATTATGTAGAGATGAATTGTCATTGTTTTTAGTCGATCCTGGCAAGGTATAAAACTTGGTTAGATGAACTGTTTTGAGTCGATCCTGACTAGAGATGTAACTTGGTCAGATGTGTTATTATGAGTCGATCCCGATTCTGAGTGTATCGGAAGGTGTTGAGCCCGATTCTGGTGTAATCGGAAGACCGGTTTGGTGGTTGAGCCCGATTAGGAGTTAATCGGAAGACCTGTTTGGTAGTTTGTTGAGCCCGATTAAGAGTGTAATCCGAAGACCTGTATGGTAGTTAGTCGAGCCCGATTAATAGTGTAATCGGAAGACCGGTAGTTGATCCCGATTAGCAGTTTAATCGGAAGACATGTGTGTAGTAGTTGATCCTGATTAGCAGTTTAATCGGAAGACCTGTGTGTAGTTGATCCCGATTAGTTGAATATCGGAAGTTGAGCTTGATAGTAACAGTCGAATAGTGTACTTTATTTGAAAGAGGATTTTGGTATGCACTACCTACAGAGCTTGATTTGTTTTCTTCAAAATTGTGAAAGTCAAAATTGTGAAAGTCGATGATTGATTTGTTTATTTGTTGACCAGGATGAACGAACGGTTAAGTAACTGATTTATTTTTGCACAGTTGAAGGACTTTAGTGCCCGTGGACGTGCACATGTCAGAATGGCCGTGTCGGCGCCGAAGATATTTGGACTAATGTCTCCGCCTATGAGTTATGTTTTCTAGTTATGTTTCGTTTGACCTGTTTTGTTTATGAGTTCACAGAAGGAACGCGATAGGTAATTTCCTATAGAATGGAACGGCGCCTGCAAGACCCAAACAATATGGGAATGAGTAACATTGCCGAGATCAGGGCATTCTTGTATGGAAAGGCAAAGGTGTTGGTCGAAGTTGCGGGCGCCGGACCATTACCGTTCCAACCCTTATTATTAGTTATGTTCATTTCGCCATTGCGGGCTATTTGTGGGTTCTTTTAGTTTTCCACCAATAAACTGTGCTTATCGGACTTAATGTGTAAAATCAAAGTGGTTACGCCCTAAACTACCCCTAAGCTCTGACATATATAAACAAAAAAACACTTATTATTTTCCTAGAGGGCAGTGTTTACTAAAAATGTCGAAGACTGATCTTAACGCCTATAAGACACCAAATTTAACTATCTATAGGGTTTTCAATATTTTGATGTCAAATTGTATGTTTCATCAGTACAGTTTTATAAAGTAGTTATTTTTTTAGATAAAATACTTCTCCCCATTCTACAGCGCTAGTGGCAAAGCTATTAGTATATCGTTTTCTGTATGATATCATTTTGGACAGTGGTCTATTATGAGGTGTTGTATCGGACTTTTTCCACTGTCTCGAGTGTTTATCACACAACATTTCGGGAGTCTTTGATCTACTCCCGTCCTCAGGTGTTCCTGGTTAGTCCTGAGAAGGATTGCTTTTTTGTACATCTTTTCACGTACACTCGTGCCTACCCCGGGGTTTGAACCCGGGACCACTGATCGCTGTGATTACTAGTCTGTCATTCTTACCAGCGCGGTGATAAGCCCCCGAGACAGTTGAAGTCCGATAAAACATATCACTATTAGTATATGTTGGCATCTTTATGCGACAAAAAATAATCAATTGGCGATGTGTCCTTTCAAAGATTATTGCTTCTTAAATGTAAAACAGGACCTAAAAATAAGAAAATTAGTAGTTAGCACAGCATATATCTATAGAAAACTAGTTAAAAAATTGTATGCAAGAATTAAAGAGAGCAATATACAGGGTGTCAGGAAAGTCAACCATGTCACTTCTGGAGATGCTAGGGGACGCTATATGGAGTCGAAAAGTCCTAATCCATTTTTGGCTTAAAATCATAGTTTTCGTAAAAACGAATGTTGAAAATTAAAAAGAAAAAGTTGAGAACTGCTGTACTTTGCCTTAAATTGGAAGTTTGAGATAGGCTGGGAAAACAATTGTCACATATGCCGTCTACATACATAATTTATTAGCTTTTAGAACACTTTTAAGACGGAGTTTGATCATTTTAAATCCAACAATGAAGACAAAATATCGACGTACTCATAGACCTAACAGCACCAGAACACCATACACAAAAAACATATCAGCATACTCCTGCACGGTGTATATATTTACTACCAAAGTCAAACACGCAATTATTTATTACATTGACATTAATTGACAAAAAAAACATCAAAAACTAAAAATTCAATAGGTACCATACAGCGGTTCACAAAATTTGCGGTACCAATTTCAACAGTGAATTCTGAAGAAATTATGCTTCTAAGCGAAAAATGGATTAGGACTTTTCGACTCCATATAGCGTCCCCTACCATCTCCAGAAGTGACATGGTTGACTTTACTGAAACCCTGTATAGTGATAAAAATGTGAACCAAAATCAGAGTACAGGGCCGACAATTTTACTTAATATAATTACACCGTAGTTTTGGTCACATAATAAAAATTGACCATTCCAAAAAAAGCAATCGCTGCTTGGCATCGAGCCAGTGCGGAGGTAGATCTTTAGTTGATCAGGAGCTGCACAAAGAAGAGGTTGTTCGTGCTTTATTATTTGTTTGATAAATGCGCGTTGGAAGCCCCTTACTGTGCCGATTTGGGAAATGTACGATGATTATCGGATATATGCAGCTTTCTAATATGCAGTCTACGTATTCGAGATTCGAAGCCTCGCTTCGTTTTTGAGTTTCGCAGAATTTCATCAATCTATGATCGGATTCATTCAAAAGAATACCTGTCGTTCTGCTACGCCATGTATACCATGTATATTTCGCATGGCTAAGAACGTTTGTCCGGTTGAACCCCAAGTCAGTTACTACTAACACCCAACCCACCAGGTGGAACCCTAAAACAACAAGAATTTATCCGTGTACTTTTACAAGTACTATATTGTTTTGACTATCGTGAGCCAGTCTCCTGCTTTTTGAGCCTTTGCGCAGGCAATCGAACCTGTCTAAGCTTCCTACATGTTGTAAACGGAAATTGACGGGTAACAATAGTGCTCATTTTATAAAAAAAATAAGCAAGTAGAATAAGCTATTGGAAAATGCAAACGTGCTAAATGCAATTTCTCCCCGTGAAAAGAGACATCATAAATTAAACCTTGAGATTATTAAAAAAACTTACATTAATTTAGGAAGTAAAAATACAACAAACCCAGTACCAAACTATAAAGGTAAATGAGTATCTAGAAAAAAATGATATTAAAGAAAACTAACTGTTAAATCTAAGAAAAGCAGCTAGTTGATAATCCACTTTAAATTGTGTATTCTATCGATTAAAAATGCACCTCTAGCATTTATTACATCGCAACAACTAAAGCAAACAATTTTAATGCATTGTATGTTCAGGCAAACTAATGAGAATAACATCAGGTACTACGTTTCCTATTTTGGATAAATTTTCATGGCTTTATTAATTGGAATAGTTTAATATCTATGCTATAATAAATAATTTTTATTTATTTTCTGATTTTATTAACAGCTTTGGTGTAATGACTCAGGTTGAATTGCTGGAGCTTTTTGAAGACTATTATTTTGTTATCACACGATTAAAAGACATAAATCCACAGCTCGCTGTACATGACCCGCAGCAATTAAGTATAATTTTCGATATTTAGATTTTTACAGACATTTTCATTTTATTAACGTGAGAAGTTACACAAACACATTAGTAGTAGTATCGAGAGCTCAGCTATTATGATCAAAATACACTTCCATTTAAATTTGATATTCATACGGCACTTGACTATTAATATGTAGAACAGTTTGCTATTTTTAATAATTTACATTATGGACGACGGTTCTTCCTAAGAGTCTTCTCTAAAATAAACAGCTTCTTGCACAAAATATGACGCTAAACTCGCAGCGACGGTAATGTTTGAGGCACAAAAGGACCGGAACAACCCACACTTCATTAAGAATGTCAAGATGCACTTGACAGCATGAACACTGCGAACTCAAACCGCACCTAATCAGGTCAAGTACTGTGGAGGCAGTTTTGTCACGTTTTCTTATTTTGTTGCAGCCAACCTACCTCAGCTTTAGAATCGAATGGTTGTCTAACGTATTATTAAATAGCAAATACATTATTTATGTCTCTACATAAGCTTTAAATAAATCAATTAATCAATATAATAATCTAAAATCCATATTACAAGCTATGATGACTTAACGTACTCGTAGGTACGAAAATAAAAACCCAAAAGCTCGAGGGCTATTCTTTCTTGCACTTGAGTTAAAGATGTGAAAAATAACAGCTGCGGAAATGAGGTTACATTATATTTACTGCCATAATATTGTAAACACAGTGAAATACAATAATATAAAAAACCCAGTTGTCTCGATATTTCACAAATGTCACCGCTGAACGCTCTAAAACGCAATGGCACCAAAATAAACTAACAATAATCTCTTAAACTTTCAATGCAAGCAATATAACAAGCTGTGAATACAAAAAAACACTTCCGTATCCCGCATCCAACTGGCTAGCTGGGCTACTTTGGAGGAGGGAGCGGGCTAACACTAAAATGATCAAAAGGAAATACGAGCGCCACCAACTTCATTGTTCAACAACACGCGAATCTAAGTTGGAAAATTCCCTGGTGATAATTGCAACTCAATGAGGTCTCTCAAAGTTACATTCATTAGACACACGTTCTTTGATAAGCTATAAGCTGTTATAGAAAGGAGAATAAATAATAATAATAATATTTATTTCCAACACATGCAGACAAATAATATGAAAAGGTAGTTCTTCCTTTCAAAATAAAATACTGTATCTATGGGTATGGTAGGACTTAAAGACAACGTGCGTACTCTATTGAGACAAGCCCAATACTAAACTCGCGACGTGTATACGATGCGTTTATAATATAACGTATTTAACTTTAATTTCAAATATATAGGTCAGCCTAACACACAAATACACAAAGTTTAAGCTACGTAGAAATACGCATTTATTAATAATACATCAAGGTGAATAAGTCAGGCATGGACAAGAAAATGGCAATATCATAAGTTCTACTATAAGTCGCAACTATTTATAAACTCCCATTTGGCAACCATAATTTGAAATCCAAATCTAGACAGTCAATCTAACAACTAGAAATTCAAATCTAGAAGGCTAATCCATCAATCCAAATATAAATCCATAGACGACAATGCGAAAATCCCTCAAGATGAAGACACTAAACTCTTCACTATGAAAACACTGAAATCCTAAAATTCCAGTAACAATAAGACTTAATTAGCCTTCAAGCGCGGAGTCCATTTAGAAAAACTCACTTCCGGTGTAAATTAGCTTAGTGCTTCAATCTCCAGAGGCGTTAACTCATCGAAACCTTCGGCTTAGTGCTCCAAAACTGCAATGAATTTGTTTTCTTTTTGCGAGCTCCAAGTGAAAGTTCTTCAAATAAAAGCCAACGAAAACTGATAAAGCAGTTTAAATAATAATTTTTCCGTCAATCGTGTATATATCGACTCATTAATGCATGATTTTGTCTAAAAAATCATGCATTAATCGACCCGTTTTCGCAATGATTTTATATAGGCAATCATACGTACTAAACGTCAAATGTATCTGAAATGTCAAAACTAAAGGTTAAATTACTCCGTGGATTTATTAATATTAATATTTACATTAGAAAACGCTTCGCTCAATATCTTTGTGGCAGTTTGTATTTTATTTCCTATCGAGTTCTCAATGTATCCTTCGGCAACAGAGGCGGATTTTCAACCGCCAAGTCTTTTAATTGCCGCAAAATCCGCTCCGGCATCGGCAACCATACGTAGTAAACGTCAAATGTATCTGCAATGTCAAAACTAATACATATTTTTGATGGATTTTAATAAACGTAGGATTGACGGAAAAGTCTTGTAACCAACTCTTATGTTAATCGGTGATTAATAATCTCGCTCATTAACGTGTTCGCTAGCTCCACTCGCTCACGCGTTAAAATCTCTCGATTATTAATCACCTTTATTAACACACTTGTTGGTTAAATAACCATTAACGGCTTTGTTTGTTATCCCTTGAAATAAAGCATTTTAAGGGGCTTAAATTGTTTTTTTATGGTTAAACACGCATATCTCAAAAACAGTTGTATTTACAGGTATGAAATAAATATCAAATGAAAGCTCATTAAAAGGGCTTTTCAAAAATACAAAAACAGGGCATTCGAGAGGTAGTTTACGAAAAACATAATTTTTTGATAACGTTTTCCTTCATTCAATTGTTTGATGTTGCTTACAGTAGCCTCTTGAAATTCAGCAATTTTTTTGCATAGAATCGTTAATATCTTCAAAACAATTGACGTTAGACTTATACAACTTTATATCAAAATGATTTGTTGCAATGCAAAACTTCTAAGCTACCAAAATATAAGCATTCCACAAAAGAGCAAGTTTTATTCGCCGCAATTTGTTGAGCCATCCTGTACAATCAAAACTATTTTAGTAACGTGCACCACCTTCGCACATACAACTTTTATACACGCAATATTTCTATAACTCTCATAGTTTTAGAAATATCTTCCACCCCCGCATCGTTGCCGGACCCGTAAGGGCACATTAATATGCAGCTATACGTATATGACTGTTTTTGACAAGCAAAATTAATATTAATTTGTACTGTAGTAATAAAATATTACATCTGGCAACTGCCAGCGTAAAATTTTATTTTGCGTGGTCAATTTTAATCTAGAAAATCGAGTCAATCAGAAAACAGTTTTGGTTTTCATTTCACCATATATCTTTCAGTTTCCTTTGTTAATAATTAGTGCAAGTCCCTCCGTTATTGTTTGCTCTATGTGCTGACTGTTGCATGACTGATAAGATGTACATCTCAAACCGATGTTCTTCCAAGCAAGTCAACATTTATTTTCTGAAAAAAATTATTTGTCTCTAGTTATTTCCATTTTACTGTTTAGTAGCATGTTGGAAGCCAGTTGGAAGGGTAAAACACCTGCAAAATCTTCACATTACTTGATCCAAGTGAACCCGATTACATCTACTTTGCAAATACGAATACGTTGACTGGCAAGTTTGCTAAACTGTGTAGCTCATGTTATACTTCCCTGTATTACAAAACTACAACTACAAAACTGTACATCCAGTTCGAGCTGAAGCAAATGGAACTGCTTTTTGTGTCAGGATTTTGGTAATAATTGATTCTAAATCCCGTGAGGTTGAATTATTACTTGTTTATTTACCTTTGTCGCTTAAGATAACTAGCTATTAATGGTTTTAAATGGTTTACACTATAAGCAAATACAGCACTTTAGCACTAACTTTTCTACCTTTCGATGTCAGGGATTATCTATGCTGCACGAAAACTAACGAAGGTTGTTGGTCTTCTTTTGTTACGTGTAAAAACACGTAACGTTTGTAACTATATAAGTATAATACAGAGGTTCCCCGCACTTATATTTGAGAATATCTAAATTTTAAAATTAATATTTTTATGCACAATTAACATTATCCAATAAGTTTTTAATACTAAACGACGCGAAAAATTATTCTCTTTAATTTAGTATCACTACCATTTTTTCCATAAATATGGTGAGCAGGAATATGCATAACCGTGATAAGCCAAGTAAATTGCCTATGTTCAGAGCTATCACCAACCATCCGGTATCATCCGAAGTAATCCAAAAAAGTATTCAATTTTACGACACACAGCCGTGTGTACTTAACATAATAGTGATAATTTTAGTAATCTTCTGTAAGTAATATCCTGCATTCCTAAGAATTTATACGCTTTTGGTATGAAATTAGCAATAACGAGGTAACAGTTAAATAATTATATGTCAGATGTTTTTATGAACTGTTTGGATACAATTGGTTACTGCAATACTTTCAGTAAATTTTCAGACACTTCTAGTGATTCATAGACACTGTCGCACTCTGTACACTCTTGCATGAATTGTCACTTATACAAAAGAATCACAGTCTCACAAAATCTGAATTACACGAACAACTGTTTGTCCGTGGTCGTTCTTTAATTGTTGAGTAATGCCCTAAATGTCGATAGCTATATCGATAGGTTAATCTGCTAATCCTGATTAAAAGCTAAAGATTCAAACAATTAAATTTTTAAGAATTGGTCATGTCTGTTGGTAAAACTTCTTTTTCTTCCTTATAGACAAAAAAATTCTTTTTTCTAAACACCTCCGAGACCAAATATCACTCCATCTTTTGCGAGGTCGGCCTGTGCTTCTTCCGAGCGGTGATTTATATCTTATATAGTAGGTACCTTGTATTCTGCTGATGTGTTTCATTCCTTACTACTGTTATCCACCCAGTTTATTGGCTATTTTTCTTCTGTTGTTTCTAACATCTGTCTAGTTTTTGATGTTTTAGGTCTTGCTTTGACGCAATAAGTCTTGATTGGTCTAGGTTTTGTAAATTCTGGGGTTTGTTTCTATGTTTAAGTATTTGTTCTTCTAAATCGTTGTATTGAGGCATCCCGATATTTGGCTAGCTTTCTGAGTTTGCTGTCTTACTTCTGCTACTTGGTACCTAAGTAATTAATACTCATAACTTATTCTATTATCTTGTTGTTAATCGTTAATTGCACTTTATTATTTCCTTAACAATTACTACTGTTTTTGTTTTATCTGCGGTCATTTTCATATTATATGATTTACATGTTGCTTTGAATTAGTCAAACTTAACTTATTTAATACACTACAGTACCTACACGGTCCTATATTCTCGAAGTGCTTATGTTAATTTATACATGGCATCATATATTTGAAATATGAAATCCATATTATGTGTTTCTAATTCAAAACAAGGTCGTCGTTATAAATTACTTTTGCCGGGCAATACCTTAATGTCTCGCAGTTCCATCATTCTTATAAATCTCGGAAATCTTGTATAAGGAATACTGTAGCATTATTCAAATTTTTGGCAGCATATCTACGCGGAATATAAATCGTGGCCTTATGCTAGATTACCCGGGTTGACATCATTTAGAAGTGGCGGAGTTTTAAGCGACATTAAATTTTAGAATTCTCATGCTATATAGTAAATCCTATAAACGAGTTTGGAAAGACGGAAATCTTAAGAAGGATAAATAAACTCCAATGGCAGTAAAAAAGTAACATTGAGATGGAAATGGACATGAATACTGAACAAATATACTGGGTGTCCACTCTCAAAGTCGAACATGGGCAATCAACATTGTGCATTTGATTTTTAGGTATTTTGCCATTATGTCTATACTATATCAGTAAATATTATTATTATTAGTATCATTTGATGTGCAATAATTCAATACCAGTACCTTTCCTGTAAGTTGAACTGACGAGCAGGAGTCAGCAAAAACGTTCAATGCAATGTTAGATTCCTATGTTCGAGTTTGAGAACGGACATTCGGTATATAGTGAAACCTTTCCGGACACTTCGCAATAGCGGACATCTCTATACAACAAACGGTTTTTAGTGTACAAAACTATAGGAAATATACGCATGGTTAAAAATTAAGTAACAAACGACTTCCGGGATTGGACCGTGTCATGATTGAGATCGAAGAACTCAACGTTTCGCCCACTTTCGTAAGGGGCTTCATCAGGAGGAAAAAAGGCAAAAGAGCACGGTAACTCAACGTGTTAACCACGCCAGAGGCGAAACTCTTTGCAAAGGGAAGGGATAGAAGAGCACGGTAACTCAACGTAATTCGAACTAATAATCTCTTCCGTAGGAATGCTTTTGGGGGCTAGTGAAAAATTCAAACCTTTGGAAAGTATAGAATTTTCGTAGAGTCCCTTGCTCTTGTAATGCTGTATACATTGGTGAAACAGGTCGTTCGGTGAAAACTCGCATCTCTGAGCATCAGCGCTGTCTCAAGTCAGGTCTCGTTTCATCATCGGCCATCGCCGAACACCAACGCGATACTGGTCATAAGATCCTTTTTGATGAAACTTCCATCATCTGCAAATCTCCATTCTTCTTTAGCAGAAAGATTCGCGAAGCCATTGAGATTTGCAAACACCCTAATAATTTCAATCGAGACGAAGGCTTTCCCCTTCCTTCTATGTGGAAAGTGCTAATTCCTAAGCCCCGCCCTCCGTCACTGAACCGCGACGGCATTTGCTGAATCGCTACGGCGCTTGCCTATAAATTCTCGCTTTTCTTCTTCCGATAGTCAGTCGAGTTTCGCCTCTGACGTGGTTAACACGTTGAGTTACCGTGCTCTTCTATCCCTTCCCTTTGCAAAGAGTTTCGCCTCTGGCGTGGTTAACACGTTGAGTTACCGTGCTCTTTTGCCTTTTTTCCTCCTGATGAAGCCCCTTACGAAAGTGGGCGAAACGTTGAGTTCTTCGATCTCAATCATGACACGGTCCAATCCCGGAAGTCGTTTGTTACTTAATGACAATGGCCGTGAAAGCCTCAAAAATCATCTGGTTAAAAATTATTATTATTTATTATTTGGCGCATCCACCGTGAAGGTTATTAGCGCCTCAGCTTTGATGTTCAATAATTATAAGGTACAATCTCAAGTTACTCTATTCTAAATTTTATTAAATAGGCCAGTGTCCTTTAAGTATTCTATAATTTTCTGTTCACTGTTCGGGTCGTTTGAGAGTGCTTCGGTTAGTTGGTCTGACAATTGTAGGCTGTCTCTTGCTGTCGTGTACTTTCTACAGTTGATGATAATGTGGTTAACGCTAATTTCTTCTCCGCATGTATCACATAAGTTTGGATCTGTCGTATTACGAAAGAGATGTTGGTGCGTTAAGCGCGTGTGGCCAATTCGGAGTCTTGTTAAATTTTGTTGATCCTTCCTGGTTTTAGTGAATGTCTTTCATGGTTCAATTGTAGGTTTTATTGCCTTTAATTTATTGTTTTCTGTGTTTGTCCACTCGTTTTGCCATTTTTCTTGGATCTTGGACTTTACTGTGTTCTTGGCGTCTCTTGCTAGTAAATTGATGAAATAGGTGTCCTCAAGAGATGCCGCCTCTTTAGCGGCGCGATCTGCTTGTTCATTGCCGGATATGCCGATGTGTGATGGTATCCAGCAAAATGTCACTTCTTTAGTTCCTAATATATCCCTAAGTAGATGTTGAATATCTTGCACTAAAGGATTTTTGCTGTATAGTTCTGTGATACTATTAAGAGCACTGACCGAATCACTAAATGTCACGAACTTCTTGTTGTCCTTTTCTTTAATGTATATTAGGGCTTGAAGCAAACTATAAAGTTCGGCAGAGTGAATTCCCGTTTCTCGATTAAGCTTAAACCGATTCGCTAAATCATTTGCTACAAATGCTGCTCCCACACCATTCCTAGATTTTGATCCGTCGGTATAAATGTGCACGTGTGCTTTGAATCTATCTTTAATGTGTAGAAACTGTTGTTTTACTACTGTTACCGATGTAATATCTTTCTTAAATTGCGTCAGATCTAATACTGTTTGGGGTTCTGGGATTGTCCAGGGTGGGACTTTGCTGTGTGTAATAGGAATTAATTCGGGAAGTTGCATATTTAGGGTTTTTTGGATATTGTATATTCTGTGTTGGAACTGCGATTTGGTACCATGGGATGGAAGTACTTCAGGTGTTCTTATATACATCTTTCTTCGTGGATTCTGCGGGTTTGCGATGACGTTTATTGCATAAGAAAGTGCCATCTGTTGTCTTCTTAAATGCAAGGGTGGTTCTGCTATTTCGCAAAGTATACTAACTACCGGACTGCTCCTAAAGGCTCCCCCTGCTATTCTCATTGCTGAATTATGTAATGCATCTAAGTACTTTAATCTGGTTTTGCTAGCCGAGGTATAAACTTGACAACCGTAGTCAAGTTTTGATCTTATTAAAGCCTTATAAATTCTTAGTAAAGTGTCCTTATTTGCCCCCCATTTATGTCGATTTAATGTTTTCAGCAAGTTTAACCTTTCGCTGCATTTTGTTTTAAGTTCTTGTATATGTTTTGCCTATGTGAGTTTTTCATCAATTATTATGCCTAAATATTTGGTTGACTCCACGTATTCTAATGTAGTTCCGTTCAGTGCAATGTTAGGTTTATAATATCTTTGTCGTTTTGTAAAGAACATGCATTTAGTTTTGGTCGTTGAAAATCTAAAACCAGTTATTCTTGTCCACTGTTCCAGTTTCCTAATGCAGTCTTGGATATTCTCTTGAACGGTAGCAATATTAGTTCCTCGACAATAAATCGTAAGGTCATCTACATACATCGACATTTGGACTGGCATAGGAATCACTTTTGCAACATCGTTTACAGCTATAATGAACAGTGTTACACTGATAACCGCTCCTTGAGGTACGCCGTTCTGCTGACCGTAACTATCTGAATATGTTCCTCCAGCTCTCACTTTAAACGTTCGATCTTTCAGAAAATTGTTAACGAAATGGGCTATATTACCAGATAGTCCGTGGTTTATTACTGATTCTAATATATTGTGCTTCCAGGCTGTGTCATATGCCTTCTCAAGATCAAAAAAAGTTGCTATAAGATGTTGTTTGTTTTTGAAAGCCTCTCGAATTTCAGTTTCTAGAGATATTAGGTTGTCAATGGTAGTATATCCCTGTCTAAATCCCGTTTGTGATGGATCGATGATATTATTGTGTTCTAGGTACCACATTAAACGTTTGTTTATAATTTTCTCCATTAATTTGCAGATACAGCAGGTAAGTGCTACTGGTCGGTAACTTGCTGATTGGTATTTATCTTTATTTGGTTTTAAGATCGGGATTATTATTGACGTTCGCCATTCAGCAGGAAATACATGAGTTTCCCATATTAGGTTGTAAATCTTGAGTAGGTAAGACTTTGATATTTCAGACAGGTTCTTAATTAGCTGAAATGGGATATCATCAGGTCCTGGGCTTTTATTTTTACAAGATATCAAAGCATTCTTCAGTTCCCAGCTACTAAAAGGAGCATTAACAGGGTTGCTGTATTTCTCGTCTAAATTGATTTTTTCTGATTCCTTTTCTAGTTTATATATTAGAAATTCTGGATTATATTGCACGTTACTTGAATTATGCTCGAAAGATTGAGCTAGCTTATTTGCAATTTCGGTAGGAGATGTAATTATGTGAGGCCCGTCTTTTAATTCCTTTATTTGGAAATAGGAGCTGGTTCCCTTCATTGCTTGAATTTTTGTCCACATTTCTTTAGATGAGGTCTTGCAGTTTATGGATGCAACGTATTCTTTCCAAGACTCTTCTTTACTTTGCTTAACTGTTCGTCTGGCTATTGCTCTCAGTTTTTTAAATGTTAGTAGATTTTCTGTTGTTCTGTGTCGTTTATAGCGATTTAATGCTTGTTTATAATTTTTTATTGCTTGTTGACAATTTGTATTCCACCAAGGTACTGTTCGTTTCCTCTGTGCGTTGGATGATCTGCCTATTGCTACTTCAGCTGCGTTACGGATTAATGTTGTGAAATTATTTATAATTGTATCTATACTTTCTGACGGGTTGATATCTGTGGAAGTTGGAGTGGATAATTTTTGATAAAGTTCCCAGTTCGCTTTTTTAAATTTCCACTTTTGTGGTTGCAGATTGGGTTCGACGCACCTTTGCTTATTATTTTGTAATGTAATTTCGATAGGAAAGTGGTCGCTATCATGTTGGTCGTCGATAACTCTCCAGCTTATATTAGGTGCAATTTTTGGGTCACAGAGTGACAAATCTATGGCGGAAAAAGTGCCATTTCCTGAGTCAAGTCGAGTGTGATGACCATTATTCAACAGGAAGATATCATTTCTATCGATTACTTGCTCTATAATTTTACCTCGGCTGTCAGTTTCCGTCGATCCCCAAATATGATTATGACCATTGAAGTCCCCAACTAGTACAAATGGTAGTGGTAGTTGGTTGATAACGTTGTTTACGTCACTATGGGATAGAGTTTTGTTTGGTGGTATGTATATATTGCATAGGGTAAATTTAAAGGGTGAGATAAGGTTAACTGCTACGGCTTCTAATTCTGTATTAACTATAATTTCTTGTGAAAAATACTGACTATCTACCAGTATTGCTACGCCTCCACTAGCGTTGCCATCTGTTTGACGATCTTTTCTGTATATTGTGTAGTTTTTCAGGGTTGCTGCTTTGTTGAATTTAAAATGTGTCTCCTGAAGGCATAAACATTTAGGTTTGTAGTGTGCAATTAGCCGCTGTAAGTGAGGTAAACGTTTATAAAAACCGTTGCAGTTCCATTGTAATATAGTATTGGTTTGTTGTGTGTTATACATTATAAATGTGAAAGTAATATAAATTAATATTCAGAGTCAGAATTATTGGTAATAGGTTTATTTACTTTGGTTTCTCGGTCCAGTTGGGTTAGTATCTTCTTGGTTATTTTCGTAAATTTTGTTTTCATTGCTCGCTGTTCTAGATCAGGATATAGTTTTTTCATCATATCAATTAGTTCTAGCGGATTTTCAGTATATTGCCTGCAAATGCTTAAGGGGTATGGCGCACCAATAACATTTTCTATAAAATCTTTAAAGTTCTTAGAGGTAAGGGGATATTCGTTTGGTGATGATTCGATTTTCTTTCGTATGGGTGTTAGTATTTCATTTAGTGATGGGGATTCGCTATCAGATTCGCTAGTAGTATGAATGATGTTCTTAAGTTTTTTACTAGGCTTCGCTTCATTGGTGGTCGTATGAGTTACGTGCGGTGTGTTTGATGACGATTGATTTGCGTTGTCAATTTCCATTTGGTTGCCTTGAGTGTTTTTTACAAGAGATTGCTGATCTTTTTCAGATGTTAACGAATCTGTAGAATTGGAGTATGGTCGCTTTGTAGGCAGCTGTGAATTATTTGATTTGTCTTTACGGGTTCGACAATTTTCTGCTATATGATCTGGTTGACGGCAATTAAAACATAAAGTGTTTGTAGATAAAAATATTCTGTAGCTTGTTCCTTCAAAGTTGATAAGAATAGATTCAGGAATCACCATATTTTCCTGCGGTTCGATGTAGACTTGCCTTCTAAAGCTCAGAATGTGACTATATTCCGACTCCGTTAATCCGGCTCTTAAAAAAGTTATTGGGGACAGAAGTTTTAAGTTAATATTTTTAAGATTGCTTTCAATTGTACTGTGTGGTATTGACGGACATACGTTTGAGAGAAGAAGCTTTTGTGCGGGTGTGATAAGGCGGCGTAAAGAAATTTCATGTTCTCCTATTCTGATAAATTTGTGCATTGCTGTGAGATTATCTACGGTTTGTTTATGGTTGAGATAAATACATATTCTGTTGTTGGACATACGGGAAGCAAAGATAATATTTTTTGGTCCAACAAGGTTGCCGATGGCCATTATGTATTCTTTTAAGTTTATGCCGTCTACTGCGCTTAGTATTATCGCATCCTCTTTTTTGGGGAAACTTAACTGGTTGGCGCAATCTGCGAATGTTTTTTGAGGCTGTACTTGTATCCGCTCTTTATCTGTATGAATTGGCTGAATGGTTGCATGTTTTGTGTTAGGTTTTAGGTTTGGTGTAGAGGGAAGGGCTGGATTTGGAACAGTATTGTGTAATTGCATACGATCGGTCATGTTAGTGTTAGTGTGATTCCTGTACTCACGAATCCCACTAGAATCTTCGGTTTTTGTTATAGGGTAGGCGGTAGCCCTATGTCCCTATTGGCCTTAGTAATTTTCTGATGTCACTAATTGGGTAGATTTGTTATCACTTGGCACTTTCAATTTGTTTAAGCAATTTGTTCTGTGCGATAGGCGAGGCAGACGTGCACGTCTGTATACAACCACGGTCACGGCAGAACTCCATGGTTAAAAATCTTGTGAATAATAGACACTTCTCTATAACAGACAGTTTCAGATTCTCCATGGGTATTCGTTATGGAAAGGTTTCACTTTATTTCAAAGAAAATGTTATAGTAATCAAACAAATAACTAAGATATAAAAAATGGAATATCAATATAATCAGGGAAGAAGTAAAATTAATGGAATAATTAGTAAAAGCTAAACTACTTACAGTGTGTATCACTTGAAATTAAAACACCTTAAATATCTTTTACATTCTTGCTCACAATGATTTGCAATTTTGTTGGTTTATGCAGACCCCTAAGTACACTTATGATACCTATTTAGATTATTTACAACTTTGCATACGACAAGATAGGCTAAATTTGATTACAAAGTTATAACATCCTCAAACATCTCCAGATGCGAATTTACAACTGTCAAATTGACATTTCAATAAAATAGTTAAAACAAGTGTACCTTTTTCACGTTTTTGCGTTAAAAAAAGTGGTACTTTCAATACGATTTTTCGTTAAAAAAAACGACTTTTATGATCACTGTTTCCTAACTTGGAAAAAATCAGAAAAAAAATCTGCACGATAAAGAATATTGACAATAACGAAGGAAACAGTAGGAGTAGAAACGAACATAATGAGAGAACTACAAGATGCAGGAGCAAAGTTAAAGCAGAGAGAGCAGCCGAACACCATAAAATTTACACTAAAACGCGAAACTTCTCTCACATAGCTTCAACACAGCTTAGAGCAGCAAAGCCATTCCAGCTGACTGGGAAAGAGACATTTTCTAATTTGGTATCGAAAAGTATTACTTTTCCACATTCAGTTCGGTTAGGAAAACTACTACTTTTCTCAACAGGTGTGGATAAATACAACAAATAAAAAGCAGTAGCACAACCATAAGAACTCGCATTTTTTTCTGATCTAACAATTAGTATTTATGTTGATTCCATAACGACCAAAAACTACTCGATTTTAAAAATTCCCAAAAAGTTTCAGTTTCCGATACTGCATTAGAAAAAATATGTGTCTAACACGCAGCAAAGTGTCTTTTTCCGTACTCTGCCCGTTTACAATCTTGGCTTTGCTTCTATTACAAATATCGCACCTCATAAGGAAAAAATCATTTTCTTAACTTAGAAAGAAATTGTACAAATAACTATTTTACCGCTATTGAAAGAAGATAGCACAAGGAATTTGTTACAGAATCAAATTGACTTATCGACACTCACGGCCGAGTACCAAATAACTAGACAAGTCCGGGAAATGTGCACGCTCACCCTGAAAATTATAAGAAACAGGCTAAAGTCCTCGGCTCAAATACGCTCAGGGAGGGGGTCGGGGTCCTAAAACGAGACACCAGAGGGCAAGCGTGTTAAGGTATATATAGGGTGTTATCAAATAAAAGGGTGCCACAACATTCAAATCAGGAGACCCGCGTTCAACCGGATCTTGAGGGTTAAACGGGGCAAAAAATACACAAAACATTTCTGGAAGCCACAGTGCAGCGACAAACGCAACAACCTACCTGCAGCGCGCGTCTATCACGTCCGGGCCTCACCTTACATTGATCGTAACATAGAAACTCAGTCACCCTGTAAACAAACATACACAAGACACAAAGGGAAAAAATAAGACGGTACAGTTAATACATCTATACATGGTACCGACGTGGCCGGCACGTATGACAATCTGTGCTAACCTACTTATGAGATACGCCCAGCTGGGAAGCGCTTTACCTATAAATGATGACGCATGCTGAGGCGTACACAAAGACAAAATTAGTTCGAGCTAAATTACGACAAGTATATTACAAGTATATTACGCACGCGTGAGGTTCACACGTGGGTGTACCAGACGCGAGAATGCGAGTTTAATTTTAATAACAAACAAGACGTCTCGCAACGGAGCACTGTAAGTACTGCATATGAGTTTATTGCCAGACAGACAAGAATGAAATTGATGCAACACAAGCAAGACAGCTCGCATGCGAAGCCATGTACGGCACTATATATGAATTAGATGTAAAACAAACAAGACAGCTTGCAGCAAAGCCGTGTACGACACTGTATATGAATTGAATGTAACACAAGCAAGACAGTTCGCAGCGAATCGGTATGCAACAGTAACGTTAATTTAGGCACATGCTTACGAAACAGTTTATCGACACAACTTTGTTACCTGATTACTAGCTCGGCTTCAAAGACTGAAGGAATGCGCTACTTGTAGGCGTCGTCCGTTACTGCAGTGGCATCCGGAATATTTCCCTATGCATCAAGCGTAGGTGTAATGTGACTGCCCATTGGCGAAACATGGAAATGGGCAAGGCCTTAAATTGGATCTCTGCGATTAATAGCGTCGAAACTTTGACGGACAAACTTAGACGAAACCCGCCTTCATATGGATGAATGTACCCAAACAGCAAGCCCCCGTTCGGACACCAACCACGAAACACTCGTCACCTCCAAGCTAGCCCAGCACTATCTGCACAAAACGAGAAGAGCCCCAAGAAGCTGCAACAGCACGAAGGCACGGTGGCTGTCGGAGCCAAGACGCTCGTAGCGTCTCTCTCTAGGAACACCGGCTCGCGACTGACTCAACACAGACGCTTACAACGAAACTTCGCGCCCAAAACAGCGTCTGTCTGCGACTCGCCAGATGGACCCAATCGAAAGCCAGGGATTTCGCCCGGTGACGACAGACCGTCTCGTACGACAGAGATCGACAGATGCTTTTTTATTTGCTCTCATTAAATAAATTTTAAATAACTTAGAAAACAGACGCTCTACAATAAAAGGGACAAGCAACTGCATAAAGCGATAAAATAAAGGTTGGCGCGAAATGCAAAGTTGTTAAGCGGAACCAAAAGCCACGTGCCGGACAAGATCTTTGCGTGATGCGGAAAGCTACCTACCGTCTAAAGGATACTATAATGCCTAAACGGGTCTGAAATGCAGGCGGATTTGCCAGTTCGGTACCAAAACTGTTCTAAAGGTTATTTAACTAGTTGCATTACGAGAAAATATAAAATGGCCTGACAAATTACTGCAATTATATGGAGTTCGTCGTATTCAAACCCTAGAAAGAGATTATGAATTGATCCTGCAAATCAGATGGTAGAACAACAACTAACTGAACTACAAGCGGGATTTGGGAAAGAGACCACAAAGCATTCCTACGTTTTTTACTACCCTCGTTTAAAAGGCCAATGAAGTATTGTATTCGTGAAAAATCACCTTCTCAGATATCTTCAGATCTTCACGTTTCAGGGTCTCTAAATGACGATAAACAAAATTTTCTCAATTACGTCTACTTGTCTATCTGTCCATATGTCTTACATACAGCCAAAAACAACCCAACTACTCTCCGGGTGTGTTCTAGCTGTTAAAACGGCGAGGTAATAGAATTTGAACTGGCATAACGCGTGGGAGCAAGCTTGAAATCCCGAGTGCGAATCCCGGCGACTGCAATTTTCTTAAATTTCCAAATTGATGTAATTCGCACAAGGAAAGTTCCGTGCAAAACCCATTACAGATTGTTTGACTTAGCAAAATCATTCGAGTACATCAACTTAAGCTATAACGAGTACAGACGTGTAGAGAAACACTTGTCTGTTAGTTCCAGGGTAAATAGACAAATATCAGTTAAAATTTCTTAAAATAAAGTATAAAGCTAAAACATATAGATTTGAGTACACTGATTTTGGATATTTAGTGTTTTGGTTGTGTGAGGCGGGGTGGGGCGGGGGTCATGCGTAAACAATCAAGCGGCGACGCACAGTAAGTTCAAATCCTCAAAAGCTGGCCAAAATCGCAGATAAACCTAGATTCAAGCAAAAATTTGTATACAGGGGGTTTTTAGGTCACTGATTACAAATATCAAATCGAAACTACTGTGAACAATATGGCGCATTCAATATGGCGGCTACATATATGAAAAATTGTCAGGTTTCGATACAAATGGCTATGCATAGATTTTTGAAGCAGTTGATTATAAATTCCAAGTCAAAATCACTGTAAGCAAAATGACAGACCCAAACTGGCGGCCAAATATGTAAAAAATTATCAGGCTTTGATAAAAATTGTTGTACTGTACTGTTTTTGTTGACGATATTCTATTATAAGACCTGAATTATGATTTTGTTCTAGTTTGCTGTTGGCCATGTATTTAGTTTTGCTTGCGTTTTTTCTAGATCTTATTTCTACCATTTTTTGTTTTCTCTAGTTTCACTACATAAATATGTTTTCCTGTAAACTAGAAAAATTATTATAGTCTTAGTCTTAGTCTAGATGAACAAGCAACGAATGAAGTAGATTATATTATATGTACTAATAACAAAGATATAATTATGAACTCAAGTGTAATTAATACAGCGAATCTAGATAGCGACCATCGTATGGTATGGGCAAAGGTGTATATGAACAGAGTCCAAGAACAAAGAAAGTTAGCAACAAGTAACCTAGAAAAAAATAACGTAGAATAGCTGAAAGTGGAAAGTACTGAATACCAGAAAAAACCTGAAAAGCATAATATATGGTATCGCCAAATCCAAAAACACCGTCGGTGATTCCAATAAAGACATAGTACGTGGTATAATAGAAACAAATGCTAGCAACAAAATAGCCACAACGCAAGAAAGACAAACGAATCAAAAAAGTGTTTCTTTTGTTATAGGTGAGTGTAATAAGTCACTCGCCATATTTTACAAATGGTGTTAATTAATATTCAGTAGACTTCCAATATAGTCTATTTATTTTCAGCATGCTTCATATAGATAAACGCGTGTTGTGTCTGCTTGGGTGCATGTGTCACGTATTCATGGACGCTCGATAGGTCTTGTCGTTACCGCGCGTGCAAGTACGTGCTGCAGTGTTTTTTAGCCGAGCGGGTAAAGCGTGTGATTAACAATCAGATTGCTCTTAGTCATGGCGCAAAGTCAAATCTTACCGACTGCATTTAGTTCAATTCACATTGCGAAATATTAAGATTAAGATATTTTTACTTATTTCGTATATAGTGTTACACTCCTCAATTGTTATTCAATCTGACAAAGGCTGTTACCTTGTTTTCTTTATTAAAGACGCTAAAAACATTTTCTTCTGTATCTAACTGATTTACTTCCGTTTCGACCGCATATAAGCCTAGCCCACCTCATATGTGGTCTGATAGCTGATATTAACTAATTTTTGAGTATACATTTTATTGTTAATATTCAAAATAAAATTTTCCCCACAAAAAACCTTAAATAATTATTTTCAAGATGGCGGCTAGATCCTACCAAGCAAGTGCTGCAGCACTGCTGATTCTCATTCAGTATGACAAAAAGTAGATTCACACCAATTTTTAGCTGTATACTTTCTTTTTTGGTCAGTTAGGTTAAATGCCCTGTACTATGTTATTTCAAGTAGATATCTACAATAAATTGTAATAGTTAGGTCAAAATAAGTAACATGTTCTCAAAGTAGTTTATAAAAACTAGTGGTGTCAGGTAAGGGGTACAACTATGGACGCATAGTTATTCAATACAGAGAATTTATTTTAATAGTTAACATAAGCGTTTCGTTTCTATGCCACCATTTAATCAGACAGGTCATTTCTATAGTTACAAATGAGGCCAATAGATTAGAGCGTGTATTTTACGAGTTAACATAGGAATGATTACTTGTCAAAAAGACAATTAAAAGTTATCCTAATGTATACCACTCAAGAAATGATACAACTTGTGAGTTGTACCTAGGTATCTACTTTTTAGTTGCATACCTACATTCCGGTAACAAAATTAAAGTTTCTTATTACCAAGTACCTAATTCAAATTCGTATGTTAACTCGTAAAATAAACGCTCTAATCTATTGATTTAATTGGTAACTATGGAAGTGACGTGTATGATTAAATGCTGGCATAGAAACGAAACTGCTATGTTAACCATTAAAATAAATTCACTGTATAATGCTTGACCATATGATAAAGTACTGTCGTTAGAAGATTAAACAGTTTCAGTGAAGGTATTTCAAAAAAGTGAAATACAGACAAATATAACAAAAACTAAAACAATGTGAATATTAAGATATGGCGACAGTGCATGTTCAGCTGGACAATCACCTTCTAGAGTAAGTAACCCAATTAAATGAGAGAATAATATTATTTTTGATACTCTGAATCATAGGTCAGATGGTATGATAATTTATAATATTTAAAAAATTTATTAACTGTTATTTAGTAATTAAAAATAAAAATAAAATGACTTAAAAATTGTTTAAAAACAAGGCTAACAGTTTAAAATTGAAAAATAACTTGTCCTTACAGTTAATGATTTAAATAATAATAATCGTAGGTGAAAAAACAAACCTGCAGCTGAGAATAATTTTTAATGTTCGATCGAACGCGATCCCGTTTGCACTTTCTTCTTTCATTAGCAGCTGTTGCAAAAGCGCTTAAGGTAGCTTGCCCCATCGCCAACGTTAGCAATGATAATCGACGGCTGATCGCATATGAGCTTATGAGGATATTAGCATATAAGCAAATTTTTTGGCATTTCGACGTAAGCCGTATACATACAAAGGGCCTAATCGGACACATCTTTGAGAGCCTTGGCGTGTCGCATCACTTATCACCGTTCAATAGTTATTTTCCCGGTAGGTAGACATGGAATTTTGTTTTTATGTTTAATAAAATTAAAACTTCCTAGAATTTCTTTCTGACACTTTGTCAGAATTAGCTGTTATGTACAGGAGACTCACGACAGTGTCTAATTTGACATTTTGAGGTTAAACGTGCAATGTTGCCAGTGCTTTCATACTTTGTTTGCCACTAGGCATAATATGTATGGACATCGGCGTCATGAATACCTATCTGTCAACAAATTGTAATACTAAAGCAAATATGCCATTAAAGGCGACACAAAACTACAAATTACAAAGGCCTACAAGCATTATAAAGACGACAGGCCAGACCTCAGTGAAACTGAAATCTTTGCCCGGCCCGAACTAACTGTTGGTTTAATTCTGGTCTTTGTACTTTTTTAGGTATCTGAAAGAACTATTAGAAATATTATTGGGCGGGGCAATTTTAAAATTAAACCTTTTGTCGTGAAATGCAAAACTACGACTTATAAGACTGTAATTCGACCCACAGCTACGTATACTCCATTTACTTGGCATCTGCACTGTCAAACTGACATTATGTTGGCACCACTGCTATTTTGCACATTTTAACAATTAAATTACTGTACAGTCCTTAGAACAGAAAATAGACAGGAAGCCGCATTTGTAAGAAATCCGTGCGACCGCGATGGGTTTTCAAAATGGAGGATGGTTGTTTCCTTTTGGCAGTGGCGTATCATATCGAGAGGGTGCATGTGCAGCAAATAATTTAAACAGTTTTATTAAGTGCACTTTACACTATGTGATTTATGACTACATGTTAGTTTGTGTGACTTCAGTCACTGTCTGTAATTTAAATGCCTCATATTGTGTGATTACAAATAATGACCCCATTATACGTTCCCTTCTATGCCCATGACTATTGTTGTGTATAAGTACGTATGACAAGTGACATGTTCAGAGAAATTATCTCTCTATTTGAAGTGAAAAGTAATATTAATACTTACTGATGGAATGTAATGTTCTGGTATTTGGGGTCTGAGAACAGCCAAAATTAGTCTCAAACTAACTAAAACCCACAACTGTCAAACCGGTATCACACCTCATTAGTCATACATGGGTTTTCAAAATGGCCGTTTCCGTCGCCTAGATGTTACAGCCAAGTTAAAAGAAATGCGCCTTCCTGTCTATTTTCTGTTCTAAGGTACAGTCTAATAAAAAACACATTATTTTTGAGGTACCTATAGTCAAGAACTTTTTTTAATTTGACACTGACAGTGCAGATGTCAAGTAAATGGAGTATATGTATGTGAAACATAGACGATGAATGTGGCAGATCAAGACATAATGAATAGGTGGGAGAGAAAGATACTGCAAAAAATATTTGAAGGGACTCGGACGGAGGATGCTTGGAGAAGACTTACAAACGAAGGATACAAGAGAAATATAGGGAGCCAAGTATAGTAAATTTCATTAAAGCTCAAAAGTTAAGATGGTTTGGCATATATGGAGAATGCCAGATGGAAGAGAGATAGTATTGGAAGGCAGAGTGCAAGAAACTAGAAGAACAGGGCGACCAAGGAATAGGTGGAAGGCGGCAGTAATGGAAGACATAGCAAGAAAAGGAATAGAATAGAATAAGAGGCAATGGAGACAGATTGTTATGCAATGGGCCTAAAGTGGCTTGTAAAAGCTTTATTTATTTATACTGAAAAAAAATGCATAAATTGTAATATTTAAATATTTTTTTGTACAAGTTATAATTACAATAAAAAAAACGACTTTCGTTATACCATTATGCCTACTCAACAAAGTACGAAACGTATTCAGAATCAGCAAGTTACCTTTCATGAAATTTATCTTAACCAATAATAAAAGTGGCACAAAATCCAAAACCAAATCTGGCAACCACGTTTTGTACATGAACATAAAATTATCATTTTGTATAAAATGGGCATAACCTAACTTTTGTTAATGACTGATGGGTGATGGCATATTTACAGGGTGAAATTCATCACCCTAACATGACCTCCTATCGGGAAAATAACTATTGAACGGTTTATAGTTCATCTGAAACACTCTTCTACGATTGATCATCAGGTCAGTGTGTCTTTCTTTATCTCATACTCAAATAGCGAATTCCTTCGGACCGGCTAAGAACCCATGCTTGCTCGAAGAAAAAGTTCGTCGAAGCCAATCATCTGCCTGAATTTAGCTAAGTTGTTTATGTTCTTGTGTTGTTGGATTCATGTATATATGCTGTACTGCATTTTTACATATCGTAAACATTTACCGTCCTTGTCTTAAAAATTGTAATGTAATTAAGAATCTAATTTGTCTTCAGCGGACAATAATTTTATGCCATGCTTTCCACTGATGTGGTTATTTTGGGTGCCTTATGTATATTTTAAGGTCTATTTAAAGCTCGCCAAACTTGCATCACGATACGTAATTATGCATTTTGAAGTAGCTGAGACCACCTGCGATTAATGTTGAAAATGTTTTGACTAATAAAGCAGTTCTTGTTTGTTTGTTTGTTTGTTTGTTCGTTCTTGACGATAACACGTACTTTGTGAAGCTAATCATAGACGACGGAAATTTCAGGTTAGAGCACAAACATTGCAATTCCCGGTAATGTCGTTCCTTGGCCTGTCATCTTTCTCATAGTCGACGCAAAAGTCTTTATCCTACTGAAAGGATTTTCTTATTATCTCTAGGCTTAAGCAGTTGGTGACATCTAACAATTTGTCACGAGTTTGTCTTGTACTCATATAGTATGACCCTATCTTTAAGCGCGGCATGATAAAAAAAATACAGAAATGCCACTCTCTCCTCCTATCGGTGCAGTTTTACATCTTGTTGCTGTGTTTTAGACGGTAGCAAATGTTCTTTTTGCACTTCCGGGACTAAAGTTGATACTTTAGTCCCGGTAAACAGGGACTAAAGTAGCTCATTTAATCCCTAGGGACTAAAATAAAAATGATTCCGTAACTATGGTAAATTTATGTACACACAAGGTTAAGGTTAGGTTTTGTTTGTCACACTGACGCAAAACTTAACCTGCAAATCTCGAATTTGACATATACTGACAATACACTTCAGTACTGCCAATTGATTCAGGCTATCCAGGGCCTGCTGCAATTCAGTTTTTAATAAATTGTAATTGTCAGTTTTCAAATTTTGGAAATGTTTGATGATAATGTTCCCAAAAGTGCAAAAAATTGCGTATAGACCTCGGGACTAAAGTGCCTAAATCCCTTGAGTGGCTGTTGCTCTCTGGCTTCGCCCTCGAGGCAACAAACTCCACTCGCGGGATTAAATGGTGCACTTTAGTCCCTCATGATATAATATACTATTTGTAAATTTAGAAGAGATTAAATCATAGAATCCTCATCAAACGTGTATTAGAAAACGATAGCAACCCACTCGTTACTTAAATTCAATCTTACTTTACGTTTCGAAAATAAGCAAGTAGGAATTGTATCGCGATGTCATCTGAAGTTTTGACTGGTACTAAATTACAAAATATGTAACCCCTTCTTCTACGCTTGTGCTCAAAACAATAGTAGACAGGGAGTAACTGTTAATCTACAAAATATACAAATCATGTATTGTACAAGCTGTGCAGAAATTATTACAGTCTACTGCTAAATCATTCAAAATAGTTCAACCAATGCTATTTTAAAGAGAAGTCGTTGATACCGTGACTTACTCAAAGAAAATCCAGACAGGTGCATTCATACGTTTCTCAATGGGAAATGCATTGTGTGCACAAATCTCTCTCTATTAATAGCGATACAAATGCTTGGCAGAATTTCAGATTGAAAGCCCAAGCAAAAACCGTTAGAAATCCAAAGCGATGTTGTGATGTGACAACCGCCATAGAATTGAACAGTATAATAGATCGCTCAGAGGTTTTAAATTTGATGACGGGTTAAAATTAATTAAAATAGAAGTTTAAGCCATTATATTAGTTCAATTTAATTAAAAAAAAAAATAGGGTGTACAATGTAGTCATCCCACTTTATAATAGAATTGTAATTATTTTATCATCGGTCTAACCCTTCGCCGCATACTACGATTTAGATAGGAAATATTTAAGGATTAAACTAAGTAGCAGTAAAATTTTGCCTTTACCCTCTTTCATCAAAGAGCTGATTGTTTAAGACTGCAAATCCATACCTTGAGTTTTTATTTTTAAAATGCTTCAGTGGGAAGCATTTTATATTTCCGCTGACATAAGAACCAACATAGGAAAAATTTGATGTTATATACCAACTGCTGAGCTACCTGCTGCTAAAAATGCTAATCTGGGTACACAAACGACTTATAATCCTATTAACTTTATTCCGAAGGTTATGAGCGTGACGCAAAACTTCTTGCTGACCTTTTAACAACGCCAAATTGCATGTTCCTGTATTCTAGATTAAATTGTCAACTCGTATTTGTATACAAGATTTCCATCAGTATAGCACTAAAATATAGAATTTGCAAATATGCAATCTCCTGATGTGTTCTCTGTGCATCCCCATCACATAGGAAATATCGAAACGAAATTTTACTCTATCTATTAAACTATAATATTTAGCTCAAACGGTTAACTACAAAGCGATTGTAGCAAATATTACTGCTGAGGTTCTCGCACAAAAATTAATAGACGTTCAGTGTATAAAAAGGGGGAGTTTATGAACAGTCATCAAGAACACCTGCTGCTGAAGTTGCCCAAATAAATTGCGGCGATTTCTTAACGGAGAAAATTCTTAGAACCTTTTGAGCCTATCGTATGGAATCAGCAATCTACACTAAATATAATTTCGGTTCTAATTATTTTTAAGGCTAATTAAAACTGGAACGTACGAAGTGCTTCCAAAGATGTAGCAAACGCTCGAAACCTGTATTTACTAAGTTTAATTAAACCTGCAAACATATTGTCTTACAATTGTAACAAATTGCATCTTATTTGAATTTTCGACGAGAATATATGGGGTAGACGAAGGAACAATATTGTTTAATTAGAGGGAATTCTGGGCGTCCTGTTGGAGGGTGCGTATTCAGATACAAATGGGAGAAAGCGAGAGAATTTCTGCCTCGATTAATTCGTCTCGAATATTAAGTTAGGAAACTTTGTATTTGTCTTTGGCATTATGAGGTATCAAGCAGGTTCGCACACGCTATCAGCACATGATTAGAAGATACAGTTCGCAGTTTAGAAAGTTTAGAAACTCAGATGTAATATCGACATCTCTTTTACGCCAAGTAAAATGTTACACGTTTTTCGTTGAAATTATAAATTCCTAATAAACAAAATAAATATATCTCTAAATTAGTAAACTATCAGAAAAAACTTGCATTAAACCCAGTGTGCACAGACACGTTGAATTAACGTTGAAACATAACTCTGAACCAAGTGTTATATTAACGTCGAAGTGTCGCGAAAATCAACCAGTTTTTCAACTTTACGTGGTTGATCCTACGTCATCCTAGGACGATCTTTTAAGGTTTAAGTCATGACCAAAGAAAATCGTTATTGTTTCGTGAAGTGTTAACGTTATAAGCACGTTACAATTGCAACTTCTTTTTACGTTAAAACGTCGTTTTAATTGATAAAAATTGATATTTTATTTAGGTCAAGTATTAACTATAGAAGAACGATACTTTTCTTCTGAATAATCTTTATTGTGCCCACCCCAGCTGAATAAAACGGCGACTTCATTTGATAAACGAAATCTCAAAACAGATAGGGTAACTGCTTCAACACTATGTACTTCGATCAAAAGTCTACAGCCGTTGTATCTTAAATAGGAAAAAATAAGCTTAGTGTATTACCTACGTTGTATTATTCTAACGCAGTTCTAATAGGCTTATGTCAAATTGGAATAATAAACACATAAAGTACTGACTCACTGATTTTAAACAGTAAATCCAGATCATCAGACAAAGGGAGAGAACTGACTATTAGCATACAGTAACGTTTTACTGTGGTGTGGTAGCATAACACTATCATGTAAGCAATGACCTTACGTGTGATAGGCGATATTATTACGTTGTTGTAACAACATTATATCCACGTTAAAAATCGACTACTAATCTAATTTTATTTTAACGTAATATGGAATATTTTCGTGTTTCTATGAACGTTAAATCTATGTTTTACATTAACTGCTGGTGTAAAAGACTCTTAATATCAACGACATATCAGCGTCATATAAACAAGCACAACACTTTTAATAAACGAAATAATTACGTAAACAGTAAAAAGAATTACTAAAAATCAACGTCTAATTCGCGTTGAGAAAATGACTATTGGGCTAAAATTTTAAGTTTAATTTTTAACGAATAACGCCTTTTTAACTATTTAAACGTCTTTTCGACGTATTTTAAAAGTAAGTGTGCCTGCTGGGAATGCTATGACATCGATTATAATCTAATTTTTCGTATAAAAGCTCTTCAATCTTTTTCATTGTCACGAGTTGATATTAATATAAAATCTATCAAAGAAGCTGCAGGAGTAGTAATAAAGCTACTTCATAAAACGTCTTTTATGGGAAAATAAGAATTTATAAGCTGTCGAAGCTACTTTTTGATTAATGATAGCAGCTAATTGATTTATTTCCATTGAAAACGTTCGATGCACTCCTAGTGTAGGGTATTAATAGCCGGTATGAGATTAGTATAAATATCCTCCATAGTATGTATTGCTATTAACGTGCAATTTATTTCTATGTTGAGACTCTTTTGCATTCGTTGAATTAAATGTTTAATTCATGTTTAGTTAAACATTTTTCTCTCTCCCTTTGCTTAGTTGAAGCTTTCCTTGATTCCTCTGGGTTGTCCGAAATGTTAATATAATTTTCTTTTGCTAAACCATATTCAAGTTAACAACAATGGCGTATTGTTAACTTACAGCACATTTTTGACCAAGTAATAATATATTACACTAAAGCTTGTTCTAGTTCTGAAGGCAATCTATGGTTTGCTTTGTACTTGGGTGGCATTCTGCATGATAAGTTTCTTTTACATTTTCTGACTAACCCGATCAAGGTTTAAAAACTGAGACTTTTATTCCCAACGGTTTAACAAATTTTCTTTATATTAATAATCAGATTGACCGCTTCACGAATTACATTTTCATTGAATCGACCAACTGCCTTGTTAGTTTTTTGTGTACTGTCTGTAATACAACACTGCAAATAATATTAGAATATCAGTTTTTTGAGTTTTACTATTGACCATATTACCATAGGGAAGATTAGGACACAAAGGGGGCAGCGAGACATCCACAAGAACAGTGAGACATCGAATCAATGTTTACTTCAATTAATTGTCTCATTGTAAGCACATGGCTCCTTTACAACCAAAACTTTCAAATATAACCTGCAATAATTATAACAACAATGTAGTAGCTTTGTTTATCTTTATTTGCGTGCTTTTCACAAATCGTAATGTACGTATTTGTTTTTGTTTTTTCTACATAAAGCATCAACGCACTAGCAAGTTGACAAAAATCGATATTTAATCAAACGAATATCAGTATATCACGATGTTGGCAACAGTTTATTATATTTTCATACATAATGCAACTACTGCGTTCTTGATTATCAAATAATCATTTCTGTTTACATGAGATATATTAATAAATAAATAAAAAATGTGGGATCCAAAATGGCAGAAAGGGGTCAATATCTCTTTAAATTTCTGATACCTATAGCTAGGAGTTTTTTTGGTAGCTTATCTCAAATTTTATGTTAAAATTTATCAAAAATGGAAAACGGTGTCTGAAAAATGGTGGAAACAAATGATGTAAGAGTTAAATGAGTATTAACGATATTATATTTTAATTGATTTATTAAAATTAACCCAAGACACACTTAAAAACAAGAATAAAATTATTTAGTTTTCTTCTTCCTCTACTTCTCCCATTGACATCGCCGGTCGTGAATTAAGGCAACTATTTGTAGGCCACTTTTTCTACACCCACAAGCTGGCCCGCAACTAGTTTTGTAGTTGCAAAAAAATATTTTTTAAGATTTTTGTGGAGCTGGTTCTTGTGTCATTAGAATTGGAAAACACAAACCAGCATTTTTACAAAAAACAGTGATGCCATGGAATTATTGAAACATGTCAGTGCCAACGCAAGTGCGTGTGGGACGACAATATGTGTTGTTTGTTTGTTTGTCATTGACGTTTGAGGTTGTCAGGTCATTTTGAACAGCTTACAGCAATATAACTAACCATTTAAGCCCGTAGGGCAGCCTATTTATATTTCAAACCCGTTTCCATCATTTTAACTTTTCATCACATATCCTAGCAATTTTAAATTCGAACACCCTGTAGTTTAGCGCAGTTACCTCGATTTGGGCCACCCTTTATTTACTGACCCTTGCACGTGGCTTTAGTTCCGCAACGCTGGTTTCAGGCGTGTTAAAAATTCCTGTTGGAGCAAATGAGGGGGCCTCGTCACACCGACATTATTTTGTTTTATCCGGTGAACGATGCCGCCTTCCCATTGGCCGCCGAGTAGCTTGGGGACGATTTCGTTCTTGGCGGACATTATTTTGTTTTTCCTGCAAGGAGTGAGTTACCACAGAGTCGTTCGTTGAGACGCAAGGAGCGTGTAGTGGGCCGTGTTGTGTACCGTTGGTACGTGGGTGTTTGGACATACCGATGGCCGAGTTCTGCTTCACTGAGTGAGGGTTGACCCTTCTATCCCGATAAAAAGGGGAACACGCCTGCAGAACGTTTGTATTTCTTGGCCTCACCGTCGTTTTGGTCTCATGAGAGAGACGCATTCCAGTTGACGCCCTTACAAGGCGGGGGTCTGCCAGCATTCTCACGTGCCGCTTACGCTTTCTCACCTACGTCGCCTCTGCAGGCATGTCGCTAGGTGACCTCTCGCCCTGACGCTCACGGATCGTCGAGATACAGGTATCTGTGTAACCAATTTATAACGTATTATCTGTCATCTATGTGAACTGAACTTCTATTGTGTGTGTGTTTTACTGTACGTTAATCACTGCCAGCAGAACGTATTAGCTGTCATCTATGTGGCTTAAACCCAGGCTAATTTATTGTGCTAAGTAAATTAGTGCATTTTGATCGCAGTTGTTGTAACTAATCAGCTGATATTTATGTGAGTAAACCTTGCATACAGTGCTTGATAATTTACTGTATTTTGGCCGTATTCATTTGCCGCTAATTACTTGATATTCATGTGACTAAACCTTGCACACAGTGCTTGCTAATTTACTGTATTTTGGCCGTATTCATTTGCCGCTAATTACTTGATATTCATGTGACTAAACCTTGCACACCGAGCTTGTTAATTTACTGTATTTTGGCCAGTATTCATTTGTAGCTAATTATTCAATATTTAGGTGACCAAATCTGGCACCCGTTGCTTGCTAATTTAATGTGTTTAGGCCGTATTCATTTGTAATCAATCAGAGGCTTAAAATGCTTAAAATTGCTTACTGTGGTCGCTCGTTTAATGCTAGTTGTGTGGTTTAAATCTGAACGCGCTGGCTTCTAAATTAATGGGCTTTGGTCGCCAATGATTGTTCTTGGGTCACGAACTTGGTGGCTCCGTCGCCGTCAATTTCAGTTTCACGTACTGCTCGATCAAGACCCGTTGGATTTAGGAGTTTATAGTAAGGCCGGTCATGGCCGGTTGTATTGTCAGCAATTATTTCGGCCATTGATATTGCAACCATTTATGTGTTACCATTTGCTGTTATGTTGTACTAGAAATAACGCGCCTCTCCAGCTGGGGCAATACATTTAGGCATAGTGTAATCTTGGTAGCCTTGTAAATTACCCCTTTGTTA
Organism: Agriotes lineatus; assembly: GCA_940337035.1. Taxonomy (NCBI): domain Eukaryota; kingdom Metazoa; phylum Arthropoda; class Insecta; order Coleoptera; family Elateridae; genus Agriotes; species Agriotes lineatus. Next base: position 248,386,270 of record OW679194.1, read on the forward strand.
ACGTCAGACCAATAGACGAATATTTGAAGTAGGGCCTTATTATTGTGGCGAATCTGTGCATGCTCTTTTCAGGATAAGTTTTCTGTGTAACGATTGATGTACGACGAAGTTTGAGCTTTGGAGCGACACAGGTAGGTCTGGCGACGAGGGCCGAAATAGTTATTCAAGTATTTTTTCCGAAATTGTAATTTGAGTTCTACAGCTTCTCGAGTACCTTCCTGACGTAGTACCCTGTGTACTTCTCGTCCCGTCTAACCGTCCAGTTCCGGTTGCATGAGTATACCCCGAGACAGACCTGGCGGCGCCCTTTTATTTCGACTCACCCTATGTATGTCACGCCACGCTTGCCCAGTGACGTACCGTTTGAACCACGTTCGTCTCTCTGAGCGTATCAGCCGAGGCCTTTAGCCTGTTTTGACGAATCTCTGTAGTCCATTTACTAAAGGAAAAAAGTTCAAACTTCGTTGACTCAAAACCGATTTTGAACATTTTTTTTTTATTATTTCGGAAAAAGTTTATAGAAAAGTTCCCCATAGGTGAGAAGGTGTGCTTTTTATTTTTTCAATTGTTATTAACAAATAAGTGTTTTTTAATACATTCTTAATTAAAAAAATTTATAACTTCTTTATTTATTTAAACCATTGCCTGACATTTGATAACATAAGGTTTTTGGGTTCACAGATTACGAATCTAGCCTCAAAATTCGTCTAAAAACAAAAATGGCGTGTACAAAATGGCGTCAAAGGTCTAATTTTTTATTTTCTTTTTTTTTATTTTATTAGATGTCTAGGGGTTTTTGGGGTCGCTGATTACGAATTTGACATTAAAACTCAACTAAAACACAAATTGGCGGATCCAAGATGGCGAAAAAGTGTATTTTTTTATTCGAACTTTATTTCTTATCTATATGCATAGGGTTTTTTGGGTCGCTGATCTCAAATTTTATGTTAAAAATTATGAAAAATGAAAAATAACGTCTTTAAAGCTGCAAAATAGCGTCATTTCTGAATTATACAGTAATTATAAATATAGCATTAAAAGGTTAATTTTTATTCTGTACGATTATTATTATTTTTATAAACATTCTATACAAATAAAATTCTAAATTGTTAAATTAACTCAAATTTAAATAGATTGAATAGATTTAAAAATAACATACGAATACATACGTATAAATTTCAATGCCTAACAATGTGTTTTCTACAACCTCTTTGTACAATTTCCAAAAGATATTACTGAATTAATAGATTTTTCTGTTTGTGACGGACAGAGGAATGTTATTACATAAAAACAAATGGCAACTTGTTCAACAGGATGGTGTAATTTTAGATATATTAATTTTATTGTACGTAATTATGGAAAAAAGCAAGTGTTTTTGTCGATTACCAGAAACATAGAATAAAATCTGCTGAAAGAGACCGACGTCTAAAAACGAAAACTGCACCAGATATTCGATTTGAAAGAGACAGGTTTTTAAAGTTGTATCAAGAAAAAAATCTAGCAAATGTCTTTCATGTCGTTTTATTGATTTTTTAAAAGAAACTTTAGCTGCAAATAATATCCCTGCTCTCAAGCTGAAAGTGATGCTGATCGGTTAATAGTTACAACAGCTCTCAATGCATCAAATAAAAACATAGTCGTAGTATCACAGAATATAGACCTATTACTTTACTACAGCTTTATTTTCTCCTGATAAAGATATATATTGTTTTAAACCTGCCAAAGATAAAGAAAATTAAAAAATATCTTCTTCTAAAAGCCTGCAATTTGCGCATCCCAATTGTAGTGAGCATGTTCTTTCTGTACATGCTTTAACTGGATGTAACACAACTTCAGCATGTTTTAACAGGAGAAAAAATCTTCTTCTTGTTCAGGTGCTTATCCGATTTCCTATGTTTGCGATCAACACGGCTATCTTCACTTTATTGGTTGCAATTCTAGATAACTCATTGGATGATTTCCCTTAGGTTTTGCAACCAAAATACTCTTCTGCGTCCGGGTCCACGTTTGCCATATAGCTTGCCTTGTATAATAGATTGTAGTAGGGTGTACTTATTCTCATTCCTCATTATATGTCCGATGTATTGGAGTTTGCGTATCTTGATGTTGTCCATGATCTCTTTACTCTTTTTCATTCTTTCCAGAACTTTAATATTTATTACACGATTTTTCCATAATATCCGCAATATTCTCCGGTATAACCACATTTCAAAGGCTTCGATTTTTTTATGTTTGTTTCGTTAAATGTCCAGGACTCGACCCCATAGAGCAAGATGGGGAAAATGTAGCATCTTAGCATTCTAGTTTTGGTGTCAAGGTGCAGATCATGGCTTTTGAATATAGTTTAATATATTGAAGATATATAAGGATGAGAAAGACGAATAGAACCGGCACCTTATTAAAGATCCACGTGGATAAGTCCTAGTAAATGAAGCAATGGCTATGTTCAGGAAAGAATAAATTTGCCAAAATATTTGAAAATAGCAGAGATTTACAAGAGACTGCAAAAATTTATATTAAAAATGTTGGTATAAAATGTATGCTTGCAATGTATGGTGCGAAGAAAGGTAACTGCATAAACTCTTACAGAAATGTTTAATTGATTGAAAGTTTTTTTATTATTCATATACCGCAAGGTAAATGAGGTTACAGACAATACAATACATATACCTTGTAAATAAAAACATTTTGAATTTTAGGTTTGTTCTTTTATTAAGGCGTCAACTAAAAAAAGTAGCGTTAATTTAGCATCATTATGCCCTACGATGAAAATGATACAGGAAAGTGTTTTCCAATCCTAATGACACAAGAACCAGCTCCACCAAACATCTTAAAAATAATTTTTTTTGCAACTACAAAACTAGTTGCGGGCCAGCTTGTGGGTGTAGGAAAAGTGGCCTTCAGGCTCGGTAGCTTGCGGTAAATGTGGCGGAAATAGGTGCCTTAATTCAGGACCGGTAGTGTCAATGGAAGAAGCAGAGGAAAAAGAAACTAAAGCTAAATAATTTTTTTCTTTTTTTTTAAATGTATCTTGAGTTAATTTTAATAAATCAATTAAAATATAGTATCTTTAATACTCATTTAACTCTTCTATCACTTGTTTCCACCATTTTTCAGACACCATTTTCTATTTTTGATAAATTTTAACATAAAATTTGGAATGAGCGACCCAAAAAACCCCTAGCTATAGGCATCAGAAATTTAAAAAAAATTGACCCCTTTCCGCCATTTTGGTCCGCCTTTATTTATTTTACTTGAGTTTTAATGTCAAATTCGTAATCCGCGACCCTAAAAAACCCCCAGACACCTAACAGAAATTAAAAAAAAATTAAATAAAAAATTAGACCTTTGACGCCATTTTGTTTTTAGACCCATTTTGAGGCCAGATTCGTAATCTGCGATCCCAAAAACCTTATGTTATCAAATTTCAGGCAATTGTTTAAATAAATAAAATAGTTATAAATTTTTTAATTAAGAGTATATTAAAAACCCTTGTTTGTTAATAACAATTGAAAAAATAAAAAGCACACTTTTTCACCTATGGGGAACTTTTCTATAAACTTTTTCCGAAATAATAAAAAAAAAATTTTCAAAATCGGTTTTGAGTCAACGAAGTTAGAACTTTGACGAATTTTTAGCGTTTAGAAAATGGACTACTGGGCGAGCGTGCCACCTTTTCCCGGACTTAACCAGTCGTGCGATACTCACACTGCGTGAGTGTCGTTAAGTCATTTTGACCCGTAACAAGGTTTATAATAATTCATTATTAATTATGTTCTGCTTAATGTCGCTAAGGTATCTGGACTGATACATTAAGTATAAAAATACAGGCACGTTATTAAATAATTGTAGATGCAATAATGAGGATCAGAACTTATAGCAAAACGAGAAAAACGATACTAAGTTCAATCTTTTGACGGAAGTGATGATCGCCCCGCAATCACTTGCGTTGGCATTGGCTTGTTTCAATAATTCCATGGCATCACTGATTTTTGTAAAAATGCTAGTTAGATTTATTGCATTCCTTCGGTTCCCGAAAATAAAAAATTGTTAGCAACATTATGAGTGGATGCAGTATTTTTGCTCTACAAAAAATGTATTTACACTTTAGCTCTAAAATAATTAGGGGAGCAAATAATTCAACATAAAGAATTTAGTATGCAAATACCTATGGTGCGTCGCGCAAGTCAGCACCCGGTATATAAAAGCTTTTGTTTTATAGTATACTCATATTAAACATATTTAATTGCACTATCCTCAAATATTAACTGAAGAATTAACAAAATTATATTAATAAAATTTAAAAATAATAAAATTATAAAAAAAATATATTTCACAAAAATAAGAGGAATCACAAAAAGAGGTTAATTAATAGTTCTTTGAGTCTCTTCGGAACGTTTAAAAATGTTTGGCAACGATTTGGCATACTTTGTATACAATGTGCTATCAATATTCAAAATTTTAAAATGATAATATTTTATTAATGGACTTAGTTTTCTTTAAACCAAATTATGAAAAGAAATGCTTTTTATAGTGACACAATCATGAAAGGTTACCAAAAATTTCATGTCTGCCCTTTTGAAAAATATTTTTAAAAACTGCACCAATATATGCAAATGGTCCAATTCATTTGAAAAATATTTTTAAAAACTGCACCAATATATGCAAATGGTCCAGTTCATTTGTGGAGCAGTATATTTTCAGGGTTGTCTTTTTCTTTCCTTCTTTGTGCCCTTTTCGCGTAATTCCAAAATTCATCAAATTGTCTGCCGCGATTGTTGAAGTCGCCGCCCGTTGCTATTCTGTCATCTCTTGGGCTACATAATTTGAGCTAGGAAATATCCTAATATCTGGTACCACCAGTCAGTTCTGGCACCTCCGAATTTTCTGCGGGTGTGATACAACTGGAAATACAGCTTTCGAACAACATCCGTCTTGAGAATACGTACTGTAGATGTTAAATTCCATTGCATTTGTCAATAGTAAAAAATAGATAATTTTGTTGATTATATACGGGGTGTCCCAAAAAGAATGGGACACCGATTAGTCATAGATTTCTTACGTTATAATAAATCGATTAAACCTAATATACCTTAGTACAAAGTCCCTTCAGTAAGAAGTTATAGGGCCTTGAAGTTCAATTTTCTATTTGTTATTTTTTTGTTAATTTCCATAAATGTAGAGATATGGATTTGAATTTTGGTATACGTGCTTACTATTATGTATTGCACTAATAGGAAAAATTTCATAAACTATACTTAACTTTACCTATATTTCAAAACTTTGTTAGCTCTAACTTCGTTATCTGTAAAATTTTTAAAAATTTTAGGTTATTATTTCAAAGAGAATTAAAATAGACAAAAATAATGTACTCTTAGTTCATAACTGTCCATTAAAGGTTTTTGGTTGTCATTAAGACGTGCAATTGTCAAGTAGCCATGATCACAAAAACAATGGGTAATGATTGTAATCTAGTAAACAACAAGGAATCAATTCATGACATTGGTAAAATCACTGATTTGTCTTTTGTGTTTACGAAAATGTTGCAACATAACGAACCTCTCAGCATTGGAGAATTCGTTATGTAGAGGCATTTTCTTAAACATATAAGAACAAATTCTTATGTCACTAATGTTATGAATTGATTTCTTGTTGTTTTTTTACTATATGACCATTGTTTTTGTGATCATGGCTACTTGATATTTGCACGTCTTATGGGCAACCAAAACCTTTTGATGAGCATTTTAAGGTAAACGGTTGCTTTTAGGCTTAAGAACTAAGAGTACATTATTTTTGTGTCTTTTAATTCTCTTTCAAATAATAACCTAAAATTTTAAAACATGTTACAGATAACGAAGTTAGAGCTAAAAAAGTTTTGAAATATAGGTAAAGTGCCCCTTACAGTTAAGTATAATTTATGACATTTTTCCTATTAGTGCAATACATACTAGTAAGTACGTATACCAAAATCCAAATCCATATCTCTACATTTATGAAAATTAACAAAAAAATAAAAAATTAAAAAATTCAAAAAATATTACAGATAACGAAGAGTTAAAAAAAGTTTTCAAAGGTAGGTGAGGTGCCTCTTACAGTCAAGTCTAATTTATGAAAAAAAAAATTATTAGTGCAGTACATAATAGTAAGTATGTATATCAAAATTCAAATTGATATCTCTACATTTGTGGAAATTAACAAAAAAATAAAAAATAAAAAGTTGAACCTCAAGGCCTTATAACTTCTTACTGAAGGGACTTTGTACTAAGGTATATTAGGTTTAATCGATTTATTATCACGTAAGGAATCTATGGCTAATCGGTGTTCTTTCTGGGACATCCTGTATATGCGAGCTATCTGGCGATTTTAGAAAGAACTTGTTTTTTAATTTAATTTACAGTAACCATAGCTACTATATTTGCTTCCATTCGGAGAGGCTTAGTCATGTAGCGCGATATGTGAAACATGTTACTCCATAGTTTTTTCTTGGCATCCGTTGATGCTCATTTCGGTTAGGATTTTATATGGGCTCCTATTTAGTCAAATCCTTTAGTGCTTGCAGAATCTCCGTTGAGTATTCTTTTATTGAATCTTTGGTAATGGTTCTTATTTATATGACAATATTTTTCTGTCGGTGTATTAAAGCCCGTAGTTTAAATACATGTATAGTGTATGTTTATAAGCAGAGTTTCTGGTTTAGTTTGCTATCTGTTTGTATCGTGTGTTTAAAAAAACTCATTCGCAGCATGCCATGATCAAATTGCAGTTTTTCATACCCACAACTTGATAGATACCCATTGAAGCAAATGAACTACCATCAGTCAGAGAGAATTAAATTACATCTTGATCTTGAACTATTTTCCTAAAAATATACAGAACACTAAATAAAAACAATTTTTATCGACTATTATGATTAATACACTCCTTGTTGTTGTGTAAATGCCATCTTATTTTCCTTTTTGCTTGATACAAGTAAACTTAATGCAGTGAACACTTTGGCCTGCCACAGTGACAGATGTTTTCGTAAACAAAATGCAATCTGAAATTCACCTACAGACTCAAGTTAAGATATGACTAGATTTTCTATCTTTCTTTCCAAGGCCTACCCTAAATGAGTATCTTTTTAACACACGATAGCCTACCTTACGTCGCATCTCAACTACCCCGTATGATTCAGCGGGGCGTGTCACGCTGAGTCGTAGAACGTGGTGCCCGAAACTTTCGATACTTTTGTATGTTTTGTCTCCATGGCAGTTTTCCGATTTCTCGAATCCGAAATTTAGAATTTCTTCTTACTAAATACATAATTTTATTTATATTTACATCAGATGGTTATTTTTCAGTAAATTTCTTTGTCATATATTGTTTGTCATCTATGTCTTATGTCATAACGAACTGACAGTGTACAAACTATTAGTAGGAGAGCTGGTGACATTTTTTGGTGATCATTTAGTTAAGGCCTATTTTTTGAGAGAATGTTGCTGGAGGCATGTATAAGTGTCATCTGTAAGGATTCTCCTAGATAGCGGTATCGGAGGGAGGCAGAACACCCCCAATTTGCACTGTCAGTATATGTCAAATTCGAGGTGACTCGGTTAGGTTTTGTATCACTTTGTGTCAAAACTGACGGAAAACCTAACCTGCTAAGCTCGAATTTGACATAACTTACACTAAAAAAGTCCATAAGGGGCGGCTGTGGAAATTAAAACGTATGAATAATAGGTTGGTGGCATTGTAAGTCTATGTCAAATTCGAGTTTAGCAGGTTAGGTTTTCCGTCAGTTTTGACACAAAGTGACACAAAACCTAACCGGCTCACCTCGAATTTGACATATACTGACAGTGCAAATTGGGGGTGTTCTGCCTCCCTCCGATACCGCTATCTAGGAGAATCCTTACAGATGACACTTATACATGCCTCCAGCAACATTCTCTGAAAAAATAGGCCTTAACTAAATGATCACCAAAAAATGTCACCAGCTCTTAGACTATATGTAACCAATACGGGGTGTAGTTTCCTTCCTGCATCCATTTGATATTTGATTTGTACACATTGTGTACAGTTTTTATTAACGTTTTATTAATATTCGCAACTACGAGTTTTAACGCTTTCTATAGCGTTTGTTGTTATGCAATATAACATGCTTTTGTAATCACCGAAGATTAAATGCACGGGTAGTTCACGCCCAGTTCCTTTCTTTCTGATAATTTGAGATTTTTATATCATTTTGTAGATCCAACTCTAATTTACTATAATTTTAACTACTTTATTTCTTAATAATATGCTTTCGTATCACTTATTTCACATGCTCGTGTACTTTAACATAGCTCGCTTAGGATTCAGTGTCTTTTCAGCTTTGTTGCTTTTTAGTATTTTCACCCTGTTTTCTCTAAGTGCTGTTTGATAAATTCTTCAGATTCCTTCACAGATATAAGCGACAAAACTCAGCCAGGATTTCTTTTCTTTTGTTTTGCTCTTTTGTTCTATATTACCTATTTTTTCTTAACTATTACGGAGACTCATGTTCTTTGTTCTAGTCTCTATTGTAGCTCCACTCATTACGAATGTATAGGGAGCTTGTTCTTTTATTTCTCTTTCCATCTACCTTTGTCTTTAAAAACACCAATATGTCAATGTCGTTGTGCTTTAGTTCCTCAGAGGCCACCATAATCTTTTTAATGACGTTTATTTAATTTGATGGGGCATTTGTACTAAAGCGTTCACACACTTTTGGGATGTTAACAGACGCCTCATTCTATCAATTTCAATCTCAATTCACCCATTTGCTTTTTCTTCCTCCTTCACCATCGCGGAAAATTAAATCTTCTTGCTCTTAGAGCCACTTGCGGCATGTTCTTATTCTATTAGAACATTTGAGGTTTTTCACTATCTAAAATAGGTGACGCTTCTGATAGCAAAGCCGTCTTTAGGATAGCCTTCCAATAAATTGATACATGAAAAGCTTATTACGACAACATTGACATTCGTCAAAAGCAACTAAAGTATTAATTTTCTTTAACTTCGTTGAATACGTCTATTTTAAAAGTGAGAAACAAAGTGAAAATGCTAATTGGTGCTTGTAATATTCGAGTATGACATAATATTGCATTTTTTAAATGTCAGTTCTGCACATAAAGCAATTGTGAATTTATCATTTTAGTCTCAAAGAGTAGCATTTTAGCAAAGTACCTATAACAATTTGATAATCATAGTTATGATTAGAAATGCTTTAATACCATTCTAATGAATTTAATAAAGGAGCATAATAACTTTTCTAAATGACGATATGATACAGAAAGATAGGAAAGCCGAAAAAATTAAGGTTTCTGTTCGATCAAAACTGTGAAAATCAGTAAAATACTACTTTCTAAAGTAAAACAAACAGCTAATAGTGAAAGAAAAAGAAGATGTAGGTATATTGATGTGTCTGTAAAATGATATTTTATAAGAAATAAATCGTGCTATGCAAGACTTTTGCTTAAATGTGATATTTTAGCTATTTATTTGTTAACGGCATTATAACACGAGAAAATACTTAAAGCGCAACGTAGAGCGGACAGTTTTAAATATCCCGAGGGCTGTATAATCTTGATTATATGTACGTGGTATATATAACGTTTTATTTTATTTTGGTTCTCAAAATGGCCAAATTCAACGATTCAGTATTTTGGGCATAGACTATTATGTTGGTGTTTGTTATACTGCTTAGCAACTGTCTAGGCCCTCGGTCGATAAAAACCATATTATGCTCGCTATCGAGGGCAATAATAGTTATTTATGTAGCAAGGGTGTAATACAGGCGTTTTTGGGAAGCAGCGTTATGTTATAGCATTATGTGCGAAGCGACAAGGGCCAAAAGCGCTGGTTACGCCCTAGGGAAATCCATATTATATAGATTGTTACCAATAAAAACAGGGCAATTCTTACAGTTATTTTAGCTGAATAGTACCTTCGTAACTATGGTTTTCATTAATACGTATTTATAAATAATAACTAATTACGTTAGCGGAGAGAAAAGATTTTATCGCCCGCGGGTGAAAAAAAAACTTGCTTTGCGACTAGAAATGAGGTCTAAAAACCCATATTATTGATCAATAGTACATAAGCAAGATTATAGTTACAAAATAAAATGAATTAGTTTATTAATAATCCTTCTCAATTTATTTTTCTTCTCGTTCCATTTTTTTGTCATATATAAAAATAAGTATGCTAGAGTTTTAAAAGAGTAGAATAAATACATTATTTTAAAGAGAGGAAGTTGTTACTTCTTTTATAGTGAAAATCTGATCTTATATTTTTATTTATTTTCATAATTTTCGAGATATTAATCCTAACTTTCTTATTTTAAATGCACATCAAGGATGGCAATGGGCCTATAACACTATTACAAAAATCTTCCTCTATGCATTGATATAGGTTTGCAGCACTCATTATAAATAAAAACATCTTTTTCTCATGTTTCGGTTATTTATAAAAATAAGTGTTACAAATCTTCTATAAATGAAAAAAGGAAAATAAGCTCTTGTTAATGGTGTCATAACCATCCTGAATGTGCATTTAAGCTAAGGACTAGTACTAATATCTCGAAAATTATGAAAATCAATGATAATCTAAAATCTAAACTCCCCTCTTAAAAATGTCCTTATAATATTAAGTCAGTTTTGTTCTAAGTAACATAATAATCAATCTATAACGAAACAAAACTGAAAACAAAAGTTTTCTTTTTTGGACATAACTCAAAAACTAAGGCGGCTAGGGCCAATACCTGTTTGAATATTATTCAGCATTAGAATATGCAACTTTGCATTCTCTTACCGTTTTCAAAATTCCAATCTTGAACATCGAAATTGAATAACCCTGTATATCTCCCTTGTTTATGAAAATAAGTGTAGATAGTGTTATCTTAAAGATATTATAAAAGTAAGTGGATTAAGAGAGGATAGTCAGTTGCAATATGTAGAATATTGCAAAAATAAATGAATATCTAAAAGCAGATTTGAATTCTTCCTTACAAAGTGTTCTAATAATGTCAAAAAATATATTTTTTCTATGTATTAGAATCGACTTGCAACGAAACAAACGATATGGAACATTCTTGTAGTTTGAACATAATTCGAAAAGTAACATTGCAATTCCTGGCGGTATTCGAAATTTTAAGGATAACCCTCAAAATTGAATAATCCTTTATATCAATGGGGGTGATATACAGTGCGACAAAATACTGCAGTTGCATTTCCCACCTGTTTGAAGACGTCGGCGTCGTATACATAGAATGAAGAAGTATTGAAAACACTATAATAGTTAAAGTGCAATCTCATCTCCTACAGCTAAGAAGAGTTCTTCTGAAACCGCGAGTTGCGTTAGAAAGCGGCTCACCTTTTGCAGTAACTGGGGGCGATTGTCAAGTTGCGAGTAAGAGGAAGAGTCGTTGGAAGCGGCGGCGGCCTCGATGGGTTCCGCACGGTTGCTTTGCACCACGCGGAGGGCTTGGACGCGGCGCCGGAGGTTCTGCAGAGCACGTGCTTCCTCGCGCTTGCGGCTAGGCTGAAAGTGTGAGGCGGAAGGAATGACGGCGAACTGGGGCTCGTGGCTGGAGGCACTGAGGAGTTTCCTACTGATGGGCGTCCGCGGCCGGAGGTCCTGCAGCACCTGGAGGCCAGGCGGACTAAGGGACGCGTGCGATGCCATCCGTGGCAGATCCATGCTGCCGGGCGTCGCGAGTCCACAGCATCCCGCTTCCAGGCGTCGCGACGGACTGACGCAGTGCCGACCCAGCGGTCGATAGCGCGAATTCGCTGTGCGCAAACTTCGACGTGGACCTCTGTTTAGGAAGTGGTCGCAAAAACTTCAAATTTACATAAATACCTTCTACCTCTCGAAGAGAGCTGGTGGGTTACCATTTTCCGGAAGTCCCATTGAGCAATCTTGAATTAAAATCGCTACCCCGAGAAGCGCGAAATATTGGTTATCGTTCGTGTAAAAAAGAAATACAAAAACGTCAAGTTTCAAAGTAATTTATGCACCTTGAACAATGCACGAAATAAAATAATAATAACAACAGCCGTCGTATTTCATTGTTATTACAGTAGTTCTAAGCAAGCATTGTAAACTACATAATTCTTTCTATTTTTGCTTCTTGCATAGATGAGGTCATAAGACATATTTCCGCTCTTTAACTGTTATCTGTTTGTTAATCTATCTGGTTATTTCCCTTGTGAATGACGTGCATCTTTTGTTAGTTGAACGATGAAGATGTCGCTTATCTGAGGAGATACGATGTTCACTAACTTGGGGAAAACTTGTGCAATTTAGTGCTGGTCAACAACCTAAAAGAACTGTCATCTGGCCAACTTATATATTGCTGTGGTCTAATAGCTTTTATTTGATTTAATTTAATTTAAATCTTATTCTCAGGGTTTTATTTAAAATTTTGATTTTAAAATCTTACCATTTGTCCACAGTCTTTTGTATGTAATTGTAATAACCTTAGTTATTCGACTCTATCTTAGGGTTACTATTAAAATCAGATTAAGACACAAACAATGAACAACTATAATGCAAGATATAGTACAATTGTATTTATTAAGTAATTAACAACTGCCTTTATCATACGTGTAACACCTTTGTTAATAATATTTGATAATACTTAATTTCAGTTAAATCAATTTTAAATTAATATTACTGTTTGTTTACAATTTCATGATTATCTAATTGATGAAATGATTCACTTGAATTCAATTTTAATAACTCTGTACGTAGCAGATATATTTTATATTGCTACTTTCCTTTTATATGTGTCTTGTTTTATGTTGAAGGTTAATAGACTCACTTTGTAAGCTTCTGCCTTCGAGCTCTTTATCTTCTAGAATCTTCTATTCGCCAGATCTCTGCTACAGCTATCCTCGTTATGGTTGGCAGCGCATCCTTGTGGTAGTAATCTCTAAGTTTTCAATTTTGCGTTAATATTTGTCTATTACACTCTTTAGGTGTATGACAATATAAATGGATATATATCAGTACATTAACGTCTAAAATTGAATATTAAATGTAATTTCAATTGGGACTTGTGTCAATTCAATTTATATTTTTATACAACCCATTTGTTCTGTTTATTTTTAAACTACCCGGCAAACCAATGGTTATCAAACAAACGATAATACAGTTTTCTTTTATTGATTGTTATGACTTTTCTAATTGTTATAAACCATAGTTTTAGGTTAACAGTTTAACCACATATGTGAGAATTAAACTTTTATATTACATTTTGTAATAATTATTACTTCTTTTAGATAAGTCTTGACTAATTTGTATTACAATTGCAAATCAAAACTGGACTATTTACAAATGAATTGTAAATACAGTTGTAAGAAACCGAAATTCCAATGATAAAACGAAATCATCACTCCTTTTAGAAACAGCTGCTTTACTATTGTGTAGTTATTGAATGCTTTATCATTTAATGATCATATCAATATACTGCTCAACAAATAAGCTGGACCACCCATAAAAATTGTATGTGTTACATTATGTCATAAAATATATACATAAAAGTATTTGTTTTATAGCATACTAATATTAATATATACAGGGTCCGGCAACCAAGAGGGGGTGGACGATATCTGTAAAAATATGAAAGTTACATGGATATTGTGTGTATAAAAGTTGTAGGTACGAAGCGGTGCACATTACTAAAATAATTTTTATTATACAGAGTGGCTCAAAAAAGAGTGGCGAATCAAACTTACTTTTGTTTTTAAATGGAATGCCCTATATTTGGGTAGCTTAAAAGTTTTGCATTGAAATGCTCATCATTTTTATATCAAGTTGTATGAGTCTAACGTCAAATGTTTTGGAGATATTAACGATTTTATGCAAAAAAGTGCTGAACTTGAGGCGGCTGCTATAAGCAACAGAAAACAATTGAATGAAGGAAAACGCTACCAGAAAATATGATTTTCTTGAACTACCTTTCAAGTGTAAAATGGTGGATATGGGTATTAATGCTATACAGGGTGCTCAACATTTGCAGATTTAATGATTTCGTTTTTTTTTCAAATGGAACGCTCTGTATGTTTTTGTATTTTTGAAAAGCACTTTTAATACGCTTTCTTTTGATATGTTACTTCATACCTCTAAATTCAACTGTTTTTCATATATGCATGTTTGAACAATAAAACAATTTAAGCCCCTTAAGATGCTGTATTTCGAGGAATGGAAAACAAACGCCGTTAAAATAATGATTTAAACACTTGGGTTCTCCAAACAAAAGATAAAACCAAGTTTAGAAAACAAAAAAGCAGGAGAAAATTAAATCTGAAAAGCGATTGAATTTTAGGGATAGGAAATGAAATGTCAGAAGAAAGCTCATTAATAGTCATTTACGTTACGAGACTGGAATAGGTCGAACCAAGTAGATTGGGGAGATAGTTTCCGGTCATGTATTGCACAATATTTTTTTACAACATCCGAGTCCATACTTTCAAACTTGCGAATTAACTTTCGAAAATTCAAAAAATGTGTGCCGATGACACGGCAATAATCGCCCAGAGTAACGACATATTCGAAGCAGCAATTCAACTTCAACAAGCCGTCAACAATATTACAAACTGGTGTAACAAGTGGTACATTCAACTGAACGCCCAAAAATTCGAAACAAAGATTTTTACTCTTCGCCGTCCCAACAACCCATCGAGAATAAAAATCAACAACATCGAAATTGAGTGGAACTCACCCGACAAAGGCGTGAAATATTTAGGAGTACATCTTGATACTGTGAGGGTCGCGTATTTTCAGACACTTTGGTTTTATCCATTTTAATTAGGAAAGACGTTTATTTTATTTCAGGCATTTTATTTAGGAGACATTTATTTTGTTTCAGGCATTTTATTTAGGAAAGACATTATTTTATTTCAGGCACTTTTTAGTTCTAGGATAATGATAATCCGTAGTTTATAGATATCTTTTATGTATAAAATTAGTTGGAATTATATGACATAACGGAAGCTTTCGTTTTATTTTGTTGTAACACAATTCCTTCACAGCTGTTGATCGCGCCCCGGGCCCATAATCGAAAATTCCTATATTACATTTATGACCCGGGGTTCGAGGCAAACTTAAGGGTCAAAAAGCTTAGAAACCGCCGACTAAATTAGTTCGTGAAATTTATAAGTGTACGTTTTCGGTCAAAGGAAACACATGTCAAGGGGGTCGTGAGAAGCATTTAAAACCACAACAGAAAGGATTAAGGGCCGTCGTGAGTTTTGGAAGGAAAATAACCAATTAAAATCGCGCCTTATATCCACGAAATCCAGAATTTACTTCTCATTGGCGGAGCGCCCAGGACAACGGATGGAGGGGCCGCGGAAGATTGCATAAAACACTCAGCACAGAAGGAAAGGGTGGCAGAAGAAGCACGAAGCCTGGGGCCGATGCTAGTTCGACCAGTAACACAAAACATCACGACAACTCCGCACTTAATTAACACCTTACTCTATTTGGTGTAGCGCCACTGGTATTGCGAAGTCCAGCTCGGACTTTCGTTAATCGGTGAACGTTAGACACCAACTCTTGTCTTTACTTCTCTCGTTAGCCCGCAAACTGGCACGGCAAGGCCTCCTCTTTGGTCTTGTTTGTAAGTGAGCGTTGCTTAACAACTCTTTGCCTTTACTTCTCTCGTTAGCACACCAACTGGCACCGCAAAGCCTCTCCTTTGGGCCTTGTTTGCAGGTGGGCGTTGTTTAACAACTCTTTGCCTTTACTTCTCTCGTTAGCACACCAACTGGCACCGCAAAACCTCTCCTTTGGGCCTTGTTTGCAGGTGGGCGTTGTTTAACAGCTCTTTGTCTTCACTTCTCTCGTTAGCACTCAACTGGCACTGCAAGACCTCCTCTTTGGTCTTGTTTGTAAGTGAGAGTTGCGTAACAGCTCCTTGTCTCTCTACTACCACACTAACACCACCACGCACTTCGTAACAAGTTTACGGTCGGCAAATGGCCCATTGGCGTTAGGCAAATAATTGTAAGCGCAGTGTACTGTTTACTTTGTCCTAATAAATAACCATCGCTTGACATGTTGTTGTTTTCTTTGGTGTAAAAGCTGGAGGTCGCCAGCCCCTATACGAACGGAGTGAAAACAGTAAATACGAAAGCCTAGTTAAAGTAACTGTAACTGTCGTCGAAGCACCCGCCGAAAACAGTAAAAAAATCACACAACGTAGGCCTATAAACAAGCAACAGGTAACCAGGGTGTGCACCGTTACAATACGAGGGGTCGTTTTTATATTCCCGGACTCGGCTGTTTTGAATTTTGATGCAATTTTAGATTATGTTGTTTTTTAATCACATATGCCTTGGTAACTTGTGTAGCAATTTACAAAACAATTTCAACATTAGTAATTTTATTATCTGTCAGTTTGTGTCGTCGCGCGTTGTATTTGTATCGAAATGAATAAAATCGAATACCGGGCTGTTATAAAATTCCAACAAAACAAGGAAAACCTCCAAAAATTATTTTTGAAGAGATGTTGGCTGTATACGGGGATGATTGCCCTTCCAAGTCAACCGTTTGCGAGTGGTAAAAATTGTTTAGACATGGTCGAGAATCACTGGATGATGATCCCCGTCCAGGGCGCCCTGTTGACGTGATCACTTCAGATGTTGTTGAAAAAGCCAAGTGTTTGGTACTTGAGGATGCAAGACTAAAGAAGCGAGAATTAGCAGCTTCACTAGGAGTTTCAGAAACCACAGTTTTCAGAATTTTACACGATTACCTTGGGATGACAAAGGTTAGTGCAAGATGGGTCCCATGAATGCTTTCGCCATTTCAAATGCGTGTCCGGGTAGAAACCTGTGAACAATTCTTGGCGCGCTGTGGAGATGAACCAGATTTAATTATAATCGACTTTTCACTGGAGATGAAACCTGGGTTCATCATTACGACTCTGAATCGAAACAAGAATCGATGCAGTGGCATGTTAAGGGCTCCAGCCCTCCCAAGAAGTTTAAAGTCACCCCTTCTGCAGGAAAAATCATGGCAACCATTTTTTGGGACTCCCAGGGAATTTTGTTAATTGATTATATGAAGAAGGGTAGTACGGTAACGGGAGAGTATTATGCAAACCTGATGCATCGCCTTAGAGATGCTATTAAAGTGAAGAGACGCGGAAAACTGACGCAAGGTGTCTTGTTGCTCCACGACAATGCATCAGTGCACAAGTCCAGACTCTCAAAAGCTGCTGTAGCTGATTGTGGCTTCGAAGAAATTGAACATCCGCCTTATAGTCCTGATTTGGCACCCAGTGACTATTTTTTGTTCCCCAATCTCAAAAAAAACACTAAGGGGGACACAGTTTAGGGACAATGACGAACTTATAGCAGCTATTGAGGGCCATTTTGCGGAAAAACCAAATGAATATTTTTATACTGGATTAAAGATGTTATTGAAACGGTGTTATAGCTGTATTCAAAAGCAGGGAAACCATATTGAAAAATAAAATTTTGTTGTTGCTCTAGTCTTTTGTTTTCATGCCTTGTCCGGGAATATAAAAACGACCCCTCGTAGAAAACTTACATGGGGGTTGCATATAAATAAAAAATTAAATGAATGTCATACCAGACTCGTTCAATTATTGTATCCGCTAATAAATCGTAAATCGCCATTACGAATCAAGTGTGCACTTCTAATGTACAAAGCATTACTGAGGCCTATTATTATACATACAGTGAGTACCAAATGTATGGAACCGGCCTTGTTATTTCAAAACTATTCAAGCTAAATTGATAAAATTTAATATGCATGCTGTTTACAAAGCCTTCTATTAGTTCCTCAGTTTTGCTATTTTTTTAACTGACAAGGTCGGGAGCTGTACAGGGTGGGCCAAAGTAGACGCTTTCTTATGGAAACTCATGTTCCTGTCAGAGATAGAAAAATTTTGACCAACGTCTCCCGAGCTCAAATTTTATGAAAAAGTTACTGGTGCATACAGAATTTTGCTATCGTAAACCGTTAGGCCGCTAGGGGGCGTTTTTCAAAATTCGTCGATTTCTTTAAACCCTTCTAGCTTTTTTGTTTTTAGTAATAATTGATTTCTGTAAAGACTTTCTCATAGCAGTTTTTGGTGTAGAATAGGCTGGTGAATTTTGTTTTAATACAGGGTGATTCGTAAATTTGCTGCAACAAAATTTTTTTTATTTCTTATGGAACACCCGGTATATTTATACATTTTTTTGTAGTCCTTAAAATTCTCTTTTCAAAAATATATAATACTATATGTCTAAAGTTAGCATTTTACGGTATATTTGGCTTTAAGTTAAATAAACTAAAAATATCAAGTAGCCATTGTGTCATAGCGCCGCATGACCATTGTTTTAAACCAACATTAGCAATATTTATGAGTAAAACAAAGTTGGCGCTAACTAAATAAGAAAAAACAAAAAGCATATAGAGTTACAAACATTTGGAACAAATAACAAAATTAATAAAACATATTACCACCCAACGATATGCCCTGTTATAACATATGTTCAAACTGGGCACCGTTCTGATTAATACACAAGCGGCACCGTTGTTTGACAGCATTTGCAGCATTTCTTAGCTCAATGTTAGAAATTGTAGCAAATACATTTTACACTGCTTCCTCTTGCAATTCTCTTGATGTAATCGGTTGTCTATATGTCAAATCTTTAATTTTTCCCCAAAAATAGCAGTCTAGGGGTGTCATATGGGGGACTTCACTGGCCAAGCGATTGGTCCTTGGTTCCCTATCTACTCTTCACCAAACTGCACTTTTAAGTATTTAGTTGTAACTCTTCAATTATGAGGCGGTGCACCATCTTGTTGGAAGGTGGAAATTTAAATAGACACGGAAAAAAAACCAGATTATTTTCAAATTCAAAAGCTATTTGACTAATTTGACAGCGGCCAACTTGGTTTTCCTCATAAATATTGCTAGTGTTGGTTTAAAACAATGGTCATGCGGAGCTATGACACAATGGCTACTTGATATTTTTAGTTTATTTAACTTAAAGCCAAATACACCATAACATGCTAAATTTGGACATATAGTATTATATATTTTTGAATAGAGAATTTTAAGGACTACAAAAAAATGTATAAATATACCGGGTGTTCCATAAGAAATAAGAAAATTTTTGTTGCAGCAAATTTACGAATTACCCTGTATTAAAACAAAATGCACCAGCCTATTCTACACCAAAAACTGCTATGAGAAAGTTTTTACAGAAATCAATTATTACTAAAAACAAAAAAGCTAGAAGGGTTTAAAGAAATCGACGAATTTTGAAAAACGCCCCCTAGCGGCCTAACGGTTTACGATAGCAAAATTCTGTATGCACCAGTAACTTTTTCATAAAATTTGAGCTCGGGAGATGTTGGTCAAAATTTTTCTATCTTTGACAGGAATATGAGTTTCCATAAGAAAGCGTCTACTTTGGCCCACCCTGTACAGCCAACTTGATTTTTTTTTAAATGGGAAGGTTGTGTCAAATCGCATACCGTTTGAAAGGTATTTTCAAGTAGAATTCAGCGACATGCCGCTTGCTATAGTTATCTCTAATTGGGAGTACGAATTTATACAGAAAACCAACAAAAAGTTTTTCAAAAATATCCGGTCTTGCCCTGGTGCTGCCCATTACTTCATTGGGGAACTTAATCTACACGTACGCCTAAAATGACAACTTCCTCAAGATACTTTAACATTAACCGACAACAGTGACTCTGACTAAAATTAAGTGTAGTGCCGGAGAAGCTAGCAGTACTAGTGCCCTCTTAAAGTCAAGTGAAGTGTCAAAGTTAAAATGACCAGCACAACCGTGCGTAGAGTCCGCCCAACGTAAGATAGGGGCAGGCACGTCATCATTGGCAGGGTGCGCAGTGGTTTGGCGATTATCCCGATGAGCCATGGTTACGTAGCAACGGCACGTTCTTAAATAGGCGTCCTGTTACCAGGGGGTTTAGTTGTTGATAGGATACGCGATGAGTTCACTTGTATCCGTGTACGCCAATGCCAATTCTTGAGGCGCGTGACGTAACAAAAATCCGCGCAGCCGATCTGTGACGTGCCTGTCCCTATCTTACGTTGGGAGGACTCTAACATAGCATATGTTGAACCGGTTAAACATAAAAAAAAATGTGGTACTTTTCTCATTAGCAACACTTTTCTGCATAGCAACGGCGATTCGCTTTACGATTGGCAGTATTAAAGTGTGTTGTTGGTGACACTGTAAGTCTATGTCAAATTCGAGGTTAGCAGGTTAGGTTTTGCGTCAGTTTTGAAACAAATTGGCGCAAAACCTCGAATTTGACATGGACTTAGAGTGTCACCAACAACACACTTCAATACTGCCAACTGGTGCTGCTTACTGTGCTTTAGTACATAGGAACGAGTTTTACACAGCTCGGTTATGTTTTGACATTTAGTGTCACTTGTATGTAAAAATTTAATATTTTACATTTCTTATTAAATGCGATAAAATAGTATACCTACTCAACACGTTAGAAAAGTGGTTTTACTGAACTCGTATGGCCGTTTAAATACTAGCTCACGCTCGTACGCAAACCAGCCATACTAGTTAAGTAAAACATCACTATTTTTACGATCGTGTTAAAATGACAACTTTTTACACAGTTTCTAGTTAGTGTCAAAAGTGACGTTTGTAGCACCCTTAATATTAGCGCCCGAATTACGTCTTTTTTGCAAGTTGCCATTGGTGGCGTGTTTTAATACTATATTAAAACACGCTTTGCCATAAATTTGAATTTCAGCATGACCTAAAATATCTAACACAATGTGACGGAAAACGTGTCAGTTATAATACCATGAGTAGTCAAAGTTCTGTCGAATATTTTTGCTGTGGTATCACGAATGTCCATTGCGCTTAGGTTCGATTAGGACACGTGCTAGGGCACTCGTCCTAATCCTAAGCGCAAAAATGGTATTTCAGGGAAAATTCAACGACTATAACTGTAAAAATTCATTTTGAGAGCAAATTTTTACTTGAAATTTGGATTGCTGTTCGTTTCTATAGGAGCAACCAAAACGAAAAATTTGAAAAACTGTCATCACATTGAAAATGTCGAAAAATTATGCAGCTTGGAACCACGAGTGGTTATGTCGATATAATTCTTTTTTATTGGCTGAAAACAGAACAACGCTACATTGTCATTGGTCTATTTGAATTATTTGACAGATGTGTTGAATGGTCACCGAAGTTTTTATATTTCTGTTACGATCGTAGAAAAAGTAGCGTGTGATACATGTGTATAAGTGCCATTAAAGCACTAGCGACGTTAAAAGCATTCCGCTTTGCGTCGTGCTCTTAAACTCGTCGCACTTGCTTTAAAGGCGTAGTTATACACAAGTATCATAATATACTATTTCTACACTTGTTGAGTAATATACTATTACCGGGCTCGGATGCCCGTTTTTCGATATTGACCTGCAAAACGTTACTTTCTGGCGAAAAAATTCTCCAGAAACTGCATATTTTTAAAAATACAGGGATATGCAGGGTGTTACATTTAAATAAATCAAAATAATTATATTTGCTGATTATGAATTCACTGTACAGCTTTAATACTCAGAGCAGGAAAGGAGAACTATTTGAACATTTAATGTAATTACGTATAAACTTTTGGTGTATTGGCTCTTGTTTTTTTTAAATCTGATTTTATTTGACCTTGGAATTAATTTATTCCTGCATTTATGGTTTTTTTGTGTTTATTATTCCTTGTATTGAATTTATATTTTCTAAACCTGGTTTTGTGTTTTTATTTTTAGATAAATCAAGTATTTGAATAATTATTTTAACAGTGTTGGTTTGTTATCCCTTGAAATAAAGCATGTTAGGGGGATTAAATTGCTTTTACGTCCAAACACGCATATTTAAAAAACATTTGAACTTAGAAGTATGATTTAACATATCAAAAGAAAGCCCATTAAAAGGACTTTTCAAAAATACAAAAATATACAGGGCCATTTGAAAATAAATCGAAATTATTAAATCTGCAAAAGTTGAGCACACTGTATAGCATTAATACCCAGATCCACCATTTTACACTTAAAAGGTAGTTCACGAAAATCATAATTTTCTGGTAGCATTTTCCTTCACTCAATTGTTTTCTGTTGCTTACAGCAGCCGCCTGTTCAGCAATTTTTTGCATAAAATCGTTAATATCTCCAAAACAGTTGACGTTAGACCCCTACAACTTAATATAAAAATGATCAGTATTTCAATGAAAAACTTTTAAGTTACCCAAGTATAGGGCATTCCATTAAAAAAAAGTAAGTTTGATTCGCCACACTTTTTTGAGACACCCTGTGTAATACAAACTATTTTAGTAATGTGCACGACCTTCGTATCTACAACTTTTATATACACAATATTTATGTAACTTTCATAGTTTTAGAAATATCTTACACCCCCACTTCGTTGCCGGATCCTGTATGCACAACTGCACATGCTCTACAGGCCTTGCAGGCCTAGGGCTTTTATCTTCCTTAATTCTCCTCTATTTCTGGCGTTCTCTCTCCAATTTCGTATTTTCAGCGTATGTACGATGGAAATAAGCTTTCATCACACTTTGAAACCATCTTTTCGTCGACAGTCCTCTTTTTCTTTTGACAATTGGGGTTTTGTGCAGCACCATTTGCTTCATTCTTTCTTTATCCAACCTCTCTATATGTCCCAACCATCTTAACCTTGTAATGCAACATACCGTATGAATGATAAATTTAATTTTATAATAATATCCAGATTTCCAATGGGTATCATGTGATATAACAGTTGTATGTTTTAAATGGTGGGGTTGTAATGGGCAACCAGAGTGGTTGTTTACATGAAGTAAAAAAAATAACTTGAATTTATAATCGGCGATAAATGATCGCGTTAAGGGTTAAATTCCCATTGTGAAGAATAATAATTGTATATTTGATAAGTAATAGTAATATAGCATTTTTTACGATCAAATTTGACTGTGGGTCACAAGTATTATTCAAAATAGAATTGAAGATTGTTTGAAACCATTTAAAGTGGAATTTTAATTTGAAACCAATAAAAAGTGCAAGTGAGTGTTTGTTGTACCTATGCTGTTGAACTGTCTATCCACGTAATAAGGGGGTCAAAGAGCTGCAACGAGTTTTTATTTGGTTGTGAACAACCAAGGAGGTGTTTGCTGACTAGCGTCCAGTAGGAGCTGGGATAACACTCAGGTACAAGCGATACTATCAGAAGGTTAGTGTCCATTTCTTCAGTAACATTAAGAAGTATATACCAAGTTTGGTGCGGCCAATCATTTAAATAATTGTAATTATATAATTAGAAACTAATTTAGAATACTTAATTTTCTAAATTTTTATATTGGATTTGCTTATTGCGCCCTTGGAACACTAACCACTGCGCCACCGAGGTAGTTTGTCATTCTTGTTAATCTGATCAACTTACTTGGAACTCCTAGCTATTTCATAGCTGCGAGCAATTCTTTTCTATTAACACGGCAGTAGGTCTGCTTAAAATCAATGAAAACAGCATGGAATTCGGTCTTACGCTCAAAAACAGGTCATCTGAATTTCTTTCAAAGCGAAAACCTGATCCGTTATCGATCTGTTGCTTCTAAATCCGACATGGTACTCCCCTAGTATTTTCTCGGCGCGACAGTGCCTTCTATCTCCTTTTTTAAATAAGGGACCTATTAGGGCTATAGTCCAGTCCTGTGGTATTACTGCGTAGTTTCAAATACGCTTGATTAGCTCGTATATTTCATTAAACAAGTTTACTCCTTGGGATTTGTTATTTTTCAGATCCGTTATAACTACTTCAAATTCTTTCCCTGTTGGCCCTTCTATATTATCCTCTTCATCGTCGATATCTTCGTGTGTTTCCTGGTTATTTTCATCTCGATTCATATCTTCCTTATTCAACAACTCCTTACAATGTTCCCTCTATCTTTCTACAACTTTTATAGGTTCTAAGATTAATTGATCGTCCTTATTTTTTTAATAAATATTTTTCCTTGATATTCTGATATTTTATGGTTAAAAAAGTTTAAATCTTTATTTTTAAACTTGTCTTCTATATCTTTGAGTCTAGTTTTAGTCGACTCTCTTTTTTCCGCTTGCAGACTGATTTTAGCTCCCTACTTAGTTTTCTATAATTATGTTTTCATCGTGATTGGTTAATAGCAACTGTCTTATTCTACTTTTTTTTTCTCTGCCGGTTTTCTACATTTAGTGCCAAACCAATCTTTTCTCTTGCTCTTTGCAATCTTCTTTGGTAAACTATTTTTATTCGGTTCTTCTATTGCTATTTTTATCTTTTCCCATTTTACTCCCACTCCTATTGCCTGTACTGGCCTTTTATTAATCTCTTGCTTGTATATTCATCTAACAATTTCAATTTCCAAACATTTTGTGTCATACTGCCTCCATTTGCCTGATTTTGCTTACTTTTAATTGTTTTTGTGACATATAATTTACAGTTTATTTGCGTCCGCTCCTCTCACACTTCTTATATTTGTAATAAATTTCATACGTCTATTTGATTAATTGTTCATTGATCGCGGGATATTCATGTCCCTGTTTGTCCTTTATCATTAGTTTCATCATGCCTGCTAAAGAGTCCTATTGTTGGTGTATATATATCCTCTTTACCTACTTTTGCATTATAATTCCTTAAACCAATTTTAATGTCATAATTTGGTAATCTGCTATATTAATTTTTTACTACTTCGTAAAATAAGTCTTTTTCTATGTCTTCTTTCTCTTCTGACGGGACATGTAGGTTTATAATACTGATATTACGGTTTTCTTCATTTTAAACGCAACACACATAATTTTTCAGATACTGGTTTAAATTCGCATTTGGTTGACTCTACCACTTTTGAAAATTCAGATGTCCTCGAAATTTCAGCTCTCTCCTCTTTTATGCCTGCTGAAAAACAAAAGGTGAATGTTCAAATCTGCGCTTCAATCGGCTGAAACTGACTTCACTTTAAAAAACAAATTCAATGTGAGTCTCAAACTAATTCTATTCGCTTAGTACAAAAGTGTTTATCCTAACTGTACAAAAACCTTACAACTACTTACACCATGGTCTTCAGCGCATTTCGGTGCACAAATGCCCAAAATCTCATTCATATAGATTCGTGCTGGTCTCATGTCGGACAGTTTCAGCATGAGTCGGCCTTCACTCAACACACAATCCAGATATGTTTTCTGAAATGTAGCTCCACAGCCTTACTGCACGTGTGTGGAATCTATCTACAAGGGAAAAACGGAGCTGCGGCTCCAAATTGTTGTTACCGACAGCACTCGGCTTTCATCCAACCTCAGACCAATTTCAATTGCAGTTCCAGCACACACCAACTGCCCAAGCTGTAGTGTTCTTGTCCGATTTTATATGCACTATTAACCGCAACTACACTGCACGTTTGGTTTTCAACACGCACTTTGAAACGCACACTGAAGCGCACATAAAGTAGTAAAGTAAAGTTCGGGCACTTCGTTCCATGTAGGAACATGGCCTGAGACAAGGCGAGTCAGGGTCGCCGAAATATCTCTTTTCGCAACCTAGTCAATCTGGCCCACCAATAACGGCGTACTGGATGATGTGGTTAGCATCACGTCTTCAACGACGGTCTTACTTTCCCTACTTCCACAACTGTGGTTTTGGTACCTAACTTTTAAAGCGACTGGGTGGGCCGCCGGCCAGTTGCCAAACGTTGGGATTGAAATCCATACCGTGGCACCGCAGCCTTACATCTTAATCTCTCGGCCACGCAGCGCACATAAATGTGTCCAAAATATTTTATTATGTGTCAACTAATGCTAAGATGTGGCTCTATTCGTTTGGTGGCTTTTTATGTTGCTAGAAATGGGCTCTCCAGGGACTTTTAACCTGGTTTTATCGGCAGAAAACGAAAAAATCCCGAATTTACTTGTTGATGTGTGAAATGCACTTTACATGTGTGATTAACTTAATTCAACCATAAGTTATGTGGCTACTATATACAATAGTCAAGGGTAATACCACAAGCAGTGGATATATTTTTGACAAATACTTTGTCTTTTCCATGTAAATTATTGCGTTTAAATTTCACGATACCAAATCACATCAAAAATGTCACGAGCCGAAGGCGAGCGACATTTAAATGTGATTTTGTTGAGTGAAATTTGCAATAATTTCTATGATAATGGCAAAATATTTAAAAAAAATATATCCACTTCGCGTGGTATTTGGGACGACTATTTAACAATATTAATACATAACGATTAACTTTATTGAAAAATAATCCAACAATTATATAATTATTCATTCTCAATTAAATTCAGCGGAATACTTCCAAAACACAGCATTTAAAATTTTTAAAACAAGCCACACAGTTTGTTGGGGTTTAGCGTTACGTTTTCTTATCTAGCTTTTAAAACAACTATGCCTTAAAAGTGAATATTTACAACGGTCGAATGAATTCTACCGCAAGGAAATCTGTTTGTGCCAGCAATGTTCCTTGTGCAAATGAAACTTTGTTGTATAGTAATTACATTATTTTGTTAAATATCCACTGTACAGACGAATATCGCAGCAATATATTTACATGTTTGCGTCTAATCCTGCCCACACAAGGACGCAACAAAGCGCCACTAGTACAGTAACCAGTCAGCAGCCGTGCCGCGTCTTATAAAAGAGATGATGTCCGGAATAATTGAGGAAGAGATGAATTTTGTGCAAATGTCAACAGATTTTTCTTAATTGCAATAAAACCGGAAAAACGGTATTTTTATTTGAAAATGTAATTTGTTCTGCCCTCGTTGCTTGTTTAAAGATGAAAATATAAGTTGCAACACAATATAGTTACACCGAATTGTGTGAGTGTGTGCGGCAACCCAAGTTCCAAGTGAATTAAAACTAAATCTTGAATATGACTTAGATAATACAACAATAATAAGAGATGGAAGATTTCTTATTCAAAATGTGTTCTGACCAATGGACAGTCCTTATGAAGATATAGTGCAAAATTACCGTTTATCTACTCTTAGAAAGTGTGGAATACATACAATCGCTGTTTTTGATTGATACTTGATCACTTTTGAAGAAACTACAAAATTGTAAAGTATTGCAACCCTTATGTTAGGGGCTGCAACCCTTATGGTGGTCTTAGGGGTAGTTTTCCCTCTTAGACCACAAAGTTACGCTTCCTCGGAGGTTAACTCGATCGCTGAACCCTGCTCTTAATTTAGGGGGTGTAAAGCCTACTTTTAATAAAATAAAACGCCAAAGAATATTATAACACTATATTGGAAAACAATTATCAATTTTGCCCAATTACACTGGTTGTTCGCCCAAGCGGCTATAAGCTTAAGTTGCTATAGGTTCGTAAATATATTTGATCAGAATTACGCTTAAAGTTTATGACATCAATTTACTTTGAAAGGGAAGAATAAACATAGCAGCCCTGGTTAATAAAATACACATAAATGACTGACCTTTGTCCAGGTGCCGTTGCTAGAACTTGGAGGGTGAATGTTAATTTTATTTATTCGCGGTACGCCCGAATTGACTTAGGAAATTTAAATATGTTCGACTAGATTTTAGATCCCCTGGTCGGCAATCCTTGAATTTTGAGTGGCTTATCACATGCACTAGTCACATAACGATTTGAATATAACTTTCAATTTTGACTTAGGTTGATTCGCGCTACGCGCGGCGTGCGCCGGACGCGGTACGCCCGAAAACGGCTTTTGTCGGTAATTAGTTCATTATCTCGCGGGATACGGGAAGACTGCCTGTCCAGTTCGCGTTCCCCAAAAGGTAAGTTTCTTTCGTGAATAGCCGGGAGTTCCCGTTTTGCCAACTTGCCAAAATGGCTTTATTCTTAGCGGCTCTTGGTACCGCATGAAACCAAACTGACTCATGGGTTCTCACAGTACAGAAATTGCATGTTTGCTGGCGCAGCCCGATTCTAAGAAAATTCTGCCAGTAAGTTAATATCGAATTTCTTCTACTTCCCGGATGCAATTCAACCGTTGCTTGGATTATAACAATGTAACCTTTTACGTGCTTAGTAAATGAAATTTTGCGTTCGCAATAAATTTAATTTATGCAGGTACGGCTTTGTTTTATTCTTCCTCATGACAACTTAAAATCTATAAGATTTATAAATATAATGCAATTTCTTGCGGGTTGTTACAAAATGCATTATAGGAAAACCGGTTTTTCTATGTAATGAAAGTTACTAGAAAAGATTAGTAAATTGACTTAACAACGTTTGTTGTAGAGAAAGACGCAGATATAGACAATGCAAGGATAGGGATAAAAATAAAATAGTTACTCTAAATTTTTTGTTGTCATAACTAACTAAAAAGTCAGCATTAACATCAAATTTTAACTTGGTGAAACGTTCTCCTACATCAAATATCTCTTACCAACCTAGCTAGAAAATAAACGAACAACTGAATGGGGATAGAAGATAGAATACGTAGAAGGGATAAACAAAAGAGAAAAGCTTGGTAGTTCAATTTTTTTCTAGCCGGATAAACTTTTACGCTCATATCCTGCAGCTGTAAATGAGGCTGTGGAAAATTGCGAAAATGTATCTCTTGTAGTGGACAAAATTCAGCTTTCCCCTAAATAATATTTTGTCTCTTTATTTCCTGCACTAAATAGGAGGCTCTCTTTCCAAGGAAGGAGTGCTCGTTCACGATGGAAATAAGTTTGATACCTTTAAAGGTTATGAAAATTAAAATTCTTTTCGAAGAACATTAAACACGAAAACAATGGCTGGCCATTGTACGAAATGATCGCCAACATTCGAAACGGAGAAGCATTATAAGAAGAAAAAAGAAAACATGTGTTTCGTCATCATAGAACCTTAAAACGTGAAGATTTGAGAAAATCTCGCAAGGTGATTTTTCACGATTATAATACTTCCTTCACTTTAGGTGATAGAAGTAAAAAATCAGCAAAGGGCTTTACGGAAACTTCCCTCTTATTAAGCGAAAGTTTTGAAACTAAAAACTATGAAAATATTAATGGTAAAAAGAAATAGATTTTTTAAGGTGTTCAAAATTAAGTGTGCACTATTGCTATCTCGGTTGCTATTGTAGCTACGAAGTTGGTTAAATTAGTAAAATAGTAACATATTTCGTGCCGATTTAAAATGGCGCAATCAAAAAAACAATTGAGGGTCGGGTTTTTGACATATGTCAAAAAAAAAAATTTTTTTTAATGGAGCTCTGTATTTTTTTTACGTCAATTGATAGCAAATCTTCGTTTAAACAAAAAACTTTTTATGTGCACTATTGCTAACTTTTTTATTATGGGAGCTACAACGTCGGTTAAATGGGCGAAGTAGTAGTATTTTTTACGTGAATTACGGGGGTAATTATAAAAAAACAATTGAACATCGCATTTTTAAGATATTTAGCAAAACTTTTTTTTATTGGAACACCCTATAAGTACATTTTAACATATTTTGAAATAAAATTACATTCTCTACAAAGTTTAAATTAATTGCTACAAAAAAATTTAAAATTATAAAAGTTATTTAAATTTAAATGTTTTTCGAAAGCGTTAAATAAAATGGTTAGGTAGCCATGAAAAAAAACAAAGTTTTATTTAACTAAACAAAATATGAAAACAAAATAATCAAAGCAAATGTTCAAAAATATTTGCTTCTTGTTCCATACACTTAATTAGTCTTTTGCGAACACTGAGTATTGCTTTCAAAATAAATCTAGTCCAGTAAAATGGTGTTCAAAAAGAGCTTAAAGTGGAAAGTTCTGGTGTAATTGTTTTGAGTGACTTACTTTATGTTTTTTAGGGTGCTGAACACGAATCTGAAGTTGTCTAACAACATTTTTTTCGGCAAATATGAGAAATTATAAAAAAAACACTAAAAATCACAGTATTTTTTTGGTTTTTGGCTTATAACTTGCAAAGTAAGCTTTCTACGCAAAAGATGATTCTATATTAAAATAAAGACGAGAAAATTTCCTACAATTCATGTTCGTATTATTTTTTTTGTACGACATATGGTTTCCACGGTAAGAGGCGTTGAAAAACTGCCGAAAATCAGTTTATTTTGGAAAATAGCAAAAAACATATTTTTTACAGCCTTTCCGTTCATAGCACTAAAACTAAGCATTTCTCTGTAAACATTATCCTATACTTTGAAATAGAGATAACATTCTGTACAATTTATGTGTAAATAATTTTTTCGGACGTTCGATAGTTATTAGAAAAGCAATGACGAATGCATGAAGTAGTCAGTCGCCTCCTTATTGAAGGCATATACTTAAATGCACAATTATATGTCTGCGCAGATATGTAAAACGTTAACCTTAGGTTATATAGGTGCAACAAAAGAGATAAACAGCGATTCATGGTTGATTAATATGAAAACTGTGCAATGTTAAACAATACATAAATATAATAACATGGGTATATAGGTAGGTATTTTATAAAACGCTTATTATTAAATGATTATTGACATTGAAGTGAACCTCGTCAGTCAAACCAATCCCTCTTGGTCAAAGGTTCCATGATTTCTGCAGGGATGCCTTCCAGTTCTTCTACATCTAAAAAAATAAATAAAATATAATTAATGACTTAGTTTTAATTGTTTGAACATTGAATAGTTTTAGTAGGATACATATTTTGAAGACATAAATAAAAATGAACGAGTGAAAAAATAAAGGTGAAATGGAATTATTTATGCATAGTTACCTTCAAGTACTTCAGGAAGTTCCGGGTCATCCCCGTATTCTTCGATTTCGGTAAGAGGCATGTTATTGCAACTGGTTTCGCAGTTCACACACATATTGGAGCACTTGAGGCCTGCTTTTTTCATCCACAGTTTTTCTGACAGGTCTTCTTGCATTTGCAAGAAATAAGTTTCAAAACAGTTTGAGGTGCTGGTGGTTTCAGCGTGGTTACTGGCTCCAGACCATCTGTGGTTTTCTTCCAACCCCATTGTTCAGGATCTTCTTCATTCCCAAGCCAGCCTCGGCAGGTCGAAAGTGTTCACAGATGCTTGCTAATTCATAGATTTTAATTGTTCTACGGAAGCGAGTAAAGCTGTACATATACTGTTGAATCGCTCGATGGAGCATTGATAAATGGCAGGCAAGCAACAAAGGTTGTGTCACAAAGGAGACCACTCGTGGTTTGCTCCATGAAACCACTCCATCCTGGAATGCTGGGCACATCTTTCCACTTGCTGTAAAGCCAAATTAGGTCTGTCAAACAAGGTGTGATAGTATCGGATGAAACAAAAAACTTTTTGAAATTCTTTAAACCAGGAGAACCTGCTTTCTCAAAAATTTTCAAGGAAACAGCACCCAACTCGCCAACTAGTTGAGCTGGTAGTATTTTCTTCACTCGGAGGACAATTCTCTGATCTGGAGCAATAGCATTTCTTGGGATTATCAAATGTATACACCCCATTGCATGAAAGGTATTATACCCATCCAGTGTACGAGTGTTAAAATTCGTGTGGTTATGAACGGATTGATGGAAAGCTGTGAAGTCTATTTGTAAAGATGGTCTCATGATTACTGACACTTCCAAACGAACAGCTTAAGAATAAGAGGTGCAAAGTCCCAAGGCTGACATAATATCAATTAGTTTTCGTGACCCATACTTCCTATAAAAAAAGCTCATAGTCCAATTTGTAAGGCAAAGAACTAGGTCTGACAACGCTAATAACACTGTGAAATGGCTAAAACTTTTTTTTTCATTTATTACTGTCCTCACGGTTCTTCTTCAGTATCAGCATTTCAAAGAAAAGTTTGAGAACCTCAGGACCAAGGCTTTCATTTTCGTGCAAGAAAGAATCTGGAGGGGGATAATCATTCCGACATACGCTACAGATCTTATCTCTTCAACAGCCGCTGTTTCAACTAATCGAAGACGTTTTTCGGTGTACCACGCATCTGGCCAGTATGTTTGAAACATACGATCGTATTCTGTTTAATCTTTGATATGATTACATCCTCCCTTCCTCCCCATATCTCTCCAGTAGATGGTTTATTACTGTTTTTCATTGGGGAATGTATTCACCCTCTGTCTGAGCTATTAACTGGTCTAATGAAAACTGACATTCCTCATTACTGTTTTTCATAAAAGTAAAAAATGTTCTCCCAATTTCTTTAGCATAAGGGCCAACCTTGTTTTTCACATCAACCTTGGGATTACCAATGTACAGATTTTTTAAACAGTTATCATGGTACTAACAATTAGCAGCAATATCTGTTCATATCTCTATCAGCAGAAAGAGGGGAGCTGAAGGTCACAAGATAGTCCGCTAGCTCAATACGTCACATACCTATTTTATTATATTGAATAGCTGAAACCCGCGGCATATGCCGCACTTAAAATGTAGGACGAATTTAATATCTTTTGTTGCACTAAAGAAAGTTTTAAAAGCACGCTAGAGATTGGCAGTAAGGAAAAGTTTAAAAAAATATATTTTCAAATGAAAAGTTTCTGGAAAGGAAACGTTCGCTTCTCGAAAGCGTTTTATGGACATTTTTGGATAGCCTCCGGGCAACTTTCTTTCATATTGGATACCGCCAATACTACTGAATTGAATAGTGTCTTCTTTTTTCTGTTCAGTATTAAATGGTACATGCAGGGGTGCCAGATCTCACGATTTATCGTGAGTTCTCACGATTTCATTGCAAATCTCACGATATCACGATAAGGACTATTTATCTCACTATTTTTGTATCAATTCTAATTAAAATAATTTTATAAAAACTTGTAACAATAAATGATTAAATAGAAAAAAAATGTGTGTTAGTCTTAATACATGATTTAATGTATGCTGTCACTGATTTTATCATTTCCCGCATTATGATAAAATACTGCTGCTATCTATGGATCACATAAAGAAGTCGCAAGTTGCGGTTGAACGTGGATTTAAATGTTCTTTCAAGAAATAGGTATTTACATAATTTCAAGATAAGCACAGATTTAATTTTAAAAAATTAACAGTCAAGTACTTTATCCCTCCAAACCAATCATCCCGGACACAGATTCTTCAGATTCTGAGCAGTCGACCAATTTTTTTTCTGTATACATACTTAGGTATATGTATATGTACTATATTCTATGTAGCCATATTTTTATTTTTAGAATTCATGTGTTATTTCTATAATAAAATATTTAGTTCATTTAAGATTTACTTTATATTAATTAATTTTTTTTATTTATGGCAATTATTTAAAATGTTTATAATTCTCTTGCAGTTATTTATGTAAGTATGTACAACGTATGTACTCAATTTTTAATAAATCTGCAGCATATATTCCATAATTTATTAATTTTAAAATAGCTTTTTTTAATTTTCATCCATAGTTTCAAATCTCATCCAATTCCGAAATCTCACGATTTCTCACGATTTTTTCCCGCGAAGCTAACGAATTCAGTTTGACACGATCTGGCACCCCTGGGTACATGGTACAGTACAGGCAAGCATGAAAGATAAGCGATACAATGTTGAGGTAAGATAAATTTTAGCTTAAAAAGTATAATTATTTAAAATACTGATTGCTGCTTCAGATGGATTCTAAGTAGTAACGAATACTAAGTATATATTTTTACTTTTTAGATCTTCTTCGATGAAGACAAAAACATAACCTCAACTTCTTGCACATGTTCTCGTGGACAAGTTTCATGTCACCATGTTGCTGCACTGGCACTATTTGCCCATTATAATATATCAGTTACGGACCAGTCGTGTAGCTGGTCAGTGCCTAAACAATCTAAAGCACTTGATGAAAACTTGAGAACAATCGATGAATGGTTTTTGCCGTCCAAGGAATATTGAGCTTCAAAGAGAAGTGTTACCAAGGAAGAGATCGAAACGCTTAGAGAAAAAATGGCTTCGTTTGGAGGGCTGGTAGGATTCAATTGGCTTCTAGCACCCAGACTTACTGCACAGGAAGATAATATTGTTCCACAGATTAGTGATATAATTTTCTCCGCGAAATATCAAAATATATCTGAAAAAATTAGTTATTTTGAACAAAAAGTGAATGTTTCTTCTGAACAAGTAATAACTACATTTGAGAAAACCATAGGGCAGTAAAAAAATCCCTTGTGTTTAATTATTCGTAGGTTTCGTTTAACAGCCAGTTCGTTCGGTACAGTGCTAGCAGCTTGCAAAAGAAAGCGTTACCCTGCATCGCTTTTCAAAAAACTAACAGGTTTGCTTTGCAAAATATTTTTCATATTTTTTCATAAAGTTCTCTTATTATGCAAGAACATATAACTTAGATGGAGTAAAGGTTCAGTGGGGGCGAAAACATGAAAATAATGCAATTGAAGCATTTGGGGCAGCAACTGGACTTTCTGTGACATCTGCTGGACTATGGCTCCATCAGTGTGGATACCTTGGGGCACCCCAGATGGCCTTGCAGGCGAGGAAGAGCTTGTGGAAGTTAAATGTCCATTTAAATATCTCAATTCCAACTTGATGGAACCACTTGTACAAGACAAAGGCTATATTTGTTCTTACGATAAGGTACTGAAACAGTTTGTGGTAAATGAAAACCATGAATATTTTCACCAAATACAGGGTGCATTGCACTTGTTACATAAAAAGAAATGCTATCTAGTTGTCTAGACTCCTCAAGTCGTCGCAATAATTCCAGTTACAAAAAAAAGAAGAATGGGCAGAAAATATACAAATTTTGAAGAATTTTTATCATACAAAATTCCTTCCATCTCTAGTGAATGTCCAAATTAAATAAATGTGTAACTATGTTGTGAGTAAAATAGCATACATATCGCGTGGGAAGGCTTATTCCAGCTTTGCACTTTTAGCTGACCTCCGTGCTTCGCACCTCGGTTGACTGACCCAGCGCTCAGTATGGAGCTCATCCCAGCTTGGGAAGCAATACACATATAGTAAAATCACGGAACCAAACTGTGAACGTCATCAAATATTTAGTTATTAATTTAAAGTTACCGTTTGATGACGCGCACCGTTTGGTTCCGTGATTTACCTATAGTTAATCATATTTATTGTAACTATAGGTAAATCACGGAATCAAACGGTAACTTGAAATTAATAACTAAATATTTGATGACGTTCGCCGTTTGTTTCCGTGATATTGTTGTACTATTAATAAGAAATTTTTTATTAGATAACAGTTAGAGCAATATTTTTGTAAATACTTTTATTTATTAGCTTGTTAAGTTCTGTAATTAACAAAACAAATATTTGAGTAAATTTAAACTAACATTTATAGTAATGTACAACTATACAATAAGAAAAAATGTCTTATTTAAATAAATAACCAGTTGTTAATTAACACTCTATTTCAATTTTTACTGCTCTTATGAGATTATATGTAATAATAAATAAATAAAATAAAATTACATATACTTCCGCATATAAAATTTGACAGCAAAATAAACACAAAGTTAGTTATTTGGCAATTAGTGCTACCAACTTTGCCAATGTTGCGTGTAACATTAACGCCGTCTCATAGCGGTTTGTAATACGCATTCGAGATAATCTTCAGGTTAAACTTCTGGTAAAGTTTAACTTTACTACAAGTTTAACCTTGTATTGTAATACCGGCCCTTTAGTGACCTTAATTTATCTGAGACAGGAGCGCCAACATTAAGGCGGCTTTACACGTGTATAGTAGCTAAAGCAAGTTACTAAATCAAGTAGCTAAAATTTAGTAGTTTAGTTAAGCGAGCACGTTTACACACATTTTAGCATAATTGTTTAGCTGACGTTGACTTTCAAAATGGCACAACGTGCAATAATTCATTCGTCATTAAAGACATGTATTTTTCAGTTATGTGGTGAATTGGCGGATAGGTATTATTTTTTATTTCTGCAACTCCAAATCCCACAATTTCTTTGTAAGCCGTTTCTCGGGCTTGTTTATTCTTGTAAATGCTAGCCTTGGTATTCCACAAACATTCTCCGTCTCGATATTCTTGCACAAATTTTAATGTTGTATCTTCATTCCAACGGGACGTCATGTTTCAACAAATTATGTAACGAACGATTGGTCTGACTAATGCACTTCACTAAAGTAACCTGTCTACACCTGCTTAGTTTGCGTTTAGTTACCGAAAATCGTAGTGGGGGTACGCCAGTTGCTCAAGTAAATAGAACTGATTTCGATTCACTTGTCTAAGCAGCTTACTAATTTCTTTACTTGCTCAAGTACTAAACCGTACTAAACGAAAATATGAAAATTTACATGAAAACTCAGCGCAAATAATAGCAGCCAATCTGTATGCAACAATGCTTAATATTTTTATAAATTTACAAGTAAATTTTGCATACAATTTAGCGTCGTTACGTACAAATGTGTACAAACCTCGGTCATGGCTGCGTTGTTAATAACTACAGTCGAAGATGCACTGGTACAGTTGGATGTTGATGGTACCGATTCGAAACACGCAGAAACATTTCCAGCAATAGAGGATGTAAGAATAGTAGGTACTGCATTCGTATTCAATGTTGTAATGCCTTCAGCGTTAGTTTTAATTTGCGATAATTCAAAGTGACGCTGCAGAAGATGAGAAGCTTGCGATACTTCAAAGTGACGCTGCAGAAGATGAGAAGCAATAAGATTGTAAGTACAAGTTTATTCAAAACTACTTACCTCACATAACCATGAAGCATCAGTCGGACCACAATTTTTGCTTTTGCAAAATTTAGACCAATAATCCCGTTGTTGCAATTTTTTGGGAAATCTGAGCAACGCTAATCCCTTACCTTGCTTTGTACTACAATTATCTGATGCACAGTAGACCTTTTCACAGAATTAATACTTCTAGCTACTGCTAGAAGAAACGAAAGGCGACGCATAAAAATTTGCAGAAATATAGGTTATGTAGCGGACACGCCTTTTGAGCGTTTGCGTACGGCTTAGATTTTGGGAGCGTTCAATAAGCAGATATGAAAATTAACCAAAGTGGACTTGCCTTCGAAGCTGAGTCAATAGTTTTAAAAAACACAAGAAATATGCATAATAAATAATTGTTTTCTGTGATAATATCGCTATTAAAAGTTAAGGGAAGTTTGTTTACAAAAACCCGAAAATAGAAATGGTTGATTGCAACTATGGTACTTTTAGTTGTGTAAACACGACTTGTAGTCTTCTGCATTATTATAGAGGTATGATTAACATTACACAGTTTTCATATTGATCAACCATGAATCGCTGTTTATCTTTTTGTTGCACCTATATAACCTAAGGTTAACGTTTTACATATCTACGCAGACGTCTAATGATATATTAAAGTATATGCCTCCAATAAGGAGGCGACTGACCACTTCATGCATTCGTCATTGCTTTTCTCATAACTATTGAAAGTCCGAAAAAATATTTACACATAAATTGTACAGAATTTTATCTGCTCTTTCAAAGTATAGGATAATATTTACAGAGAAATGCTTAGTTTTAGTGCTGTGAACGGAAAAGCTGTAAAAAGTGTTTTTTGCTATTCTCCAAAATCTACTGATTTTCCGCAGTTTTTCAACGTCTCTTAGCGCGGAAACCATATGTCGTACAAAAAAATGATACCAACATGAATTGTAGGAAAATTTTTCGTCTTTATTTTAATATATGGTTATCTTTTGCATAATGAACTTACTTTGCAAGTTATAAGCCAAAAACTAAAAAAACTGTGATTTTTAGTGGTTTTTTTTATGATTTCTCAAATTTTCCGAAAAAAATTTTGTTGGACAACTTCAGATTCGTGTTCAGCACCCTAAAAAAACATAAAGTAAGCCACTAAAACCAATTACATTAGAACTTTCTGAAACAATAAAGAAGCCGACCTGCGAGTAATTAATAAAATTGATCGATGGTAGTAAAAATCGCAGATCAACCCTCCTACAGTTTATACACCACGGCAGCTCTGAAAACTCTTTACTCACAGCGATGGCCCTAACTAACTCAAATTTCGGCGGCCTTGGATCGTAGGTTCAAATCATCAGCTGTGTACCCTGGAATGTCTTCAAAAAAGGAAAGGAAATGGGCACCAGAAATCAAAAGATTTCAAATAATAAGTGGACGTAAACTGCAAGTGACTAGCGTTTAATTAATAATTAATAAAAAGTCTTGAAGTGTCAGTAGTAAATAATCAGAATAATTAAAATGCAAATAATGTGATAACAAAGTTGTGTACGTTAACTGAAGGTTG
Organism: Agriotes lineatus; assembly: GCA_940337035.1. NCBI lineage: Eukaryota > Metazoa > Arthropoda > Insecta > Coleoptera > Elateridae > Agriotes > Agriotes lineatus. Next base: position 248,424,465 of record OW679194.1, read on the forward strand.
CGACACGTATAAAATCAAAAAACCCCTTTCGGGTTATTTTAATAACTTTACCAACAAACATTCCTGGAATAAGCTTATCACAGTCATTTAATAAAACCTTCTGTTAGGCCATTGAAGATAAAAAAGCGTGACTGTACCTTTTACAGAGGGTCGAAATACATCAAAATTGCAACTTTAAATACTGAGCATAATTAAATATAAGCATAAAAATTCAAATGTAAAAAGCAAGAGCATGTATGAAATTGAACATTACATATTATTAATTGCGGAACGTATGCATTTCAATTTTAAATATTGACGGGTTTAAACTGTATAAATGTAAAATACAGGTATTGAAGATAAGTTGATATTTAATCCCGGAGTAGCACTAACTAACCTCGAAACATAAGCTGGACGTGAACGCCGTGGATGCGCCGAAATTGCTGCGGGAGCATCCTCAAAAGGAAGCAAAAGCAGAGCGCCAGCACGTGTCGAAAATGCGGTAAGGCTAGCGCCTTGGCCTCCGAGATAAGCTCGTGATTGAAACTGGTAATTAAGAGCTAAGAAAAAATGTAATTCCTATGCGAATAACAAAACAAAAAAGCGCCATCGTACCTGATCATAATCAGCCCTTAGAAAACACAATGCTCATAAAAATTGGTTGAGCGCACGTAATTTGACTTAATTAAAATCAAGCCTTAGCCGCGCCGATGACGGCGGGCTTAGGTTAAGACAGCAAGTGCTCGGACGAAAAATTCGTGCCCAAAAGAAGACTCGCACTCTGATAAGAGATAGCGCGGGTCGAAAGGGCATCGCGCAAACGAAAGGAACTTGATGCAGGTACAAAATACGCTGCTTTGGAAAATTTAAGAATTTGAAATGGTGAATCGTTTACCGTCGAGACGAAGTCGAGACGTTAATGATTCAAGAGTGGATAGAAATAACTTTATCGTCGTGTATAATACAATATTTTATCCTATAGCAAAAACTTTAACAATTTCAAAAAAAGATAAGGACAGTCAATCACATTTCAAAATGTCAGCAGCTAGATTGGGTTGCTACGATAATACGAAGCTGTCATATTTAATTTAAACAAAAGTTCGGGGAAATTATCTCACTCGGCTATCGCCTCGTGAGCTAACTTTTCCCCTTATGGATAAAATTGGACTTTATTCACTAGTCGCATAAAGTAATTTAATTTTCTAACTTTTGTTTAAATTAAATATGTCAGCTTCGTATTATCGTAGCAACCCAATCTAGCTGCTGACATTTTGAAATGTGATTGACTGTCCTTATCTTTATTTGAAATTGTTAAAGGTTTTGCTATAGAAAAAAATATTGTATTATACACGACGATAAAGTTATTTCTATCCACTCTTGAATCATGAATGTCTCGACTTCGTCTCGACGGTAAACGATTCACTCGTGGATAAAAGTTAACTTTATCGTCTTGTATAATAAATTACTATTATTTAACTCGTAGTTCTTGAGTTAAAGCAAAAATAGACAGAATTTTAGTTTTTTAAGATGCTCAAATCTCGCAAGCTGTTTTTTCAGGATTACAGTATGTAATTCCTTCGTCTTAGACGAGGAAAATAAAAGAATCGCTTGCACTGGCTTTAAAAATATTTTCACCAACACCTATGTAGCAACGCCATTGCGGATGATTTGCAGCATAGTTTAGTTTATCAATTGCGTGGAAAAATTCACTTTCTGCACTTCCACATGGAAAGAAAGGTTCTGACATTCCCACTTTTGGTCACGTTTAATAATACGGCGAAGGGCGTAGGCAATCTAACGCAAACAAACTTCATTACTTGCTCTACGTGGGAAGGAATTTTTTACATCTCTTATTTTTTGTCGTTAGCTACATTTATAGCGTCCCCAAATTAATTGTGGCGGCTGAAACAGGCAGTTGGTGGTCTGCAGTTCAACAAAAACGTTGGGATGGAGTGTTAATACTAGGGTGGAGCTAATATCCTGACCATAAAAAACATAACATCAAGTTTGAAAGGCACAAGTGGCTATTGCATCAAGCAACAGTTTCACTTTTTGCTCTCACTTAAAGCTATTGCTGAATGTATGTTGTAAATGAGAATTGCGGTAGAGGTATCTATTATATACTAAGCAAATATAGGACTTACAAAATAATTATTGTATTAATTTAACGATTAATTTCAGCGTAACGTATAAAAAATAGAAGTAAGCTACTAATACGAGTATGTACTCCACAAGTAAGTAAAAATCAAACTCGTCAAACTGCATTATAATGAACATCCTTAATAATAATCATACGGTGTTCATTTAATAAAATGGGTTGATTACACCTTTGTTCGATTTTAATTCCTGAATACTTTCATTACTGTAGTTACTTGCTAACGTATTTATACATATTGTCAATGATAATAATAACACTTTAGCTTATTTTTTAATGAGTCAGAAGAGCTACACCTCTTTACTTCCAAACAAAGGAACAGTTGATTTTTGAGAATTAATAATCAAGGATTGCTGCGGTGCTGCGATACTTCTATTATTGAGGTGAGACGTACATGTACAGGTACAGTTTCTCGATAATTAACTGGAAAGAAAACGTGCAAAGGCTGAGAATCATTAGTAAACATTTTCAATTTATGAAAATTGAAAGCGCAACTGGTAAAGAGTAAAAGCCCTCAAACTGAATCTTGAGCAATTGAAATAGACTAATTTAAATCTGTCATACATTTGAGTTGAAGATATTGAATGCATGCTTTCAGCATCAGGAGCGCCACAGGTATACAGGGATGAAAATAACACGTAAACTAAAATGTATTCTTGAATATGTTATTTTACGGCAAGACTAAAATCCAAGATGTTGGAGTTATGAGAGGTGCAGGGTGTGATATTGGTCACCTATACAAAAGTAGTCTAACTATACAGTGTATCCAAGATAAGGACGGCCAGTATGGGGATCTCGGTAAAGGTAAGAGATACAAATTTGGTTAAATAGGAAGAAAGTTGCGCAATTAAATAACTAAAAAAATGACGTCTAGAAATCCTTGATATGATTTTTCGTTTTTGAGATATCTAAAAAAAACGAATTTTTGGATTTTCTTTTTTATTTTTTTCTGGCGTTAATATTAAAGTTAGAGCGAAACTGATTAAACTTCTTAATAGCAACTTTTAGTGGACTTAATGATTACGTTATAAATTTGTTTATTAGACGTTTCGTCTTCGAGAAACCATCATCAACTTAATTTTTTTAAATACGGTCCTGGTTTTTTTATGCCAAATTTGCAAAGCCCTTGTTACTCTAAATTCAACAATGTACCACATATTATGGTTTCATTACGTTTCGAGCTTTTTTATGATCATCATCAGAAAATTTTTTAGATGCGGACCTGCATTTCTCATAATTTTGTAAAAATAAGTTAATACAGTAAGTTAGGCCTTTTTACATGCCGTTAAAATATTAAAATGCACATCATAATGTCATAATTCTGATACATTAATTTAATAAGCAACCAATAACTATTAACAATAAACAACAAATAAACGAACAAAAGATAGGCAGAAAGAATGAGAAAACGAGCCTTCAAACAATGTAATAGGTATTTAACGTTTTGAAATTGAAGAAGAACTTAGAAGATTGGTTCTTGAAGCCTTTCAAAGTATAACTCCAGTATTGCTGAATAATGTTTTAGATTCTACAGTTAGATGTTATTTATGCATAGAGAATGATGGAAACCTTTTTGAATACCTTCTGTAAATTTAATACCTATTAAATGGTTTCGATGTTCGTTTTGTTATTCTTTCTGTCTATCTTTTGTTCATTTCTTTTTTGTTTATTGTTAATAGTTATTGGTTGCTTATTAAATTAATGTATCAGAATTATGACATTATGATGTGCATTTTAATATTTTAACAGCATATGAAAAGGCCTAACTTACTGTATTAACTTATTTTTACAAAATTATGAGAAATGCAGGTCCGCATCTAAAAAATTTTCTGATGATGATCATAAAAAAGCTCGAAACGTAATTAAATCATAATATGTGGTACATTGTTGAATTTAGAGTAACAAGGGATTTGCAAATTTGGCATGAAAAAAACCAGAACCGTATTTAAAAAAATGAAGTTGATGATGGTTTCTCGAAGACGAAACGTCGGATAAAAAAATTGATAACGTAATCATTAAGTCCACTAAAAGTTGCTATAAAGAAGTTTAATCAGTTTCGCTCTAACTTTAATATTAACGCCAGAAAAAAATAAAAAAGAAAATCCCAAAATTCGGTTTTTTTGAGATATCTCAAACACAAAACATCTTATCAAGGATTTTTTAGACGTTATTTTTTTAGTCCTTTAATTGCGCAACTTTCTTCCCATTTAACCAAATTTGTATCTCTTACCATTACCGAGATCCCCATACTGGCCCTCCTTATCTTGGACACACTGCATAACTTGTAGAAGGCATTAACGGAAGTACAAAAGACATTAGTAATCAAATTAAAAAGACAATTCACTAAGCCGCCATGGAAAACCTGGGAACTGTGATCTGAAGATAATACAAGGAAAATACGAGAAATATGAAATACTAGCTGTTACCCGCGACTTCGTTCGAGCGAGGTTCGTTATTTGTGTATTAAATAATGACTAATTATTTTCTGTTATCTCATCCCATCCTATCCCCGTCCCCATCCCTTTCTCCGTGTCCCCATCCCTTTCTCCGTCCCCCTCCCATCCCGTCCCGTCCCGTCCCCTCCTCTTCCATCCCATCCCTTCCCTTTCCTTTCCCTCCCGTCCCGTTCCATCCCTTCCCTTCCCGTCCCGTTCCTTCCCGTCCCGTTTAGTCCCGTCCAGTCTCGTCCCGCCCTTTTCCGCCCCGTCCCGTCCCGTTCCCTCCCCTTCCATCCCATCCCTTCCCTTCCCTTTCCGCCCCGTCCCGTCCCGTCCCGTCCTTTCCCGTCCCGTCCCGTCCCTTCTCTTGCCGTCCATCCCGTCCCATCCCGTCCCTTCCCGTCCCGTCCCGTCCTCTCCTCTTCCATCCCATTCTTTCCCTTTCTTTTCCGCCCCGTCCCGTCTCGTCCCGTCCCTTCCCATCCCATCCAGTCTAGTCCCGTCCCGTCCATTCCAGTCCCGTCCCGTCCAGTCCAGTCCCGACCCTTCCCGTCCCGTGCCGTCCCTTTCCTTATGTTATGTCCACCATGTATTAAATAGCCTAATGACTAATTATTTTCTGTCATTCCATCCCATTTCGTCTCCGTTCCCGTTCCCGTCTCTTTCCTCGTCCCCGTCCTTTTTTCCGACTCCGTCTCCGTCCCGTCCCGTCCCGTTCCCTCCCGTCCCGTCCCGTTCCCTCCCGTCCCGTCCCGTTCCCTCCCGTCCCATCCCGTTCCGAGTGGTGTAGCTTGAACAAGCGTCAACGTTCGATCAGCAGAGTTAAGCAACGGAAAAAAGTTGGTCCCGGCGGTCATACAACATCATGACAGTCGTTAGTGGGGTTGGAAGTCTTCATAACTGCACCGCGACGCCTATAATTGGCCTAACGGCTGTTGGCTGAGTGCGAATTAAATAAATAAAAATAAAATTTCTTCCCTTCCCGTCCCGTCCTGCCCCCTTGCCTTCCCACCCATCCCATCCCTTCCCTTTCCTTCTCGTCCAGTCCCGTTCCCTTCCCTCCCGTCCCAACCCTTTCCTTTCCTTCCCGTCCGGTCCCGTCCCGTTATCTTCTATTTTCACCTTCAGGGGACAAATTTTAAAAACTTTGAATGACTTAGTTCAAAATTTGATCTTACAAAATTCCAACCCCTTTTTTACCCCTTTAGGGGTTGAATTTTCAAAAATCCTTTCATAGCGGATACGTACTCCCTACGAGAATTCTGCCTGCCAAATTTCAAATACCATTTTCGCAATCAACGTCTAAAAAACCTCAATAACGACACCCATGTCGATTTTTATGCTTATTTACCCCATATCACCCCCTAAGAGTTTGATTTTCGGAAAATCACGAAATACGTGTTTGCTTATTTGTTTTTAGGAATACTCCTACGAAGTTTCAAGTCGAAATATCTATTTAATATTATGTTTCCATACAAAATTGGTACCTCCATTTTACCCCTTTAGGGGTTGAATTTCGAAATATCCTTCCTTATTCCTTGTATACATCAGAGAGGGAACCTCAGCTTTCTAGGTCCAAGGGTTTGGGTTGGGCGTTGATGAGTGAGTGAATAAGTCAGGACTTCTATTCTTATACTATATAAGATTCGTAGAAGGCCAATACAGAAAACTTAATACCGTATAATTTTTATGGGTGGTTTGCAAAAGAGAATTTAAGATTTTATAATTAGCGAACACGCATTTCTCGTTTGCGTATTTCGCTTTCTTTATAATTTATGTGTAACCAAACAACGTGTTCGTACTTATCCATTTAATTATTCGGAACTCGTATAGCACTGTTATTTTAATTGTAAAAATAGTAGACGGGTTATTTCCTCTATAGCGCACCATGGCGTCCAGCTTATTTTTATGCAGCGACCAAGTAATTTAATTATAAATGCGCTTAGTTGTTAAGAGACTTTTACGATAAGCGTTACAAAATGCGATTTACATTAAATATTAGCTTATTGCAAGCTCCTAATGAAGCTGCCAGTCAATTAGTGCAAATTCGTTGTTCGGTTTCAGGGGAGCGGTCCTTTTATCAATTCCTCTTTTTGCTAGGGTAAATCCCGAAATATATGATGAATTAGTTTTAATAGTGCCTATTGCAATAATTTAACGATTTCACTTCTGAATTTATTTTTTTAAATATCTTGAACGCGATATAGCCTTTTTAGATATATTAACAATAACTTTCTGGGTTGTTCTGAATGCAACGAATTCATCATAATGTAATTATTAACTTGCAGCAAAACTGTACTATTAACTGCCAAATTATTTTGCATTTTTGAATTAAAGCCTTGGTGCTTAAATTCTAATTCTGGTACTTTCTCTTAAGTGATCTGTCAATATTGGTTTTTCAAGATTATGGTTGCGTAGGAAAGAAGTCATCAATTGTAAGTGGGATTAGCTTAAATTGCCGGTTATACCAAAGTTTCTGTTTAGCAGCTATAAGAACCATTTATCTAATCCGACACACGACCATAATCGCCGAGAAGATTTAGTCTGAGTAGTGAACCTTGTAATGGTCCCATGAATTGTTCGTTACCACTCATATGTATAAATGCAAGAATAAACAGTTTAGAAATAAATCGTATAATGTTTCTAGGTACAAAATAAATCTTAATTAGTAATGATATGTACATAGAATTATAACAGAAAAATCCTTTGATAAACGGTCTGGATCGATGCTTCTTGGAGGTCGGCAACTCACTATGCACGTCGATTCTGCCCGTTTGCTACCCTGGATCCGCTCCAAGAAAGTGTGGATGAGCTAGAGCTTCGGTGTACTTGAATTAGAAACAATCGGTCTGAAATAAAAGCAATGAATGTCACCGCAAATAGCGATTCATTACGATTTCTATGTGCGAGTCAATTCAACGGAATAACTGATTTTACGATGCTGGTGACTTGTGTAATTAGGGTGTTAAGCTAAGTGGGCCCAGGGGCTTCCTTGGTATATAAGTTTGGGTTCCCAGGAATAACTTAAACAGAATATTTTCACCTGGCGCGAAGTCCGTCTTTTTAGTGCTGTGTTTCCCGGCTCTTGTGCCACGACCTGAGAAGTACAATTCGCTTTCGAATGATTGTTAGGAAAGTGTTGTCGGATCAACCGCGTTCTTGCTACAGGTATGCAATGAAGCCAGTGGATTATGGTCAAATTGACCTAATGGGCGCCGGATGCAGAATTTAGGTTAACGGAATATCCTACGGGACGGGTTCCCGTCACAAGACAGAACTAGGTCAGGAAAGTCCAGCAACGCAAGTGGCGAGGCTCCTCAAACGGGGACCTAGTGGTTGAAGTTAGGATCAGAATCTGAAGTCTAAAGTCATTGAAATAGGTGCGAAGGTTGCTTTTATACTTTTTGGTTCTGGCTATCGGTGTAGTCGCTTCAGGTACAACTGAGTGGAAGCGGCGCTGTGTTTTCTTGTACGAGACTCCGCGCACCGTTGGTGAACGGCCTCTTATCTTCTTCACGGATTGTGATGAAAATTAGCTTCGTACGAATTTCTGGAATAATATTGATGCTTTAGATAAATTATCTACTGGCGGCAACGTTACAACCTATCTATAAGTTGTAAAGAATTGAACAGGCAGTTGTAAGGTAAACGACGTTATCGTCCAAAACTGCATCTCACACGTTAGATAAAAGAACCCGAAATTGGAAATATATAAATGTTAAAATCATTCTCTTTTGATATCAAACAAAAATTAAAGTAAAAAGTTGAGCAATATATTTCGACATCTTAGTGTTTTCTTCAGTTGCATTATACAATTTAAAAATATTTTAAAAATCTGCAATAAAAAACATCCAAATAGATTGACATTTTAAAAAGTAACAGTAGAATAAGTGAACAGTTAACTCTACTCAAACGTATATTAATATACATAAAAGGAATTAAATAATTTTTGCCAAATAAATTTGAAGTTATGAAAACCATTTAGCGTATGCGCTTTACAGTTTCCTCATAACATCGTTACTCCACTAATACTCGATGAATTAATTATTTTAAACATATCAAAATTGGATCAAAACATGAGAAGGTACATACTACTTAATTAATTACTATTATAACACTCAAACTATCTATTTTAGAGGAAATAATAAACGCATGGCCTAAAAAATTTTAATAACAAAGAATCTCAAAAACTGAGTCCTGAAAGGCAGACATAAATGAATATTAAGAATTCCAAATTTTATGATTGTGATGTAATGGAAAAGCAATAACGAATTTAACGGATTATTTAAGTAAGTAAACTGATCATGCTTAATATTTTCTGTAAAAGCCTTAACAACTACTACTTTTTGTGAGTTTTTAAGAAATAATAATCATTGATTTTCAGATACGACATTGCATTATATTTTTACAACAGCAGACTTCTTATTGAGACGTCTTAAATGAAAGGTAAATAGTAATAACAATTTATTATCAAAATGAAAACAATTAATTTTCCATTCATTTACAGGTTAACGTACGAAAATCTTAACATAATTGAAGCAAATTTATTCTATCATTCTTCTATTGTTCTGAAAACTTTCAAATTTAATAAATCAAAATCCTGACTACAATAAGTGTTAGATATTTCTAATTTTTAAATACTAACAGCCAGTCTTATAAAGGCCACTAATCTAACGTTAATTTTAATTCGCTGTTAAAATAAACAAAAGCGCATCAAAATTTGTTTACTAATGAATAAAATGTCATAAGCACTGACGTTTTGATGCGTTTTTGTTTATTTTAACAGCGAATTAAAGTTAACGTCAGATTAGTGGTCTTTATAAGACCGGCAGTAAGTGTTTTTAATATATTTATTTTTATAGATTTTCTAAACATAGAAATAATAGTAAATAGATTAAATATCTATATAGTATGTGGAAATAGTATATTGTATGTTAAGAGCTGAAAGTGCATTCTTGCCGCTTGCGCATGAATCATGCAAAAGCGGCAAGCGCACTTTTAGCTCGAAACATACATACTATTTTTTCGACGACTGAGCATATTATTAAAGGAAAATATCAAATTTCGTTTTATCGCAAAAATTAATTGACAATCAAGTTAACATTACTCGCGCAGTCTATATGACATGTGACGCGATTATTTCCACAAATGACGGGCGTTGTCAAGGAAACATTCGGACGTGGCTACCTATTTTGTTAAAGCGGAAACCCAAAACGCTCGGCGAGAGGCAAAAAGATGAAAACGCACGCTCAGCGGCAAATGTCAACTTTCTATTGTCAAATGACAGTGAGAAAAATCTACTTTCGATGTTTGTCGTCGAAAAAATATTTTGATATGCTCTCTTAATCAATTACAAAAAATGGAAGAAGAAATTAGTTTTCATCTCTTCGTAAATAATTAATAATTTGCGTAATGACAACGTTTTAACAAGTAAATATAACGTTTGAGTAAAGTTAACTGTTCACTTATTCTACTATTACTTTTTAAAATGTTATTCTATTTGGAGGTTTTTTATTACAGATTTTAATAATATTTTTAAATTGTATAATGCAATTGAAGAAGACACTAGATGTCGAAACATATTGCTCAACTTCTTATTTTAATTTTTGTTTGATATCAAGAAAGAATCAACAACACTAGCTGCAATCTCCTTGGAAAACCATTAAAATATAAACGCCCATATTTAGAAAAAAAGATCAAGCTAAGCAGGCTGTGATAGCAGCTAACAAAGGTAAGGGTGGGAAAATTTCTGTAAACTAATTGAAGATAATGGAAGATGGTATATTGAGAACAAAAATATTGATTTATAAAAGCAGACCAATAAAGTATTCTCAAAATATGAAAAGAACGCTTTGTGGAAAAATTCAAAGAACGATGTTTATAATTGAGAAAAACAGGACAGTAGATGTTGAAGAGGATGAAAGAGACTCAAAAATAAAATAATGAGAAAGAAATAAGGTAGCTATAATAACTCCAGAAATGGTAAAGTATGTCGGTAAAGAGGTAAAGATATGAATTAAAGAAACAAGTCAGTTGCGTGGAACGGCAATAACATGAGTGTATAGTCCAGCTCGTTGAAATCAACGCTTGCATCTGAGTATAATCGGTTTACAAATTTTTTAGCTATGATTAACAAGTCGAACAGATGATATCACGATAAGTAGGTACTTAGTGCTTATTTTCTGAATAGGTTTACGTCGAGTTTTTCGGCAACACTAAGCTGTAGTATTTCAATACAAACAATAGAATCACGTAAACAAAAAGGACTTGTAAACTGATTATACTCAGGTTCAAGGGTGGATTTTAATGATATAGGCAATACAATGTTTCACTTACGTAGATAACATAGTATTCGTAGCTGAATCTCCACAAAAATTAGAAAACATTATTGGTAGTAGGAATAGAATTATAGAATGATGAGGTTAAACGATTAATTCAGAGAAAAGTGATAAACGTAACAAAGAAGAACACACAACAAAAAATATCAATTACATTCAGTAGAAAGGAGCTTGAGTGAATCAAAAATTATGCATACCTTGGGGCATAATAACTTAAAATACTTGTAGAACCTCAGAACAAAAAACAAAGAGAGGACAAAGACATGACGTAAGTACCTTATACGTGAATCAATATGATTACAAATAAAAGTACATGAAAAGTAACACCACAAAACAGAGAGTATACAACACCATCATGCGCCTACTTTGATATATGGGTCTGAGAGTGGAGTGATGTGAGGTATAATTAAAGGGAAAATAACAATCGGTAAAATAAAATATCATAGAAGAATAACAGAAAAACAAAAAACAAAAAAACAAGAAAATTAGAAATGTAGTGATAAGATAATAATTAGAAATTTAATTAGTAGTTAGGCAAGTAAAAAGACGACAATTTATCTGGTTTCGCCATATTACAAGAACGGAAGGTAGAAGAGATTCGACATGAATTATGGATGTAAGTAAAAGAAAAAAAGAATAATAAGAAGACGTTTTTGTAGACCTTTTTGCTCGTATAATAATAATCAGCACAAAGTTTTGTAAATTTTGAAATATTGTAACGTGAACACAACTTCAAGAAAGGGTATGAGATTGTACCACCCTTAAACGAGGAGTGATAACAACCCTAGCTAGCCCTAACTCTCGGTAGAATATGGCGTGAATAAAGACCAGGCAGCGGTATTTAAGGTTATAAAGAAAATAAATTTTAATAGAAAATGGGCGCCAGTTATTAAACACAACGTAAAACTAAAACTAGCTATCACAACAAATCAGCACCTCAGTTCGACCGACGTAAAACTGTATAAATTGGAATTACTGTAAGCCGGGTGTTCAAGGACACATTACGAGAGGTTTTCTTACAGGGTACATACACAATTTCAGCTATCCTTATGTGAACACGTCATCGAGCGTTGATAAATCTACGTATTACATTAACACGAGAAGTTTATCCTATTCGAAGGCCTTCGCATTAAAAACACGCAATACTGTAGTGGCAAACGCCTTTTATCGACACAATGCTGAGTTTTTTTAAATTTATTAATTACTTAACAATCTGTCAGTAGTTGACGTTCAGTAAATGATTTGATTTAATTACATATTAACATGCACATATAACTTGTTGGAAAGAGTTCACTAACAAATTCATTATAATTTCTTAATTGGTTTGTTGCCGGGCTAACACTTAACACTCGCACAATCACTCGAAACGGTTTGGCTTGAACCGTTTAGGCCTGGGTTCCTCGTCTTCGCTTTCAAGAAGGCACTCTACCAATGCATTTGGATGGGCAGTAAGTCGATCATGATAGCGGCTGCTGTATCTTTATATTTCTTTAATTATTGTAGGAATATTGAGATCGCGGCGCATCACCTCATTTGGTACCTACGTACCAAGGTGCGTTTACAATCGATCTTAATACTTTGGATTGGAACCTTCTCAAGATATCGATATTGGAATTACTTGCGGTCCCCCGCAATTGTATTCCGTAAGTCCAAACGGGTTTGACAATGGCCTTGTATAACAAAATTTTATTATCTAGTGACAATTGTAATTTCCGTCCTAGGAGCCAGTACATTTTGCGAAATAGATGACCTAGCTGTTTTCGTTTTGGTCATATATGTATGTTTTTTCCAGGTTAGCCTTCTATCAAGAATCCCTCAGTATTTGGCGCTTCCCGTATCAGGAATCTGTTGATTATTGATTGAAACTGGTGCACAGGTATCTCTTCGTGTAGCGAAGATTACATGGGTCGACTTTGTCTCATTCATTTTAGTGCGCCACTTTTTAAACCATACTTCTAATACGTTGAAGTGCCTTTGTAGATTGTGAGAAGCTATTTGCGAGTCATGGTGAGAGGCCAGCACTGCCATGTCATCAGCAAAAGTGGCAACCGTTGTTTCTCTTATGATAGGTAGGTCTGCAGTAAACAGGAGGTATAGTACTAGACTCAGCATACTTCCTTGGGGACGCCAGATTTAATATGGAGTAGGCCTGTTTGTTAATCTCCGTATTTAACAAGAAAGTGCCTATCAGTAAGGTATGACTTAATAAGTTGATATCAGTCAGGAGCTAGTTTTTGCTTAATTTTAAAGAGTAATTGTTACGGTCTTAAACTAACTTTACGACACCGCACCGGCTCATACAATAACGAAACGGCCGGCGCGGGCCGTAACTGACGAAATCGGGACGAAATATCTCCTAGGCCGCTACCCAGCCGCAACAAGATAGGCCGGCTAGACTTTCAGTGGAGTTGGGCGGGTTCTTAACGAGATTATCTAAGGGTAACGGCCAGAGGGTCGGTAAATAACGGTAAAATAAAGAGGGCGCCACCAAGCCTGTCTTAACCCGAATAACCGGGCCTGGGCGGTTAGACGGGGGCGAAGTATTCACGATAATCCATCGATAGAATTACTCAAGAGTTGCAAGTTCAAATAACAATTTCGGGATTGCCTTATGCAAAGATTGTAATTAGGTGCCAATCCGGCCGCGACTACGCAGCTGTCTCACCCACCTGTACGCTCAAGGCTCCCTCGTCCCGTCGCACAATAATCATTACACCGAAGGGGCGCTTATCTGAAACAGAACATGCACAAGTCGAAACAAAACAATAGTTCCCTTAATTAACAAGTCATATATTGATTCACGGGTTACAATGGGGCAGCGGAGTGCGTCGCCCTGTATATATATATATATATTATATCCAAGAAAACACCAGCTGGCGCACGTTCTATACCTAGCGACAGATGTACAGAATACACAAGATAGCACTAGGCGCAATCCCGTGCAAAGATAGTCTAAAATTCGAAATGAATGCGCAGCATGTGGGCGCGAAGCCTTATGCAACATACAGTAACGCCAGCCCTTGTAAAATAGACAGTCTGTAATTTGGAAATGCGGCCAAATATGACGACAGTGCCTGTAGGCACAAGAGATGTGACGGGCTCGCTCGCGGCGTTCCAAAACAACTCGCACACGGGACTTAATGCTCCCCGCGGGACAGGAACACTCGCGTTCACAACGGTAATCAGTTCAAAGACACATACCTTAATACGTAGGCGGTCGGGAAGCCTGGTACAGTTGAGTTGCGACAGGCTGCAGTCTTAGGCGGCAGGTACATTCGATATTCGACGGTTATAGTGATGAGTGGGTATCCGCCATAATGGCGACGTGCGACGCGTCAGGACGCGTACAACTTGACGACGAAAATGGGCCACTTTCGTTCTGCGGGACAGATCCTCGAATGTCGAGATGAAGGGGACGACCCCTTACTTACGGGAGCAGAAACTGGACTCAAGATGCACCCACGCTACGCCGAAACAATTCGGAGCTCACACAACCACAACACCTCTCGAAGGTGAAACAATTCTCGCAGCGCTCGCTGCAACACCTCGAAACGGGCAACACCAAAGGGGGCCTCCACGGCAACAATATTAATCAACAGCGGCACGCGTCCTCGGGCACCTAAGGGGCCAAAGGACGCCGCCTGAGTCACACAACCACCAAACGAACGCTTTCTGCAACGGGCTGCGATCAACTGCCCAGAGGGAAACGCTGCAACATGACACATCGGTCGCGTCCCCACGTGACTATATCTCGGCAGCCAATCGTGAGGCGATAAGATGAAACAAATAAGTGCCGGTGACAAAGACAGCCAATGGCGAGGCGCCCAATAAAACAAATAAGTGCCGGTGACGAAGAGAGCGCGAGGCCTCGCAGTCACACCAACAGCGTAAATTCTAGAAGGTTCGGAAATCCTGCGAGCGTTAACACCCGATTGTCAAAGTACCAACAAAGGGGTGCCCCGGATGACGAGAAATACTGCGCTTGAGGCCAAATATGTGCAAAGTCATTATTATGGAATTAGGCGATGAAGCCAAATAAGTAACTAAAAGGGTTTAACATACGGGCACGCTGCTCTAACGCCTAGGTGGCTAATTAAAATACAAAATGACCTGACATAATCCATCATGCCACACTTTATCGAAGGCTTGCGATATACCGATAAACACAGCTGAGCAGTACTTTTTATTTTTAAAATCACAATTTTATCAACGATTCTCTGAATTTGTTCGACCGTAGCGTATTGCTTTCGGAAGCCAAATTGATGGTCTGGTATTAAATTGTTAGCTAGAAGCGATGATGTTATCCTTTTTAACAGCATTTTTTCTAAGACCTTTGATAGAATGGGCTTGCCTGGTTTAAGGATTAGGATTATTGTTGCAACTTTCAATTGTGATGGGAAGAATCGTAAACGCAGCACTACATTAAAGAGGTAAGTTAGAAATCTAAAACCCTTATCAGAAAGTTCCTTTAAAACCCTTCCTGTAATCAAGTCATATTCATGTGCATTACGTGGATTCAAGTTATTTATAATCTCGGATTTTGTCTCATTTATGGTAAACTGTTTTACTGGAAAGCACATTTGGAATGGCGATTCAAGGTAGGCTTGAATTTCTTCCTCTTCTTCGTTGGAAATTTCAGACTCAAATGGAGTAAATACTTTAGTTAAGTGAGCTGCAAAGGCTGATGCCTTATTTTGGTCACTTCGCGCCCAATTTCCAGTGGTCGTTCGAATAGGTGATTTATGTTGTTGCGGTTGTTTCATCTTATTGCGCTTTCCAGATTGAGTATTCAGATGCTTCTGTAGGTGATAAATGCTTCAGGTAGTGGTTGTAATGATTGATTTCCTATGTCAGAAAGTAACTTTTTTAGTGCTGCAGTTGCTTGATTTAATCTACGTTTATCAGCTGGGTGGCTTGTTGTCTGCCATTGTCTGCGGAGTCTACGCTTTTCAGGTATTTTACGTTTAACAAGTTCAGAGCACTCTCCATTTGCTATATACTGTGCCTTGACTGGAGTTGCCGGTCACGCAGCTTGTTGAACGACATGGTTAAAGTGTTCTACTGCTAGGTTAAGTTCTTCTTCCGTTTTTAGAAAAATGTTTAGCAATAGTGAATCGTGTAATAGTTCTTTGAACAGAACCCAATTTGTACAATTATTGCTTAGAGTTGGTGTTTTTTTGCTGGTTAGAACGTGCGACCCAAGCGTAATTATAATCGGTGAATGGTCGGCTGATAGGTCAAGGCAGGATTCGGCTTTCAGATTGTTTATATTAACTTCTTTAACTACACAGAAATCGAGCAAATCAGGCAGTTTGGCTGGATCGGTTGGCCAGTAGGTTGGCCCGCCCGTTGATAGATGCTGCAAGCGATTATTCTTTATTGCTTTCATGAGCTCTCTTCTTTTGGTCAGGGTTAGCCTGGATCCCCATTGTTCATGTTTAGCGTTGAAGTCGCCAGCTGATATAAATCTGGCGCCCAAAGTGCGGAAATAATGTTCATAATGCTCTTGCTTATTATTATGACGCGGGGGCAGTATAATGCGGAGATTGCTAATGGTCCTCTCCAGTCTTGTACCATTATGGTTGTGGCTTGAAGGTAGTTCTTTTTATACTGCTGGAGTTCATAGTGCTCTATGGAGTTTTTTACTATGAGTGCTATACCTGCATGAGCTCCATTGTCAGGGTGCAGTGTTACATATACTGTGTACCCTGGAATTCTTATATAAAAAGCTTCTTTCTGTAAAACGTGCTTCAGATATCAGCAAGATGTCGATATATTGTTTGAAAGGAAGTATATTAATTCATCTCTATGTTGTGTTAGCCCATTGGCGTTCCAGTGAGCTAGTCTAAGGTTATATTCCATTATTAGATTTTGTGACGAGAGTTGTTAGTAGGTTTAATATTGTACTCATTTGCTCCATTAAGCCTTTCTTTTTTCAATTCGCTTATATCATCTGGTTGGTTATTGCATAAATTCTGTTGTGGATTCAGAGTGGTAATGGAATTTATTGAGTTAATGCCTCTTAAAACTTGGGCATGAGTGAGATTTGGTAGTACTTGACACGCTACACGCTGAGTTGTTACACCAAGCTGTTTATTTCTGAGTGGGGGAAACATTCTATGTTGTAATTCTTTATAAACAGTGCAGCCCCTGTAATTGGCTGGCTGGGTTCCGTTACAGTTGACACACTTAACGTCATTACTTCTTTCTTTACGTGGGCAGGTAGAAGTTAAGTGGTTTTCTGCGCATTTGACAAACCTAGGACTTCTGCTACAGAATTTTTTGTGTGGCCAAACCTCTGGCAAGTAGCTCATTGGGGTGTTTGGCGTTTTGGATGGGGTGGTTATACTTTGACTACGGTATGGGCAAGTCTTGTAATATTGAATATACCTATATTCAATTCGATGAAGAAGAACGGTAGTTCTATTTTTGTAATTCTGTTTGACGTTCCAGATGTTAGTGACTACATGCCCTTGACTATTTAGTTTTTTTTTTCAATTCTGCTACGTTAGTGGTAGAGTGTAAGTTTCTAATTACTGCTCTAAAGGATCGCTCTTGTTTTAATTGACAAGTGTGGAATTCTGTGTTTCTTTCCTTTAGCGCTTTAGTTATGACTGAATATTTGTCGGAAGTTTGTGGCAGGACTTTCACTTCGTCGTTATGTAAGACTTTTATTTCGTACTCATTTTTGGCTATTGTTTGAAGTAGTTCGATTAATGGCTTGATTACTTTAACCCCAAAAACAAAAATTGGTGGAGGTTTAGGATCGTTTTTTTTCAGATTCTTTGTTTGTATCAGTGTTAGTGTTCTTTAACATTTCGAAACGGTTTATGGGATTTAACCAATAGTCTGCTGTTGTTGTTTGTTTATTATATTGTGGCGTTGTGTCATTGGCTTCCTTGCGGCTACGTTTTTTGTTTTCAACTAATTTCCATTCAGGGTCTTGAGCTGCATGCGATGATTGTGGCTGTTGGTGATAAACAATGCTCTTTTGGCCAGATGTATTTGGGGACGGGCACCAATTGAGCACTTTAGTACCCCAGGTAAAAATGTATACCGTTGCCGGACACACCAATTGAGCACCAAGGACCAAACGGAGACCGACCAATTGAGCACTTTAGATTAGCCAATTGCGCACTATATTACTAGTTTGTTCATTCACAAATTAACAAGTTATCAGGTGCTGAATTAATGCAAACAGTTATCTTTCTCGGCCAAATAAAAATCAAAAAGTTATAGTAGGCATTCTTTTATTTAAAAAAATTATTAGCAATAATTATGTTATTACATCGTAGTGTATATTCAGAAAAATTTAGTGCTAATAATAATTATAAATTGAAATAAAAAGAATAACATTACAAAGTGGACACAGGTCAAAGTGCTGAATTCGCCTGTCTCAAAGGGTCGCTTTGAAAAGGTACCTGATCTGCCTGGTGCTCAGTTCGCCGGTCTACATTTATTACATCGAGAGCTTGGTGCTTAATTGGCGTGGACCCGTATTTGGAGGGAAAGAATTGTTTGATATCGTTTATAGAAAACGGCGTGCATGAATTGTTTACTACAGGCTGCTGTTGCGTGTACTGGTAGTTCGGAGGTACTACATATTGCAGCTGATAACCCTGATCTACTTGCATGGGGCAATGTTGTTGATTTGAGCTTAGTGGTGTAGCTGAGGGATGATAATAGGCCATAGCGGTCTAAAAGTTAAGGCACTTACTGTGCGGTTGATAGTGGGAATTGAGATTGATCAAAATGTTGCTTCCTGACCCTGAGATCGTACTTTTATCTTGTCGCTTGACACCAGTACACACTTTCACTCACGATCTTACGCCATGGGAATCAAACGAAAACTGCTGAAATTTAAATTGCATGTTACTTAACTGTTTTTACAACGGTTTCATAAACGCCCTCTGAAGTTATTACTGGGGAAGGCATCTGCAGGATCGGCGTTCCTAGAGAAATTATTATCTGCACGGTCGTGGACCCGGCGTGCTGCCGGCGTACAGAAAAATCCCAATACGGCCGTCGTCTGGTCTGCATGTCCAAAAGACAAAATATTACCACTGAATTAGTGCAGAACGAATAAACTAAACAGAAAAATCTCACCAGAGATGGAAAGTGGCCTCACATGCGTTTGCAAAAGACGCCGCAGAGCGTATGTCTCTATTGTTAACAGAAACAAAATTACGGTTGGAACTTCTTAGTCTCGGCAAAATTCTAAGTAGGACTAAGGTAACTGGTGCTCCGCATGCCTAGACCTTGTCCACGGGGTTGGCAAAAAGAGCCTATGAAGGCCTACTTGCTAGACATGAGTCTCCCCGAAAGTACTACTACTAACTACTAGCCTATTTTATTGGAGATCTAGCAGAGTGCGACTAATCTCCAATAAACAGCTTGACACTGACAGCCGACTACTTGATTATATATTTAAGAATGAATAGCCAACTAGTATTTAAATAAACTAATTGTGTGGACAACATTCGTCTTTGCTCAGTAAAATATACGCAGAGTCTGTGAATGTACGTCTAATTGATATCGGTAAAATGTATGTTGTGCCAATGTATTTTGTGGTTGTTATCCCAAGCATCGTCTGTTATCTTAGATGTATCAATCCGGTATTTCATAATTAAATTTTGGTATTATTTAACCCTAGTTTTTAAAGGCCTTGATGTTTCACCGATGTAGTGCTCCCGCATTCACAAGGAATACTATATATACAATTCTTTGAATGCTGTTCTTCCTTCAACGGTTTTTGTACACATTTCTCAGCCATATACAGAGTGTGTAAATTGGCGAAAGAACACGTGGATGTTGGTCGTAAAATTATGAGTCGAAAATCGGAATACTAACATTGTGGATTGGTCTTCGTGGGGCCTCACGAGCGGTAGATAAAAACATGTTGTTTAAGGTAAAGTACATCTTCTGTCTCAAATACGTCAAAGTATCATCAAGGAAAATTGTTCAAAATGTAAAATTATGGTTTCATGCAAAATTTAATAAATATCGACTTACTTTTACGAAACAGTGTGTACTGTACTTTTTTTTAATGCCGCGGACAAAGTTATGCAATTTACTATTCAATTACATTAGTCAACTTGATACTATTTATTTAAATTTAATTTTCTGAATCAAGATTCCTAACGTATAGTTAACTTGACAGTGTGAGATCAGAAATGTCTTCAAGCGAATGTAAGTGTCGAAATAGTAATAAAATATAACTTCGTTAGGTTTTTTTACGTTATAACTAACATTAATAGTTTATTATGTAACAATTTTATAAACGTCTAGTCATAAGTTTTCTAGACACGAGCGGAGCGTAGCGCAGCGAGTGTTTAATAAACCAGTGTTTAGAAAAATTTATATAATGTGTTACATACCATACTGTTTCTACGTCCACAAATTTAAACAATATAACATCATATCATTTCATTAAGATTTGGAATTTTATGTTAAGTTAAATTATGCCTGACAAACGTTAAAGTTGACTGTTGAAAACTAACTTGATTTTAGTTATGGCTGTGGCTAATAAACCAAATACTGTCTGAACCTAACTTCAACCCGTGACTAAAACGTTGTTGCCAACTTCAGCCCTTGACTAAGGCGCTTTAATCACAGGTTATTAAGGCGTGATTAATGTTATATGCTATTTTAGTTACAGGACTAGAAAATAGCTATTTATGCAACAAGTGCTAAAAGTTTATGTTTATGCACGAGACATGAAAATAGAACAGAGTGGCGCAGAGGGTTAGAGAGACGACGACAGTTGTAAGAAAACTCGCAATATATATATATACATGAAAATTATGAAACGAAGCCGAGTGCAATAACACTTTTAGAACGAGTTTGCATACAATATTTTTTCTACGACCTTCATTTTTTTTGTTATTAATCCATAAATGTCGATTTAACAAAGGTTTGCATTTATGACAGTTATAATCTATGTCATAATAAAGAGATGGCCTTGACGCGCAGGTGAATGTTTGTGGAGCCAGTACTGTCAAAGTCAATTATCAAATGTAATTATAATGGTACACATCTGAGATTATTCATTACATAACGCTTTAATTATTTAAAAAACACTTTACCTCTAACACAAGAAGTAACTAGAATAACTTTACAACCTCACTTCCAGTTCGAAATTGTAGTTTTATAGCCTCACTTCACTTTTAGCACCTTGGCTAAAAGTAAACAGCTGATCTCATTTAAAACACGCTAAATTATAAAACGTCACTTTTAGTGAAGAAAAGCTAGCGCTAAAAGGCCTACTTTTAGTGGTGGTCGTGGAAAAAATGATATTAATTAAACTGTCACATAAAATAACCTAACTTGATCTTGACCTAAGAACATGGGAAAAACTAATTAGGAGCGAGGATATTCTTTTGAGTTTTTTGTGTTACAACACATACGGTTCAAATTTTATAATTTAATAATGTATAGAGGGCGTTGTCAACACCACATAACTTTATAAGTTCACGAGGTTCACAGAAAATCGGCAGGCTACTAAAACTTCCAAAATAAACTAGGTAAGTACTGAAAAATTTCGAGAACGACTCGTCTAGCGATCTGGTAGACGACAGCTGAGTATAGCCCCTTTTATGTAATTTTGATAAATGCCATTTTTAAATGTCTCCACTCTATTCAGGGAAGGAATTATGACAAGAAAATATCACTGTATTCTATGCTTATGATTTATTATAGACGTTCAGTTTTTATCTTTACAAAGAAGTTAGTTTCATAAACGAGAAATAAACGGCGGGTGCAACGCACCTTAATCCCTTTATATTTTACGTTCTAATACAGCTTTTCCACCTAATCCCCGGATGGTGAGCACTACGCCTGAACAAAATAGATAGCTTATTGATGTTGCAGTTCGATTTATCTGTCGAGGACAGGGAGCGTGCACTGGGTTTTGAATAGGGGAGCCTTTATTACTTTGATGCATAGAGTTTTACTAAATAACAATTGAGAAAATAGAAACTATCCAAATAATTAGTTTTGACTTTCTTCCTTATCAAAAAACTTGGCTATGAAAGTAAGCGGTTGATGTCCTGACACAAAAAAGGAAATGAATATCGTGTGCTTTAAAAAACTCACATGCAATATCTTTTTGTTGGCTATGAATTGTATGTATTCTTATTATTCTTCTAACGTAACTTGTTCTGAAATATATTTACCAAACGGTGTTTAGATTATTCGTTAAACGTGTTTGCATAAAAACAAAATACTTATGCATTGTAAAAATATTCGCCAAGGGCATTTATTATTCCAAGAGAGGGTGAATTTATAGCCAAATCCTGGCAGAAATGTTATAAAAGTTGCATAGCAGAAATGTGGTATGCAAATTTATGTGGTAAAAGCGGAAATATCCTGGAGGCCAACGTTCGGTTTATGAAATAAAAAATACTACGTTATAGAACATGATTAGAGTTGCTGTAGATAAATCGTTCAATTTGCTTTGCGTGTGTGCGAGCTATTTCCAAGCTGTGGCCTTAATACTTGAAACAGGTCTAATATCTTGATTAAACTATGTTATCAGATGAAGAAAGTTTACATTCAGCTTTAAATCACTTCCACCCTGTAATTAACCATTGCACCCATTTTCTGCCAAGGTTAAGGTTAGGGTCTTCATACAACCACTGCTCTAGTAGTCTAGAAAGGTTGACTTGCGATTAAGAAATCAATATTCTTATAAGGTTTTCAAAAATGCAAGAAGGGTTCGTTTTATTAAATTATGTAAGTTCATTTCATTACATACGTTAACAAATTGTAACATTATGATTTATTTTCAGTTAAACATAGCTGTTGAAATTGAGAATGTCCTGCGAGTTGGCTGCTACTAAAAAGAGCATTGCTTCCAGCCCGTCCTTTCTAATCAATTAATCCTGTTAATTCGATCAACCAACTTGCTCAATCATTTTGCTCGAACACGATACCCTAAAACCTAATTTCCATTGTTAGTTCGATGCTGAGAGTTTGGGCAAGGAATTACGCTAACACTACTCTAATAGGTAATCGCGAAAGCTTAGCGCTACTAATGTATTTACATAAATCGTTTGTTTGACAAGAACACTTAATATTTAGTTTTTAGTAGTTGATGGAAAACATAAAAATTAGTTTATAAACCACATTAGAAATATATGCTCTAGTAGGAAATCATAAACTATGAGAGAAGACAGATGAAATGAGATAAAATGCGCTTTTATATAACTAAATTAGCGCTGCTTTCCATAAAGAACTCGTAGCCTACTAGATTTATGCACATTTTATTAATTCGGGGGGTTTAATTATATCGTGTGTTCAAAAAAAAACTCATTTCGAGTAGGTCTTGGAAAGAAAGATAGAAAATCTAGTCATGTCTTGACTTAAGTCTGTAGGTGAATGTCAGCTTGCATTTTGTTTATAAAAACATCTGTCACTGTGACAGGCAAAAGTTCACACTGCATGAAGTTTAATTATATCAAGCAAAAAAGAAAATAAGATGGCATGTACACAACAACAACTAGTAGTGTATTAATCATAACAGTCAATAAAAATTGTTTTTATTTAGTGTTTTGTATATTTTTAAGAAAACAGTTCAAGATCAAGATGTAATATAGTTCTTTCTGACTTATATTAGTTCATTTGTTTCAATGGTATGTATCAAGTTATGGCAAACTTCAATTTGATAATGACATGCTTCGAATGAGTTTTTTTTAAACACACGATATTTTATTCCAGGTTATTGTCTTAAAAGGAAAATTTGCTGACAACTGCCTTATGAGTAGAAGAAATCGTTCAATAAAGCACTCTACAACTTGTATATTACCGGAAATAAAATAAACAAATCGGTAACTAATGTCTTGGCCAATTAAGGTCTCTTTTTAAAAAATACAGCTTTATACCATAACTCGAAAATAAAAAACTGTATTAAAATACAAGCCAGTGATCTTATTCGAAGTAAAATTATCTAAACATTTACTCTCCGCATTTGTAACTTAGCGGTGGCAAGAAGTCATTCCCATTATATTGGTTACATCTACTACAAAACGTATTTATACCATAAAGTAAAAAATTGTAAAGAGAATCAGATTTATGACCTTCGGGAACGGTGAAACGGGTTACTTGTATATATTACTCCATTAGAAAGCAAATTCAAGCAGTAGGGAATTGATATAAGGAGCCAAGAGAGGCATGGCTCTACTTACTATAACCAGTTACTCAAGTTTGTTTTTATTCTAAAGAAAATCGTACGACACTTATTGAGGACCAATACAAAAATTAGTTCAGTAGCCATAACCAAGACAAAAACAAAATTTCTTGGAAATTTTTTGTATGTATGGAGTTTTTTTTAGGGTTTGTATTGTTACCATTTTCTTACCGAATCTGCATTCGAGCATTAATTCATATCCGGAAATTATTTTTCGTGCATTACAACAACGTATTAATTTGCCCGAGCGGGACGCGAGTGCAAATTAGGACGTTGTTAGAACGCACTAAAAAAAAATTCCGGAAAGAATTAATGCTCCTATGAGATAATATGTGAAAACTCTTTTATAATTATTTATTATCATTCTTCTCATTTAAAGCTTAAATAAGTCACAATTTTAATTTCAAGAATATAAAATCGTGGTGCGATAACTGCAGTTTACTTTTACGAACGCATTGGTGCCAGATGGAAGTGACTCCTCAGCTTATCGACAGTTTATGAACTGCAGCGTGTGCAAAGCGGCAAGAATTACGACAAAAGGTACGGATATATTAAGATCCAATGTATGCAGTTAAAGTGAAGGCTCGAGCCTCAAGCAGCTTTTGACTGACCTGACTCTTGCGATAACGCCCGCGATCGTGTTTCTGATAAATCCGGCTTGTATACAATTCCCATAGAAGAGACGTTGCACGTTGGATAAAGTTGTACATTTTGTTACGGTCTAAAACGACTTTTACGAAACCACGCTAGCTCATATAAAAGTCACGAAAAAGCTAGACGGCCAGCGCGTACGATATTACTTGAAATCGAGACACTGACTTACCTAGGACCGTTGCCTTGCCCGTAACAAGATATGCCGACTAGACTCAGTGAAGCAAGGGGTGGTCCAACACGAGATTACCTACGGGCAACGGCCTAAGGGACGGTAAACGGATATAAAATTACATTGAGCGCCACCCAGTTCCATCAACAAAAACCAAAATGCAAAGATATATCCACAGAGAAACCGAGAAGCTAATGAACCTACGTTTAAATTTTTCATCTTGGCGAAATCCAAAGGCTAAACGGGAAATACCAGAATCGGTGTGTACAGCCTCACAACTCCCAGCATTGCGGCGACGAGCGCCCTGACCTACCTGTGATGCTTAAAATTTCTTCCAGGCGCCACTTCACATTTATCTTTACACAGTGAATAACTTACCCTGAAAATAAGCATGCACAGGCGCGGGTGGGGGGGGGGGGAATCACAAGACAGCATATAATAAACCTATCTATTAATCTAGCACACGGATTGGTATATATACAGGCGCCGACGTCTGTCAGCGTACACAGTAAGAGACAGTAAATATGGGACTACAACTATGGGCCCACCTGGGGTTACTAACCTTTAACATAATGCGAGAATAAGGATTTGTATGTTAGCCCAAAATGGGTCACCAACAGCTATCTTAATGTAAGAATATGGTTTTTTACACACGCGCCCAGAGAGGGTGGCTAACATTTATCTGAATGCAAGAATATGGTTTTTACATATGCGCCCAGAGTAGGTGGCTAACATTTATCTGAATGCAATAATATGGTTTTTACATAGGGGCCCAGAGTGAGTGGCTAACATTTATCTTAATTTCTATACACGCTACTTTCTTCGTTGCAGCTTCGCCTGTCCTCACCGTTAGTGTCGGGAGCTCGCCTCCCGCGCAGAGAAGCCGCAGGCCGCAGCTGTATTCGTGGGTGTTGCACACTGCCTCTGACTCACAAGGATTGATGCGGGACCCTTATGGGAAAAAGAAGACTGGAAAGACCTTTTGTTTGTACGCCCTTAAAGATTGTATCCCAGCTGTTTAGCGGAAAATCGTCTTCCAGGCATTTGAGATTTCAGGACGGCGGTCAACGAGAGGAGTCGCATAAACACACATACAACTTGGCCCTGCCACGGCCAAAATCGCTCTCTAGAAAGAAAAACACAATTTCGCAAGCGTCCAGCGGACGCGCTCCCTCGAAAGGGGACGCCGCTAGCGCGTCCCTCGAAACACAACAGCGCGTGCCACATGCTAGCTCCTAACTGACTCAACCGGTTCGAGCCACGCTGCCGCTCGGCAAGACGCTGGCGGGGCAGACAGAAAAGACGGCGATGGAGCGAAGGCCTCTCTGCTGCTCTCGTAGGGCCGCGTTTTAAATTCAACCTCGAAGACAAGCGAGACGCTCAACAACAGGGCGCAGCTGGGTGACGATTTGAATAAACCCTGCTACTCACTTACATTTAACGGAGAAATATTAAAGGAAAGCTATATGCAAGCGGAGTCGTAATCTTGACCAAAAATTCAATAATTCATACATACATAAGACTTTGAAAATGTTCTGACAATCTTTAAATAACATTTTTGTTCTACTGGATCGAAAAGCTATCAATTTCGGCAGCGTTTAGTGGCCGAAAACTCCCACTTCTTTATACTAGTAAGTTTACTTTCGGCAGTAATAACCATAAGAACAAAAACTAACAACCATTTGCATTGGTCGAAATCAAAATAAGCACTCCCAGTTTGCCGTATGATCATGACCTCCTCGACTTTTCTCGACTTCCTCAATTAAACTGTCATTTTATAATTAGAAAACGCTCTTCCAAAGCAGTAGAATACAAAATTATGTATGTAACTCTCACGAAAGCGGACTTTTAGACTCGCCTTATTTATGTGATTCGCTCGCTGCGCTCGCTTGGCCACAAACTGCCGCTCGTCCAAAAAAGTACTCAAATAATTTCGTACTTGCAACAAATACCAATATACGACAACAGTTTCTAGTGAAAGTAATTGAAACATCAGTTTATGTTGTGCAATTACCGTTACCAAGTAATTGATAATTGAATTACTATTTAATTTAAATAATTAAAATTCCAGCCATTCAATTACTTCAGTGGACGGTAATTGGTAATTTCATTAATTACTTTTTAAGAGTAATTTGCCCCGCTCTGTATGTAGTATTAACGTAATTGTATGCAAAATTCTAATAATCAAGTAGTTTCTGTCAAACAATATTTTCTGTGTATAACCCCTAGAGAAATAATAAACCGTAACGGTTTATTATTTCTCTAGGGTATAACCTCACTTTTGATGTTTGTATTCACCCGTCATTTCCAGGTTTTTCAATTGCAGTTGCAGACTAACGATGCCACGTACCTATGTACCGTTACGGCCAACTCAAAGTGCACGGCAGATTTTTAGCTTGTAATACGATATTCTAATCATAGACGTCGAGTTTTGACGTTTACGTTTATCATCAACTGTCATAGAACTGAAAACTCGGAAAATTTGTAGACATTCGTCAGAAGCAGAGAAAATGCGAGCTATTACAAAACTGGAAGAGAACTGGTCGCTGAGTCGAGTCGCAACAGATTTGCATGTGAACAAGAGCTGCACTTTCAAAATTAAAAATCGTTGTCAGCAGAGACTTCTGCAAGAAAAGTTTTTTTAACACCATAGAACAAAGAATGAGGAGTACAATTTGCAACCGACTATTTGAATGAGATCGACGACTTTTGGAACACGACTGTTTTCTCAGGTGAAAAGATATTTCAATCATTTACCAATTGACGATTAAGGGTGTGTAGACCACAAAATTCAAGATTTGAGGAGCAATAGTACGTTCAAGCCTTAAGGAGTAGTGGAAGATTCTCTGTAAACGTATGAGGATCGATCAATGCTCACGGATCTGGGCAATGCTATAGAATTAATGGTCGACTGAATGCTGAAGATTATTGCAACATTTTGCGAAATGTGATGCTGCCATCTGTAAGAGAGGTCTTTCCTAATCAATTTACTTTTCAACAGGCAATATATTACCTAATTCATTATTTTTTTATGTTAACGTAATTGATAACATTATTTTCACAGGATAACTGTCCTGTGCATACAGAAGGGTTTATTGATGGTTTGATGAGAATAATATCAAGATAATCTCTGAAACTTCTTTGTGGCGTGAATTCATAATTCATATTCTTATATGGGTATTTCGCCACTCTGCAAATTAAAATATTAAATAACGAAAATATTAACAACGAACGTTTCGAGGGACAATCTGCCCTCGTTATCAACGAATAACAATTAAAACTAACAAGAACTTATCTTTTTTTCACTGGAAGGAAAAACGACCAACCTCCAATGAATTTTCTGACATTGACGTTTGTTGATATCTGTACCTACTTGATCTCATCTTTAAGAATCGATAGCCAACTATTGTCTAAAAATATTGAGAAAGACGACACGCATTTTTCTTCGTTAAGTAAAATGTATGCCGTTTCCTTAATTTTTCGCCTAGTTGACATCGATTCTTTAGACAAGATCTTTGTGTTGTCCCATTGTATTTTATGGTTTTCATCCCAAGCATGTTCTGCCAGCTTAGACTTATTGAATTGATACGTTTTCAACATATTTTTATGTTCTTTAACTCTTACTGCTAAAGGCCTGGATGTTTCACCGATATAATATTTCCCGCATTCACAGGGAATACTATATATACAATTCCTTGAATGTTGTTCTTCGTTGAACGGTTTAGTTTTTGTAAGAACTGACCGCAAAGTATTCATCGTTTTGAATACCGTCCTAACATTGAATCTATTTCCAATTCGTTTAATTTTGTCAGATATGCCTGGAATATATGGTATAGTAAGAGTATTATATTTTTGAGTGTCATTCCTTTGTATGTGTGTGGCATTGCTTCGTGTATTAAAAATGTTCCGAACAAGAGTCTCTGGATAGCCATTATCTTGTAAAACATTAATAATAAATTCTTTCTCTTTTTTGAAAATTGTATCATTAGAGCAAACAACTTTGGCTCTGTCGTAAAGACTTTTTACAACGCCTGTCTTTCTGTTTTTGTGATGGTTAGAATTAAAATGTAAGTACCTATTAGTATTGGTTTTCTTACGGTATACTGATGTTTCAAAAGTATTTATTGTGCGTGTGATTAGTGTATCAAGAAAGGGTAACTGATTGTTTTGCTCTGTTTCTAATGTGAATTTGATGGAGGTTTCTTTACTGTTAATATGTTCAAGAAATTTGTCCACCTCATCCATATCATGAGGCCAAATTGCAAAAACATCATCGACATATCTCCACCAAACTACTGGTTTGTTGGTGTACGTGTAGACATGTTGTTGTTCAAAGTCTTCCATAAAAATGTTACTAACAATGGGAGATAAAGGTGAACCCATTGCCATCCCGAAATCTTGTTGGTAAAATTCATTGTTTAGTTGAAAGTATGTCGTTTTAATGCATAGTGTTAAAAGTTCCATAATGGTACCAACGTTTAATGTTGTTCGTGTATGTAATGTGTTATCGTTTTGTAGCCTATGTTTAATGATGTTGAGTGTTTTGTCTACTGGAACATTAGTGAAGAGACTAACTATATCGAAACTAACCATTAAGTGTTGTGTGTTTATGTTTGCTTCTTTAAGTTTTTCAAGGAAATGGGGCGTGTTCTTTATATACGTGTCTGTATTTCCTGATATAGGAGTCAGTATCTTAAGTAAATATTTAGCTAAACTGTGACAAGGAGAACCTATAGAACTAACTATTGGCCTAAGTGGTACATTTGGTTTGTGTATCTTTGGTAATCCATAAAAATGTGCAGACAAAGGCAACGCCACAGTAGTACTTGACACAACCACATACAACGAAAAACTTTTAACACTAATTAGTGAGGGACAATACACTAAACTAAATAAAGACCCAACACATACAATAGAAACAAAAATATACAGAACACTTTACAAACACAGAGAACAATTTACAGATTTTGTAAGACGTACGCTAACACCACACTACAGTAAACCACCACATTTTTATGGATTACCAAAGATACACAAACCAAATGTACCACTTAGGCCAATAGTTAGTTCTATAGGTTCTCCTTGTCACAGTTTAGCTAAATATTTACTTAAGATACTGACTCCTATATCAGGAAATACAGACACGTATATAAAGAACACGCCCCATTTCCTTGAAAAACTTAAAGAAGCAAACATAAACACACAACACTTAATGGTTAGTTTCGATGTAGTTAGTCTCTTCACTAATGTTCCAGTAGACAAAACACTCAACATCATTAAACAAAGGCTACAAAACGATAACACATTACATACACGAACAACATTCAACGTTGGTACTATTATGGAACTTTTAACACTATGCATTAAAACGACATACTTTCAACTAAACAATGAATTTTACCAACAAGATTTCGGGATGGCAATGGGTTCACCTTTATCTCCCATTGTTAGTAACATTTTTATGGAAGACTTTGAACAACAACATGTCTACACGTACACCAACAAACCAGTAGTTTGGTGGAGATATGTCGATGATGTTTTTGCAATTTGGCCTCATGATATGGATGAGGTGGACAAATTTCTTGAACATATTAACAGTAAAGAAACCTCTATCAAATTCACATTAGAAACAGAGCAAAACAATCAGTTACCCTTTCTTGATACACTAATCACACGCACAATAAATATGTACTTTTGAAACATCAGTATACCGTAAGAAAACCAATACTAATAGGTACTTACATTTTAATTCTAACCATCACAAAAACATAAAGACAGGCGTTGTAAAAAGTCTTTACGATAGAGCCAAAGTTGTTTGCTCTAATGATACAATTTTCAAAAAAGAGAAAGAATTTATTATTAATGTTTTACAAGATAATGGCTATCCAGAGACTCTTGTTCGGAACATTTTCAATACACGAAGCAATGCCACACACATACAAAGGAATGACACTCAAAAATATAATACTCTTACTATACCATATATTCCAGGCATATCTGACAAAATTAGACGAATTGGAAATAGATTCAATGTTAGGACGGTATTCAAAACGATGAATACTTTGCGGTCAGTTCTTACAAAAACTAAACCGTTCAACGAAGAACAACATTCAAGGAATTGTATATATAGTATTCCCTGTGAATGCGGGAAATATTATATCGGTGAAACATCCAGGCCTTTAGCAGTAAGAGTTAAAGAACATAAAAATATGTTGAAAACGTATCAATTCAATAAGTCTAAGCTGGCAGAACATGCTTGGGATGAAAACCATAAAATACAATGGGACAACACAAAGATCTTGTCTAAAGAATCGATGTCAACTAGGCGAAAAATTAAGGAAACGGCATACATTTTACTTAACGAAGAAAAATGCGTGTCGTCTTTCTCAATATTTTTAGACAATAGTTGGCTATCGATTCTTAAAGATGAGATCAAGTAGATATCAACAAACGTCAATGTCAGAAAATTCATTGGAGGTTGGTCGTTTTTCCTTCCAGTGAAAAAAAGATAAGTTCTTGTTAGTTTTAATTGTTATTCGTTGATAACGAGGGCAGATTGTCCCTCGAAACGTTCGTTGTTAATATTTTCGTTATTTAATATTTTAATTTGCAGAGTGGCGAAATACCCATAATATCAATTTATTACCATGGCCTGCAAGAAGTCCGGACTTGAATCCCATCGAAAATGTTTGGGGCTATTTAACTGCAAAAATTTATACCAGGGATTTTGCACCACACAAAACCGATTAATTATGGGAAAGAATAAGAAATGCTTGAAAGGAACTGAGAGAAGGATACAATATGAAAACATTGGTCAACTTTATGCGAAACAAACTGCAAAGCGTAGTAGCAATTGAATACTGATACATATTTATTAAATAGATATTATTATATAGTTTGTTTACTTGTGAAACTTTGCTAAAATACAAACATTAATAAAGTAATACCTAATCTTATAACCACGAGCAACGCCACTGGAGAAACCCCCATTTAATAAGCCAAAAAATCGCAAAAATTACCATAGTAACAAAAAACCGTGCACTTTGAGGTGTCCGTAACTGTACATGAGCCATGATCTAAATTTTACAAAAACAAACATAAAGTGAGACCCTTCAACTGGCCCTAAATGATATAAGAGAGAGAATGTCGTATAGGAAGGCCATTGCAATACATAGCATAAACTATTCAGTGTTTTATAGACATCACCAAAAGAAAGACAAGAAAAACAAGGACAAACTGCATTAGCAGAGTTAGAAGAAAAATAATACTCAAACAGCTGATAACGTGTAGGTATTGATTGGGACTATTCTTTCGATAAATATGGCGTAAAACTAATGGTGAAAACATACCTACGTAGTCGGGAGGGAAAGATACCTAAATTCAAAAATAACTTGCCAGGAAACGACATAAAGCAGATATGCGGTCACGTCTTTGTCAAAACCTAAAGAGATCCAAAGAGATGATTCCACTCGAGACATTAAATTCATATTTCGACCACTCGAGTGAGGAACTGGAGAGTATACGAGTATACGACCGTCAAATATCGCCAACTTTAACGAAACGAACCTATCAGATGACCCGGAAAGAAAACGAATCATTACAAAGCGGGGATGTCGTTATCTCAAACGAGTGCGCAACACTACTAAAAGTTGGACGACCGTCATATTTGCAGCGACTGCTGAAGACAAAGTATTACCCCCATATATAGTATACAAGGCTCTAAACCTTTATGAATCATTGACAGCTGGTGGAGTGAAGGCCACCGGATATAACCAAAGTCCTAGCGGCTGGTTTGATGCTGTTAGCTTTGGCGACTGGGTTTCAAGAGTGGCAATTCCAGCGTTGAAACACCCCCAGGAAGAAAGATTCTTATAGGAGACAACCTCTCGGGTAATTTTTCTTCGAAGACTGTAACCGAGTGCTTGCACCACAATATTTCCTTAATTTCCTTGCCGTCAAACTCCACCCACATGACGCAGACCCTCGACTTCGTCTTTTCTAGACTCCTGAAAGAAGCGTGGAGAAAAATTCTAAAAAAGTGGAAGGAGGGTGAGCGTAGAAAGGTAGCCACCATACTAAAAAATCCATTTCCACATTTTTTCAGGATATTTTTAAATTCTACAAATGTGCGGATTTTTGGAGTATTTCTGTTCAAAAATTACGACTTTGCTCGTATATAGTTTTTCCGGTCATATTTCTACGCTTAATAGTTTATCAAATGGTGTGCAGGCAGCTAACGGTTCATAATTTTAAGCAGCTGGAACGGTTGCCGTAATTTGCTGTAAGGCACTCGTTTTGTGTAGCCTCGTTCATAATTACTTTTTCTGGCTTTTTGAGTTTTAATGATTTAGCACTTAACCTTTTTCTAGAAATTTCGTCGAGCCGAGATATCGGCGAAGTCTTCCTCGCTTTGTGATTAGTTGCTGGTGGTCAGGCCACGCGGAAAACTCGTTCCCCGCACGTTGCGTCTTACAGCGCGTCTGGCGGGAGCAACGTTGGTTTTGTTTTCGGGGAGGACGTGGCTGGCCGTAACAGTGCGAAGTGGTGATTTTTGGGGTGTTTTGTGCGTCTCCTGTATCGATGACCGCCGTTCTGTAGTTTTCGAAGGCCTGAAGGGCAATTGTTCCGCCACATAGTTTGGATCCAGTCTTCGGAACGGGCAAACTACGGGTCTCCAAAGTCTTCGTTTGCTTCCCATGAGGGTTCCGCATCAGTCCCTGCAAATCAGGGGATCTTTGGATATCGTACAATACCCACGCATTAAGCCGCAGCCCAACTGCTCTAGTGGAGAGAGACAATTAACGACGCATGCCAGGTGAAGCACAAAAATTAACGTATCTTTTTGCTAACAATCATTAATGCGCTTATTTGCTAAATACCGGCCACTCGTTTGCGCCAGCTGGGCCTATAGTTGTAGTCCCCTTTCTTTTGTTGTGTTATTCGTTGTGTACGCTGACAACGTCGGCGCTTTTGTACATATTTGATAATGTGTTAAACCAATAGATCGCATCGGTTCGCTGTACGTTGTTTTATGATTTCCCCACGTGCCTGCGCATGCTTATTTTCAGGGTGATACATAGACTGTGTCAGATTTATGTACGGTGGAACCTGGATGGAGTTCTTAATGTCATAGGTAAGTCAGGGCACTCGTCGCAGCAGTGTTGGGAGTCGTAAGGCTGTACAGTGTACCCCAATATTCTACTCTCGTTTGGCCTTCGGGGTTCTGCCAAGCGTGAGATCCAAGTTTGAATCCTGTGGCGCCCATTTATTTTGTACATATCGTCACACTAGCCCTATGGTGTACCGTTTCTAGGAGCACGCCCATCTAACTGAGCGTATGAAGCCGTGGCTATTGGCTTGTTTTTGAGATTTCCAGGGCAAGTGTTGGCATTTCCCGGACATGATAAAGCAAGTGGCACTCCCGCACCGTTGAGTGTCTTTAAAACCGTTTTATACCCTAACAAATTGATAAAAAAGTTAATGGAAAGCATGAGTATTACTCAAGATTAGACATCTTTAACTGTTACTTATACATATTTTAATAGACATTCAAAATCAGAAGAATTTATTTTTTTGCGCTCGCAGTAGATTCGTCAACTAGAAATTACAGGAATAATGATAATCCAATATAAATTTTGCAAGAGTACTCTTTTATGACATATTGAATGTAGATTAAAAAATCTAATCAGCGCTGTGAAATATGGCAGGAGGGTATCATATGTTTTTGAAAAAGAGGACGCTTGGTTCGGTTTGTACTCGACTGGAATGCCATATTGAAATAAGAATAATGGTAAAATATTTCTAGCCTTGAGTAATAGGTATCCTGAACATTTTATATTCACTTTTCCCCCAGCCTGTTAAGAGAAAATAATGAGTTAAAAACGTGAAATTTCAACACTCTGTATCTCGGTAATGGTTTGGTTAAGGATATGTTCATATAGACGTTTTGTCTTATTTTTACAAGTACTACTCGCACCCACAAAACCGTGACCTACCTTTTAGATCCACCTTGTATATTTTTCGCTAAGATGTAATACAGTCTGGCATGTTAGTAACTGACGTGCTCAACCTAGGATGAATTTAGATCAGACGGTTGGTAGGGCAATGACGAAAATAATAATATTTAAATTTACCAATCTGCACAATCTTACTAGGTGGTTGTTATTAATTGTAAACAGATTAAATAATTCCAACCTGGAAGAACATCTCGTAAACAGACATAAATCACAATCACTTTTAAAGATAGATAAAGAAAGACAATTTATTGACATAAATATCATACTGTCTTTACAAAGAAATATTATTAGTGACGTAATAGCACCGTAGCCTAATTGTACATACATTTCGGAAAATGTGGAGCCCAGATAAATTTGTAACGGAAATTGAATTTGTATTGCAAATTGAATCATTATCGCATAAACTTCAAAAGATATTTATAGCAAACATCTATCTTCTAACTCTCTAATGGATTTTGTCATCAATGGGCAAATAAGCAATTTCCGTTTTTCAAGATTTCATAGAATTTTGGGCAGGTTCATTACTACATGTGGCGCTTTCCACTCTGGCCATCAACTTAGCATTATTAGGAACATTAATCAGCCAAATGTTATGCGAATATTATGCAGAAACATTAAATTACATCCGCAATTCTGTAAAGAAAAGAACACTCCTAAATGAATTATTCAACAGGCAATCAAGTTGCCATTAGAAAGGCATATATGTAATTGTGAAATATACGAGGTGTTTTAAGATAATGCAGTGAATGAAGCCACAGTTTTTGATATATCGAAGGAATATTATATTAGTCTTAACAACACAAAATCTAGCAAGCTTCTGTCATTAAATTGACAAGTATCAACTTGATCTGTTGACCCGCCTGTCACACATTGCTTCGTATCTTGTCGAGTAATAAATTACCGTGCGTTCCCAACCTCCATATTTCTTGGATTTAGCACGCTGTGATTTCTGGCTCTTTTGAAAAATCAGAATGGCGAAAAGGGAAATTGGACTGAATAAAAGAGATTGAAGCGGTCACGACATTAGAATTAAGAGCTCTCAAAAAAGATTATTTCCAGAACTGCTTTGAAAACTGGCATTAACGGTAAAATAAATGTGTAACAAGCCAAGCGATATTTGCAATTTAAGTATTTATAAACATTTCTCAATTGCTTATTCATATTATTTGATGACCTCGTATTGCTCTACTCATAGATAACTGTTGGGTATCGAACGATCCAAATAATTGAAGACAGTAATGCAACTAACATTATATAAACTTCGTTGTAAATTTAATTATGAGAATATGAAAGTTCTATTGTCTCAAATTGTAAATGGTAAAACAATGTTTGGTGTGTGACGAATAATTTTTAAACATTTCGTAATTGTTTGAAAAAATGAACTTAAAATAATGGAAGTGGGCAGTCAACGTGTCTAATAAGACTTTCTACCCAAGTTAGAAAACAATTATTTTTATTTTAAAACGTACATATTTGAAGTCGATTTTCGGAAGTGTGTTGGCAATTGGTATTTACAACGCAGAAACCTAGCAACACGTAGCAACTGCTTTAATCGGTACAGTCACCAAGGCAATTTAATGATACACAAGCAAAAATTCGCCCTAACTACTTTACAAGAGACCCTGTAACAGGAAGTTTAGCAGTTGCTCGTCGAGTAGGAGGGTTCGGTTCGGTAAAAAGTGAATTAGGCCGATATGTTGTTCAATTAATTATTGATGTTGAAACATCAAGACCGCAGACCAGAAATCTTCTTAAAAACTGCCCCTATGAAGTCTGAATTAAGGAACAGTAGTTTGATTTGGTGACAGCTTGTGCGACGTCCAGCCTCATCCATCCACGAACCTACCTTGTTATTAATTTCCTGTAGGTCACTAGTACTCTAAACACCATAAAAGAAAAGCAAATATTAAGTTAATTTGATTACATTGAATATAAGTATGTATAATTAAATTATACAAAACAAATGATAAGAAAAAGGTTATTCCTTCATATACCGGATGGTTGGTCATACCTCTGAACATGGGCAATTTACATGGCTTATCACGGTTATACATATTCCTGCTCGCCATTTTTATGAAGAAAAATGGTACTGGTACTAAATTAAAGAGAATAACTCTCCGCGTCGTTTAGTATTAAAAACTTATTGGTTAATGTTAATTGTGCATAAACATATTAATTTTAAAATTTAGATATTCCCCTCACGTATATTTGAAAATATCCAAATTTTAAAATTAACATTGTTATGCACAATTACCATTATTCGATAAGTTTTTAATACTAAACGACGCGGAAAATTATTCTCTTTAATTTGGTACCACTACCATTTGTTTCCATAAAAATGCATAACCGTGATAAACCATGTAAATTGCCTATGTGCAGAGGTATGACCAATCACCCGGTATATGATGTCATAGAAGGTTTAAGCGTTGCTAGAAGGTAACAGTGAATGACTCCAAACATTTAAGCATAAGTTACTTTAACAAAACTAAAATTAGAAGCAGGTTTTATAGTTATACAACATATCTTTCGCAGAGCGCCACTGGCTATTTAATTAGTCGCAACACCATAAACGGTATCACCAAAATTAGCAAACCAGCACAATACCTTGATTAGAATCTTATCGGCGCTTCTACTGGTTTATGGGGCCACCGTCGGTCCGTCGAACACTTGCTGAACCTCTGTTGACCTGCCGGTGGGGAGTAAAAACCGGGAGGCAGACAGTACGACAAATTTGGCGACTGCTTCCCTTTACATGTGGGCCCGGTTAAGTCTTCGAATTTAATCTGCACGAGACGTTTGGTTTCGACAAAAAAACCCAGGACCGCATAGCCAGTAAAAAAGTTCACTATCCCTACACCGAAATTAGGTCCACTCGGCCTGACAAGCGACAATTCGTCTTCACCTCAAGAAGCTTCGACTAACTAACTACGATCAGGGTTGCCAGACGTTGCAAAAGTTTTTCACCACACAAAGCTAACTGAAATTCACCACTTTTCTTGGCAGCTGCAAGTGCTGGTGAAGACGAGGATATCATTGAAAACAGAGTTTGTTTAAATGGGTAATTTTTCATCTGATTCACATGTTTCTTGCTTTTCATGTGTTTTAACAATTCTGCTTTTTCAAACAATCCTGAGTACAAAATTTACAAAAAAAGTGTGTGACCCCCTTTTTACTTGGATGTAACCACAACTTAAATTGATCTTGTTGCTTCCCACTCACACTGATATTTATGAATAAATTTTCTTTTTTCATTTTTCTCTTTTTGTGTTTTATTATGTTCGTATTCCGAACCTGATTTAGATCCGGAATCACTCATTTTTACATAAAATTTAAGAGTATCTACACAGAGTACAGAAATTCACTCACATCACAAAAACGCGAAACACCGGTTATGATCTTTAGAAGTGCGTATAGTAAGCAGTGAGTAAGTAGCCTATTTAATTTTAATATTATACGAAAGCTAGTGTTATATAAACTACAATTTGGTAGGATATTCCCTGAATTGGTGCATATCAGCAGTAAATAATCTCTCACCATTAACATTTAATTATTCACACCGTGCCGAAAGAATAAACAAACGTTGAATTGCATTCCATATAAACATCCTGACATATTATATTTCAGCAACCATTTTCAAAATAATGCTGCGATCGCATATTTGCAATATTGACCTTACTGTGTCGGAATACGAAAATTAAAAAATGCTGGTATTATCAATATTCACCACTTTTCCCTATATTTTAATGTAAAATCACCACTTCACCACTGGGTCAACATTGTAAGCTATTTTCACCACAATTGGTGAAATTTCACCACTAATGGCAACCCTGACTACGATAAGTGACTATTCATCTGTTCTTTAATCGGAAAGAAAGGGTGGGAGATGCCAGATGAAAAATTGGGGGGACTCGAATTTTAACATGGTTAGCAAAAATCGCAACAGTCTGTTCTCAGGCCTATACGCTGACTACACGCATTTACACGTGTACATTGGTTGCCCTGAATAATATTAATAATGACGTTAATGTTCTTTTCAATTGCGTTTTCGTGCTCCAACTTAAAGAAGAAAGAAATAAATGTATTTGTATGCACGTCACTCAGCGTTCGATTTCCTGCACCACAAAATATTTCCTATCGCCTGCTATAATTAGCCTGATGGTTGGAGTTAATTCGTCATCGCAATACCATGGGCTATTACTTACACAAGCGCCAGGTGCTTTATCTTTCAAAAGAAGTAATTCCCAGCTCTGGAATGTTATACCGAATTACTGAAATTACTCAGCCGTTTCACAGGCATTGAAAGTTTGTCAACAGCTTACATTTCTTGCTTGGGCAAGTCAAGCAATGCCTTTTGCAAGCTTAGATTCGCTTTAGGCGATTATTCGAATAAGCGGATCAGGGCATATTAACTAAATTTTGTGAAAAGCGCTGGGGTTTAAACGTGATCCTAACAAGTGGTTTAGAAATTAGTATTAAATTCATTGCACCTGAAAACCTCTTGAGTACTGTTTTTGTAAAATTTTGCAAAAATAAGTAAATATTACCCAAATATAATTAACTTAAACACTTTATATAACCTATTCATACTACGGCAAATCAGCGAAAAGGCATTAAGAAAGGGGAAGGAAGTTCATCTATGCTTTCTGGATCTTAGTAAGGCGTTTGACCGAGTTAGAAGAAAAGAAATATGGAAAACACTAGAAAATAGAGGTGCAAGCGCAACGGTGATAGAGATGGTCAAATCACTATATCATAAGACGGCAAATGTAGTGACAATCAGACAGGAGGACTCAGAGGAGTTTGCAACAACGAGAGGCTTAAAACAGGGTTGTGACTATGTCCGTTTTTATTCACAGTAATTATGGATGAAGTAGTTAAGGAGAGTAAGAAGGCGACAAGGAACTATAACGTAGCCAGGTGGAGAATGGAAAAGGTGCAAATGTCCGAATTACGCAGACGACATAGTGATTTTAGCAGGAACAGAGAAAGAACTACAGGAAAACATAAACATATACAATAAGAAAATGCTAAAAGCAAACATGAAAATTAACATAGAAAAGTCAAAGACGATGGTTATAGCAGCAGAAGAAAGAAGGCACAGCGTTACAATAGAAGGGAATGAAATAGACCAAGTGTACAAATGCAAATACCTAGGGTCATATATCAGTAACAACGGAAAGATAGATGACGGAATAAATGATCGTGCAGCCGTTGTAGGAAGAACTTTCAACGCTATAAAAAACACCTTTCTGAGAAAAGCGGAAATACTGAAAGAAACCAAAGTGGAAATAGTGAAAAAATAGTGTACCCGGCTCTAGTGTACGGAAGTGAATAACGGGTGGTCACAGATAAATAACGAAGTAGACTGACAAGCACAGAAATGAGATTCTGGAGAAAAATAGAAGGAAAAACAAGAGAAGACAGGATTACGAACACAACGTACAGAGAGCAGTTAGGTGTAAAGGCAGTGAACGAAGTGATACAAGAAAGACAATTCGAATGGCTAGGACACGTGTATAGAATGGATGAAGACCGGCTGGTAAAACAGACTTTTGAAGCAAGACCAGGAGGCAAGAATAGAGTGGGAAGGCCGAGGAGGACGTGAACAGAAGAGGTGAGAAAGGCAGCGCAGTAGAGGGGATTAGAATGGAACACAGCGAGACAAAAGGCCCAAAATAGAAAATAATGGAAAAAGCGGTGCAGAAAAACTCCAAACAACGAAGACTGACAACCAATCGACTCCAAAGCCTTACACCTTACGTTAGAAAGGCTCAGGATTATGTATGTATGTAAACACCTCATCGTAAAAAGGCTATCTTAAACAAAATTCTGTAAATTATAGAGAGTTTTCGCACATTAATTAAATAAGGGTTGAACTGTACTATAAAATACATATTTTCCTCTATTTGTGCATTGCTTTCGACTTCGACCATTTTTACATCATATTTCTGTTCCAGTTCAGTCATGTCAGTTAGAGAACCCTTCATGATTAAATGTGATTTATATATACTGGAATGGTCTTAGGCCCTATAACTCAACTCTGATAGCGTTGACAATTTAATGGACATTTCAATACGCACAGGGTTGAGGTATTTTATATAACTGCAAGGCTAAAACTTGAATTTCACAGAATAAATGCATTGGTAAAGAGATTCCAGTAATAGAGTAGTAATTGAACAGGGGACGCAAAAGGCAAAGCTCATTTCTCACAGGGATCTAAGTTGACTGTCAGATCAATTTAAATAATAGGTTTGTGCAAAAGTAATAGCCGAGCCAAAAGAAATTATTAATTACAAAAGGGTTTGCTATGTGCAAGAAAATGAAGTGTAGAATTCAATTAATTTAGACAGTGAAATTTTTTGAGGGTTCTAAAAAGGTATAAGCCAGAATACACTAATTATACGTTGCAAAGAGCAATCAGAAGGCAGGCATAATGAACACGAAATAGCAATGGTGGAAAAGTACACATGACATGGGAAAACGAGTGAAAATCAAACAGAGACAGGAAAAGAAATTGTGCAGGAAGTGAACTCAAATAAATTAATCAGTGCAATAACGCGTATGAACAGAGAAAAGCAATTAATAAAACGTGTGGTGACGCAAAGAGACATTTTTATTAATTAAAAATGTAGACAATATTTTAAATATGAGAAATTTGTAAATATAATAGTTTATAAGCAGATTTATTTTAAGATGTAATTGATTTGAACTTGGTTAATTTCCGTTTATATTAATATTAGATTAGCTTTTGTTTATAACGGATTTGGGGAGAACAAAAGAATAAATGATAAGAAATGACATTGCAAATTGTGCTCCACTTTTAAATCATATTTTTATAATATGAATGATCATTTTTCAACATAAAAGTTTACCATTTTGATAAGTGCATATCCCAGTTAATGTGGTATCGTTTGTGAGTGTTTCTGCCACCAAAAATTAGAAAGTTTGACGAAGGCCCCTTCCGAGGTTTTTCTAGCCGATTCAGCTGAAGATTTCAACATCTCCGTGCAACCAAGAAATCCATCGGAACCACGAGGTTTGCATTCTAGGGCGTAGAGCATCTCTGCAACTACGTCTCCAGGAGGTTTCACATCAAGGGGGTCCGTAGCAGCTTCAGAATTTCAACGGCGATCCCAGGAGTTCGGCGAAGTATCAGGTACCAAAGCAGACATTACTTAATAAGATCCAAGCATTTCCGTGGCTATAGAAGAGGTGCAGCTCGCAAAACGAGCGGATTCATTATTTGATGTTATGCGATGGTGAAACCGGACGCGTCAGAAACAATTGCTAATTTTCTCCAGAAGCGTCCCTTTGACGTCATCGACAATCAATTGCCTGAAAACAAAAGATAATTAATTCCGCCAAAGCGTGAAAATTCAAATAAATACCTGTACGAACTTGGATAATTTCACTTTGTTTTAAACGTCAGATAACGCAATCTTGCATACGAGATCCATTTTACGTAACATTTGACCTACTTTCAAATATTTTGCTTCTGCGTAGTGGAACTAAAGCGGTAAACAGAACCGTACTCAAATAATTTGTAAAATTACACAAACAACCAGGAACCCAACTGAGTTAGAGTGATTGCTTTACTTATGAGCTAGCGTTTATTTATCATTATTTGCAGGTAGATAAAATATAGAAACGGGCATATTGTACTGTATACACAGGCGCCGAAGTTCGTCAGTGTACAAAATAAGAAACAGTAACTCCGACTACAACTATGGGCCCAGCAGGGTTACTAACATTTAACTTAGTGCGAGAATGTGGTTGCTGATACGAACCCAGAATGGGCCACTAATATTTAATCTGGTGCGACCCAAGGGCAGCGGGGTGGCGAAGCCACTCTCGAAAACCTGCTTGCAGTAACTACCCGAGCAACTAAACTGTCCGAGATCGAAGCTGGCTTCTTACTGACTTACTCAAACCGCATCATGCGACCCTGCTGATAGGCAAGAAAACTGGCGGGGCGCAACGCAGACAGACGAAACACTCAACCACCTCTTACTTGCTCTTATAGACTGGTCTGCAGAAAACACGCTACAAAGCGACGAAACCGTCTAGGTGCAAGCGAGACGGCTCAATGCAAGAGCAGCTGGGCGACGATTTGGATAAAACTTGCTACTCGCTTAATTTTAACGGAAAAATATTAAAGAAAGCTATATACAAGCCGAGTCGTAATCTTGACTAAAAGTTAAATAATTCATACATACATAAAACTTAAAAATGTCTTGACAAGTTCATCATTCTTCATCCACCTAATAAATTAAAGTTTTTGAAAATAACATATTTGACCCTTCCAGTCCAGCAAGATGCTAGAAATGGGT
This sequence comes from Agriotes lineatus, assembly GCA_940337035.1. NCBI lineage: Eukaryota > Metazoa > Arthropoda > Insecta > Coleoptera > Elateridae > Agriotes > Agriotes lineatus. Next base: position 248,467,730 of record OW679194.1, read on the forward strand.
TTTCTATATCTTAAATGCTTTAAACATTTTCTAAAATATTAACGTCATTTTGACATTAGCAACTTCTAACTAAATATTTGATAGACTTGCCTGCTCAGAATGCCAAAATGAAGTGAATAGGGTATACAAAACCTAAATCCATAATTTACTCTGTTCAGAGTAATATACATTATTTTCTATATATAGATTAAGTTATCTAATTGTTTTGAAGTAAGAGATTGATTTGTTATTTAAAACTAAATTTAAATTTTCAAAACCAAGATATCACGCTAAACTAAAATCTACATCCAATTTTTTTTTGGATTATACGTTTAAGAAAGATTTGCAACTACTTATTTGGCAATTTAATTTGAAAAATTAATACTATACTATAAACAAATTACATTTAGAATATAAAGGTGGACGGACAACTTTATACGGAATTTTTAAAAATCAAAAATATTTTTTTTACGATATGTTTAGAGCTGAAAATCAGCAGTGAAAATGTAAAATTTGTGTACTTCGATAAAACATGGATTTACCAAACTGGTTCCACACTTCGTCGAGGGTTACTTAAAATCACGAGCGCGACTATCACAAAACTGCGAAAGAGAATTTTTTCAAAATTGGTTATTTTAATAGTTAATTCTGATCTGGGCGATGGGCCTGCAACCCATGATCCGTAAAAGAACTTAACCGCAAAAAATCCCGATCCAAAGCCTCGGAGCCGGACGGAAACAAATGGAAAACGACCTAAGCAAAGAAATAAGAACCTGAATTTAGGATGCTGGAACGTACAAGGTTTAAGTACAAAACATAATGAAGTTTTTAAAGAAATCTCTGAATTAAACATGGATGTGGTAGTCTTAAGCGAGACCAAAAAGAAAGGAAATGGAAATGAAAAAAAAGGAAACTTTATACACTTTTACAGTGGTGTTAATAAAGAGAAAAGAGCCCGAGCTGGAGTGTCCATAGCCGTAAATACCAGGCTGCAAAAGTACATTAACAGCTACGAATCTATTAACGAACGATTAGTCACTCTTGATATTTTACTGTGGGGACACAAGATTTCAGTAATAGGAATCTACGCTCCGACGGATGATTCTAAGCAAGAGGAGAAAGAAGAATTTTACGAAAACCTGACGCTTCTACTGAATAGAGTAGGAAATAGTAAAGAAGTTATTATTATGGGTGATTTCAACGGCCGCGTTGGCAGTAAACGAACAAACAAGATAGTTGGCAGTCATGGTGAGAACGTCGTAAATGACAATGGGGTAAGGCTTATTGAAATGTGTGACCAATATGATTTAAAAATTATGAATGGGTTTTTTCAACATAAAAACATTCATAAATATACATGGACACAACCCACCAAAAATCAAAAATCTATAATTGACTATATAATCATTAGGCAAAATAGTAAAATACAATTTCAGGATGTAAGAGTACAACGTGGTGCTACATGCGGGTCTGATCACTTTGTGGTTAAAGGGAAAACCCTTCTTAAATTTAATATGTATAACAAACAGCTAGAACACCGATCACAAATCCTTCGCCATCCGCAATACAATCTAGAAAGTTTTCAAGACGACTCCACCATTTTCCTATATAAACTACGACTAGCTGAAAAAGTGAGTTTATTTCCAGCAGGAAACATAGAAGAGCAGTATACCTACCTCGAAGAATGTATACATAAAGCTGCAAATGAAGCACTGGGACACAAAGAGACAATAAATACGAGAGCAGAACTATGGTGGACGAAAGAACTGGAAACATTGGTAGAAGAAAAGAAAATGGCTTACAGAAAGTGGCTGACAACGGGAGATATGGAAGATAGAAGAACCTACAATAGATATAAATATATAGTTAAAAAAGAAGTAAAAAAATTTAAAAATATCTATTGGGAAAAACGATGCAGAGAAATTGATGTATCCTTGGGACATTCAAAATCAAGAAATGCCTGGAAAACTTTAAAGGCCCTCAAAAATAACACTAAAGAAGCTTCTATCATCGATCCTATTGGCATAGAAAAATGGAAAGTGTACTACAAAGACCTGCTCACGGAAGACAGACTAAACTTTTGCGAAGTCCAATACACTCTGGAAGAAAGTGATAACCAGCAACGACCTATTACGGTTGATGAAATTTTAAAAGCCTTGAAATTTATGAAAAGTAACAAAGCTCCAGGTCCTGGAGGTTTACCCATTGAGTTGATTAAGTACTCCCCCACTATAGTACTAGAAAAATTAAAAGAAATATTTAACAAATGTTTACAAGGGGCTGAGGTCCCAGAAGAATGGAAACTAGCATATGTAAGTTCCATACACAAGAAGGGTTCTAAAATGAATTGCGAAAATTATAGAGGAATCAGTGTTACTTCCTCAGTGGGTAGATTGTATGGACGAATTTTGAAAGCGAGAATTGAGCAAGAATTTAAAGAGTCAGAGGAGCAAAGCGGCTTTAGACCTGGCAGATCTTGTATAGATAACATCTTCTGTTTGAAACAGTTAGCAGAAAAAACCATTGCACACAACAAAGAACTACATTTAATATTCATTGATCTAAAGAAAGCCTACGATAGCGTACCAATAAATCAGTTGTGGAAAGCAATGAAGAGCGAAGGCATTACTACTACGTATACAAATGCTGTGAAACAATTATATAAAGAGACAAAGAGCAAGATAAAAGTAGGCCAAAGTATTTCAGAGGAGTTTTACGTTAATAAAGGACTGCGACAAGGATGTTGTATCTCTCCCACGTTGTTTAAGATATATATTGACAAGGCTTTAACAGAATGGAAGAAAAAATGTAGCACAATGGGAGTTCAAATCAATGAGAAAACAATATACAGTTTGCTGTTTGCCGATGATCAAGTAATTCTAGCAGAAGACGAAGACGACGCGAACTATATGTTCCGAAAATTAGTAGAAAGTTTTGAATTGTGGGGGCTAGAAATAAACATGGATAAAACCAAATACATGGTAATTGGAGCAGAGGTACATGACCTAGTAACAGATAGAGGAACTATTCAACATGCAACAGAATATAAGTACCTTGGAGTCACACTAACATCAGATGGACGAGACACGCAAGAGATACAGAACAAAATCATACGGGGAAAAAACGTTATTAAGCAGCTACACCCTGTAATATGGAACGACGCACTGACAACGAAAACGAAGAAACATATATTTAACACGTTTGTAGAAAGTACGGTAACATATGGAGCAGAAATATGGACACTGACAAAAAAGGAAAAGGAAAAGTTAAATGCCACTGAGATGATGTTTTGGAGACGATCATGTAAAACAACAATTATAGACAGAGTACCAAATGAACAGATAAGAGAGAGGATGGAAGTACAAGAGTCTCTTCTAGAAAAAATAGAAAGAAAACAGCTCCTATGGTACGGCCATATGAAGAGAATGAACATAGATAGACTGCCACAACAAGTATGGGAGTGGAAGCCTCAATGGAGAAGAAAAAGAGGAAGACCAAGAAAGAGTTGGAACACAGAGATCGCGGAAGCAATGAGAAAAAGAGATTTGACAGAGGAAACTGTCGTCGATAGAAAGGAATGGAGATTGGGATGCGGTAAACGGCCACGATAGCTGTAGAAAAACCGCTAATATATATATATATATATATAATTCTGATCTGGATAAGTTACTAAGTAAATGTGTGTGCTTGTTACGGACAATGCACCGTACCACCAACATTTTCTTGTAAAAAAGCCAAACGCAAGAGTTGAAGGTTGATAGCTACACTAAAAATAACCAAATTCGACATGTGAGGTCTACGGACATTTTACCCACGCCAAGGATTACCTCTATACCATTGTCAGTATAATCCCATTGGTTTGGGATTTTGATCCGCTTCTTCACTGATCCAAACGCATACCAGCTGCTCACAGAAGTTTCTCAAGCTGCAGATTAATCCCAGTATAGATTCAAGCAACTGCCAGTAACTAACGCCATCTAGCCAATCTCGACAGGGTAATTGTTACATCCACCAATGAGTTAGACATGGCCCTCGATCAGTAACTGAAATGTGTCCTTTCCAATTCTCAAACGTTGCAGACAACCTAGTAACACGAACTTCGACAAGGTTCAACTCACAAGACGTTTACTTCAACAAAAAGCTCAACAAAGTCCACCAGCAATAACCGCAACATGTTCTTTCCAAATCTTACAAGTGGTTGACAACCCAGTAACACGAACCTCGAGAAGGTCCAACTCATAAGACGTCTACTCCACTAATAAGCTTGATGAAGTAAAATACTAGCAAATACAACATTGGGTATCCAATTCGCATGATGTACTCAATTACCAATAAACTAAGTTCATTACCCAAT
>OW679194.1:248472162-248580691 GCA_940337035.1 Agriotes lineatus
CCTTTTATGTAATTTTGATAAATGCCATTTTTAAATGTCTCCACTCTATTCAGGGAAGGAATTATGACAAGAAAATATCACTGTATTCTATGCTTATGATTTATTATAGACGTTCAGTTTTTATCTTTACAAAGAAGTTTGTTTCATAAACGAGAAATAAACGGCGGGTGCAACGCACTTTAATCCCTTTATATTTTATGTTCTAATACAGCTTTTCCACCTAATCCTCGGATGGTGAGCACTACGCCTGAACAAAATAGATAGCTTATTGATGTTGCAGTTCGATTTATCTGTCGAGGACAGGGAGCGTGCACTGGGTTTTGAATAGGGGAGCTTTTATTACTTTGATGCCTAGAGTTTTACTAAATAACAATTGAGAAAATAGAAACTATCCAAATAATTAGTTTTAACTTTCTTCCTTATCAAAAAACTTGGCTATGAAAGTAAGCGGTTGATGTCCTGACACAAAGAAGGAAATGAATATCGTGTACTTTAAAAAACTCACATGCAATATCTTTTTGTTGGCTATGAATTGTATGTATTCTTATTATTCTTCTAACGTAACTTGTTCTGAAATAAATTTACCATACGGTGTTTAGATTATTCGTTAAACGTGTTTGCATAAAAACAAAATACTTATGTATTGTAAAAATATTCGCCAAGGGCATTTATTATTCCAAGAGAGGGTGAATTTGTAGCCAAATCCTGGCAGAAATGTTATAAAAGATGCATAGCAGAAATGTGGTATGCAAATTTATGTGGTAAAAGGGGAAATATCCTGGAGGCCAACGTTCGGTTTATGAAATAGAAAATACTACGTTATAGAACATGATTAGAGTTGCTGTAGATAAATCGTTCAATTTGCTTTGCGTGTGTGCGAGCTATTTCCAAGCTGTGGCCTTAATACTTGAAACAGGTCTAATATCTTGATTAAACTATGTTATCAGATGAAGAAAGTTTACATTCAGCTTTAAATCACTTCCACCCTGTAATTAACCGTTGCACCCATTTTCTGCCAAGGTTAAGGTTAGGGTCTTCATACAACCACTGCTCTAGTAGTCTAGAAAGGTTGACTTGCGATTAAGAAATCAATATTCTTATAAGGTTTTCAAAAATGCAAGAAGGGTTCGTTTTATTAAATTATGTAAGTTCATTTCATTACATACGTTAACAAATTGTAACATTATGATTTATTTTCAGTTAAACATAGCTGTTGAAATTGAGAATGTCCTGCGAGTTGGCTGCTACTAAAAAGAGCATTGCTTCCAGCCCGTCCCTTCTAATCAATTAATCCTGTTAATTCGATCAACCAACTTGCTCAATCATTTTGCTCGAACACGATACCCTAAAACCTAATTTCCATTGTTAGTTCGATGCTGAGAGTTTGGGCAAGGAATTACGCTAACAGTTCTCTAATAGGTAATCGCGAAAGCTTAGCGCTACTAATGTATTTACATAAATCGTTTGTTTGACAAGAACACTTAATATTTAGTTTTTAGTAGTTGATGGAAAACATAAAAATTAGTTTATAAACCACATTAGAAATATATGCTCTAGTAGGAAATCATAAACTATGAGAGAAGACAGATTAAATGAGGAAAAAATGCGGTTTTATATAACTAAATTAGCGCTGCTTTCTATAAAGAACTCGTAGCCAACTAGATTTATGCACATTTTATTAATTCGGGGGGTTTAATTACATCGTGTGTTAAAAAAAAACTCATTTCGAGTAGGTCTTCGAAAGAAAGATAGAAAATGTCTTGACTTAAGTCTGTAGGTGAATGTCAGCTTGCATTTTGTTTATAAAAACATCTGTCACTGTGACAGCCAAAAGTTTACAATGCATGAAGTTTAATTATATCAAGCAAAAAATAAAATAAGATGGCATGTACACAACAACAACTAGTAGTGTATTAATCATAACAGTCAATGAAAATTGTTTTTATTTAGTGTTTTGTATATTTTTAAGAAAACAGTTCAAGATCAAGATGTAATATAGTTCGCTCTGACTTATATTAGTTCATTTGCTTCAATGGTATGTATCAAGTTATGGCAAACTTCAATTTGATTATGACATGCTTCGAATGAGTTTTTTTTTAAACACATGATATTTTATTCAAGGTTATTGTCTTAAAAGGAAAATTTGCTGACAACTGCCTTATGAGTAGAAGAAATCGTTCAATAAAGCACTCTACAACTTGTATATTACCGGAAATAAAATAAACAAATCGGTAACTAATGTCTTGGCCAACTAAGGTCTCTTTTTAAAAAATACAGCTTTATACCATAACTCGAAAATAAAAAACTGTATTAAAATGCAAGCCAGTGATCTTATTCGAAGTAAAATTATCTAAACATTTTCTCTCCGCATTTGTAACTTAGCGGTGGCAAGAAGTCATTGACATTATATTGGTTACATCTACTACAAAACGTATTTATACCATAGAGTAAATAATTGTAAAGAGAGTCAGATTTATGACCTTCGGGAACGGTTAAACGGGTTACTTGTATATATTACTCCATTAGAAAGCAAATTCAAGCAGTAGGGAATTGATATAAGGAGCCAAGAGAGCCATGGCTCTACTTACTATAACCAGTTACTCAAGTTTGTTTTTATTCTAAAGAAAATCGTACGACACTTATTGAGGACCAATACAAAAATTAGTTCAGTAGCCATAACCAAGACAACAACAAAATTTCTTGGAAATTTTTTGTATGTATGGATTTTTTTTTAGGGTTTGTATTGTTACCATTTTCTTACCGAATCTGCATTCGAGCATTAATTCATATCCGGAAATTATTTTTCGTGCATTCCAACAACGTATTAATTTGCCCGAGCGGGACGCGAGTGCAAATTAGGACGTTGTTAGAACGCACTCAAAAAAAAAATTCCGGAAAGAATTAATGCTCCTATGAGATAATATGTGAAAACTCTTTTATAATTATTTATTATCATTCTTCTCATTTAAAGCTTAAATAAGTCAGAATTTTAATTTCAAGAATATAAAATCGTGGTGCGATAACTGCAGTTTACTTTTACGAACGCATTGGTGCCAGATGGAAGTGACTCCTCAGCTTATCGACAGTTTATGAACTGCAGCGTGTGCAAAGCGGCAAGAATTACGACAAAAGGTACGGATATATTAAGATCCAATGTATGCAGTTAAAGTGAAGGCTCGAGCCTCAAACAGCTTTTGACTGACCTGACTCTTGCGATAACGCCCGCGGTCGTGTTTCTGATAAATCCGGCTTGTATACAATTCCCATAGACCGAGACGTTGCACGTTGGATAAAGTTGTACATTTTGTTACGGTCTAAAACGACTTTTACGAAACCGCGCTAGCTCATATAAAAGTCACGAAAAATCTAGACGGCCAGCGCGTACGATATTACTCGAAATCGGGACACTGACTTACCTAGGACCGTTGCCCTGCTCGTAACTAGTTATGCCGACTAGACTCAGTGAAGCAAGGGGTGGTCCAACACGAGATTACCTACGGGCAACGGCCTAAGGGACGGTAAACGGATATACAATTACATTGAGCGCCACCCAGTTCCATCAACAAAAACGAAAATGCAAAGATAGATCCACAGAGAAACCGAGAAGATAATGAGCCTACGTTTCAATTTTTCACCTTGGCGAAATCCAAAGGCTAAACGGGAAATACCAGAATCGGTGTGTACAGCCTCACAACTCCTAGCATTGCGGCGACGAGCGCCCTAACCTACCTGTGATGCTTAAAATTTCTTCCAGGAGCCACTTCACATTTATCTTTACACAGTAAATAACTTACCCTGAAAATAAGCATGCACAGGCGCGGGTGGGGGAGGGGGGAGAATCACAAGACAGCATATAATAAACCTATCTATTAATCTCGCACACGGATTGGTATATATACAGGCGCCGACGTCAGTCAGCGTACACAGTAAGAGACAGTAAATATGGGACTACAACTATGGGCCCACCTGGGGTTACTAACCTTTAACATAATGCGAGAATAAGGATTTGTATGTTAGCCCAAAATGGGTCACCAACAGCTATCTTAATGTAAGATTATGGTTTTTTACACACGCGCCCAGAGAGGGTGGCTAACATTTATCTGAATGCAATAATATGGTTTTTACATAGGCGCCCAGAGTGAGTGGCTAACATTTATCTTAATCTCTATACACGCTACTTTCTTCGTTGCAGCTTCGCCTGTCCTCACCGTTAGTGTCGGGAGCTCGCCTCCCGCGCAGAGAAGCCGCAGGCCGCAGCTATATTCGTGGGTGTTTCACACTGCCTCTGACTCACAAGGATTGATGCGGGACCCTTATGGGAAAAAGAAGACTGGGAAGACCTTTTGTTTGTACGCCCTTAAAGATTGTATCCTAGCTGTTTAGCGGAAAATCGTCTTCCAGGCATTTCAGGACGGCGGTCAACGAGAGGAGTCGCATAAACACACATACAACTTGGCACTGTCAAGGCCAGAATTTCTCTCTAGAAAGAAAAACACAATTTCGCACGCGTCCAGCGGACGCGCTTCCTCGAAAGGGGACGCCGCTAGCGCGTGCCTCAAAGCACAACAGCGCGTGCCACATGCTAGCTCCTAACTGACTCAACCGGTTCGAGCCACGCTGCCGCTCGGCAAGACGCTGGCGGGGCAGACAGAAAAGACGGCGATGGAGCGAAGGCCTCTCTGCCGCTCTCGTAGGGTCGCGTTTTAAATTCAACCTCGAAGACAAGCGAGACGCTCAACGACAGGGCGCAACTGGGTGACGATTTGAATAAAACCTGCTACTCACTTACATTTAACGGATAAATAGTAAAGGAAAGCTATATGCAAGCGGAGTCGTAATCTTGACCAAAAATTAAATAATTCATACATACATAAGACTTTGAAAATGTTCTGACAATCTTTAAATAACATTTTTGTTCTACTGGATCGAAAAGCTATCAATTTCGGCAGCGTTTGGTGGTCGAAAACTCCCACTTCTTTATACTAGTAAGTTTACTTTCGGCAGTAATAACCATAAGAACAAAACCTAACAACCATTTGCAATGGTAGAAATCAAAATAAGCACTCCCATTTTGCCGTATGATCATGACCTCCTCGACTTTTCTCGACTTCCTCGATTAAACTGTCATTTTATAATTAGAAAACGGTCTTCCAAAGCAGTAGAATACAAAATTATGTATGTAACTCTCACGAAAGCGGACTTTTAGACTCGCCTTATTTATGTGATTCGCTCGCTGCGCTCGCTTGGCCACAAACTGCCGCTCGTCCAAAAAAGTACTCAAATAATTTCGTACTTGCAACAAATACCAATATACGACAACAGTTTCTAGTGAAAGTAATTGAATCAGTAGTTTATGTTGTGCAATTACAGTTACCGAGTAATTGATAATTGAATTACTATTTAATTTGAATAATTAAAATTCCAGAAATTCAATTACTTCAGTGGACGGTAATTGGTAATTTCATTAATTACTTTTTAAGAGTAATTTGCCCCGCTCTGTATGTAGTATTAACGTAATTGTATGCAAAATTCTAGTAATCAAGTAGTTTCTGTCAAACAATATTTTCTGTGTATAACCTCACTTTTGATTATTCTCCTTAGCGAAAGCCTCAAACTCACTTTTGATGTTTGTATTCAGCCGTTATTTCCAGGTTTTTAAATTGCAGTTGCAGACTAACGATGCCACGTGCCTATGTACATAAGCCATGATCTAAATTTTACAAAAACAAACATAAAGTGAGACCCTTCAACTGGCCCTAAATGATATAAGAGAGAGAATGTCGTATAGGAAGGCCATTGCAATACATAGCATAAACTATTCAGTGTTTTATAGACATCTCCAAAAGAAAGACAAGAAAAACAAGGACAAACTGCATTAGCAGAGTTAGAAGAAAAAATAATACTCAAACAGCTGATAACGTGTAGGTATTGATTGGGACTATTCTTTCGATAAATATGGCGTAAAACTAATGGTGAAACCATACCTTCGTAGTCGGGAGGGAAAGATACCTAAATTCAAAAATAACTTGCCAGGAAACGACATAAAGCAGATATGCGGTCACGTCTTTGTCAAAACCTAAAGAGATCCAAAGAGATTATTCCACTCGAGACATTAAATTCATATTTCGACCACTCGAGTGAGGAACTGGAGAGTATGCGAGTATACGACCGTCAAATATCACCAACTTTAACGAAACGAACCTATCAGATGACCCGGAAAGAAAACGAATCATTACAAAGCGGGGATGTCGTTATCTCAAACGAGTGCGCAACACTACTAAAAGTTGGACGACCGTCATATTTGCAGCGACTGCTGAAGACAAAGTATTACCCCCATATATAGTATACAAGGCTCTAAACCTTTATGAATCATTGACAGCTGGTGTAGTAAAGGCCACCAGATATAACCAAAGTCCTAGCGGCTGGTTTGATGCTGTTAGCTTTGGCGACTGGGTTTCAAGAGTGGCAATTGCAGCGTTGAAACACCCCCAGGAAGAAAGTTTCTTATAGGAGACAACCGCTCGAGTAATTTTTCTTCGAAGACTGTAACTGAGTGCTAGCACCACAATATTTCCTTAATTTCCTTGTAGTCAAACTCCACACACATGACGCAGACCCTCGACTTCGTCTTTTCTAGACTCCTGAAAGAAGCGTGGAGAAAAATTCTAGAAAAGTGAAAGGAGGGTGAGCGTAGAAAGGCAGCCACCATACTAAAAAATCCATTTCCACATTTTGTCAGAACATTTGTAAATTCTACAAATGTGCGGATTTTTGGAGTATTTCTGTTCAAAAATTACGACTTTACTCGTATATAGTTTTTCCGGTCATATTTCTACGCTTAATAGTTTATCAAATAGTGTGCAGGCAGCTAACGGTTCATAATTTTAAGCAGCTGGAACGGTTGCCGTAATTTGCTGTAAGGCACTCGTTTTGGGTAGCCTCGTTCATAATTACTTTTTCTGGCTTTTTGAGTTTTAATGATTTAGCACTTAGCCTTTTTCTAGAAATTTCGTCGAGCCGAGATATTGGCGGAGTCTTCCTCGCTTTGTGATTGGTTGCTGGTGGTCAGGCCACGCGGAAAACTCGTTCCCCGCACGTTGCGTCTTACAGCGCGTCTGGCGGGAGCAGCGTTGGTTTTTTTTTCGGGGAGGACGTGGCTGGCCGTAACAGTGCGAAGTGATGATTTTTGGGGTGTTTTGTGCGTCTCCTGTATCGATGACAGTCGTTCTGTAGTTTTCGAAGGCCTGAAGGGCAATTGTTCGGCTACATGGTTTGGATCCAGTCTTCGGAACGGGCAAACTACGGGTCTCCACAGTCTTCGTTTGCTTCCCATGAGGGTTCCGCATCAGTCCCTGCAAATCAGGGGATCTTTGGATATCGTACAACACCCACGCATTAAGCCGCAGCCCAACTGCTCTAGTGGAGAGAGACAATTAACGACGCATGCCAGGTGAAGCACAAAAAATAACGTATCTTTTTGCTAACAATCATTAATGCGCTTATTTGCTAAATACCGGCCACCCGTTTGCGCCAGCTGGGCCTATAGTTGTAGTCCCCTTTCTTTTGTTGTGTTATTCGTTGTGTACGCTGACAACGTCGGCGCTTTTGTACATATTTGATAATGTGTTAAACCAATAGATCGGATCGATTCGCTGTACGTTGTTTTATGATTTCCCCACGTGCCTGCGCATGCTTATTTTCAGGGTGATACACTGTGTCAGATTTATGTACGGTGGAGCCTGGATGGAGTTCTTAATGTCGTAGGTAAGTCAGGGCACTCGTCGCAGCAGTGTTGGGAGTGGTAAGGCTGTACAGTGTACCCCAATATTCTACTCTCGTTTGGCCTTCGGGGTTCTGCCAAGCGTGAGATCCAAGTTTGAATCCCGTGGCGCCCATTTATTTTGGAACACCCTGTACATATCGTCACACTAGCCCTATGGTGTACCGTTTCTAGCAGCACGCCCATCTAACTGAGCGTATGAAGCCGTGGCTATTGGCTTGTTTTTGAGATTTCCAGGGCAAGTGTTGGCATTTCCCGGACATGATAAAGCAAGTGGCACTCCCGCACCGTTGGGTGTCTTTAAAACCGTTTTATACCGTAACAAATTGATAAAAAAGTTAATGAAAAGCATGAGTATTACTCAAGATTAGACGTCTTTAACTGTTACTTATACATATTTTAATAGACATTCAAAATCAGAAGAATTTATTTTTTTGCGCTCGCAGTAGATTAGTCAACTAGAAATTACAGGAATAATGATAATCCAATATAAATTTTGCAAGAGTACTCTTTTATGACATATTGAATGTAGATTAAAAAATCTAAACAGCGCTGTGAAACATGGCAGGAGGGTATCATATGTTTTTGAAAAAGAGGACGCTTGGTTCGGTTGTACTCGACTGGAATGCCATATTGAAATAAGAATAATGGTAAAAGATTTCTAGCCTTGAGTAATAGGTATCCTGAACATTTTATATTCACTTTTCCCCCAGCCTGTTAAGAGAAAATAATGAGTTAAAAAAGTGAAATTTCAACACTCTGTATCTCGGTAATGGTTTGGTTAAGGATATGTTCATATAGACGTTTTGTCTTATTTTTACAAGTACTACTCGCACCCACAAAACCGTGACCTACCTTTTAGATCCACCTTGTATATTTTTCGCTAAGATGTAATACAGTCTGGCATGTTAGTAACTGACGTGCTCAACCTAGGATGAATTTAGATCAGACGGCTGGTAGGGCAATGACGAAAATAATAATATTTAAATTTACCAATCTGCACAATCTTACTAGGTGGTTGTTATTACTTGTAAACAGATCAAATAATTCCAACCTGGAAGAACATCTCGTAAACAGACATAAATCACAATCACTTTTAAAGATAGATAAAGAAAGAAAATTTATTGACATAACTATCATACTGTCTTTACAAAGAAATATTATTAGTGACGTAATAACACCGTAGCCTAATTGTACATACATTTGGGAAAATGTGGAGCCCAGATAAATTTGTAACGGAAATTGAATTTGTATTGCAAATTGAATCATTATCGCATAAACTTCAAAAGATATTTATAGCAAACATCTATCTTCTAACTCTCTAATGGATTTTGTCATCAATGGGCAAATAAGCAATTTCCGTTTTTCAAGATTTCATAGAATTTTGGGCAGGTTCATTACTACATGTGGCGCTTTCCACTCTGGCCATCAACTTAGCATTATTAGGAACATTAATCAGCCAAATGTTATGCGAATATTATGCAGAAACATTAAATTACATCCGCAATTCTGTAAAGAAAAGAACACTCCCAAATGAATTATTCAACAGGCAATCAAGTTGCCATTAGAAAGGCATATATGTAATTGTGAAATATACGAAGTGTTTTAAGATAATACAGTGAATGAAGCCACAGCTTTTGATATATCGAAGGAATATTATATTAGTCTTAACAACACAAACTCTAGCAAGCTTCTGTCATTAAATTGACAAGTATCAACTTAATCTGTTGACCCGCCTGTCACACATGGCTTCGTATCTTGTCGAGTAATAAATTACCGTGCGTTCCCAACCTCCATATTTCTTGGATTTGGCACCCTGTGATTTCTGGCTCTTTTGAAAAATCAGAATGGCGAAAAGGGAAATTGGACTGAATAAAAGAGATTGAAGCTGTCATGACATTAGAATTAAGAGCTCTCAAAAAAGATTATTTCCCGAACTGCTTTGAAAACTGGCATTAACGGTAAAATAAATGTGTAACAAGCCAAGCGATATTTGCAATTTAAGTATTTATAAACATTTCTCAATTGCTTATTCATATTATTTGATGACCTCGTATTGCTCTACTCATAGATAACTGTTGGGTATCGAACGATCCAAATAATTGAAGACAGTAATGCAACTAACATTATATAAACTTCGTTGTAAATTTAATTATGAGAATATGAAAGTTCTATTGTCTCAAATTGTAAATGGTAAAACAATGTTTGGTGTGTGACGAATAATAATTTTTAAACATTTCGTAATTGTTTGAAAAAATGAACTTAAAATAATTGAAGTGGGCAGTCAACGTGTCTTAGACTTTCTACCAAAGTTAGAAAACAATTATTTTAATTTTAAAACGTTGTACATATTTGAAGTCGATTTTCGGAAGTGTGTTGGCAATTAGTATTTACGACGCAGAAATCTAGCAACACGTAGCAACTGCTTTGATCGGTACAGTCACCAAGGCAATTTAATGATACACAAGCAAAAATTCGCCCTAACTACTTTACAAGAGACCCTGTAACAGGAAGTTTAGCAGTTGCTCGTCGAGTAGGAGGGTTCGGTTCGGTAAAAAGTGAATTAGGCCGATATGTTGTTCAATTAATTATTGATGTTGAAACATCAAGACCGCAGACCAGAAATCTTCTTCAAAACTGCCCCTGTGAAGTCTGAAATAAGGAACAGTAGTTTGATTTGGTGACACCTTGTGCGACGTCCAGACTCACCCATCCACGAACCTACCTTGTTATTAATTTCCTGTAGGTCACTAATACTCTAAACACCATAAAAGAAAAGCAAAGATTAAGTTAATTTGATTACATTAAATATAAGTATGTATAATTAAATTATACAAAACAAATGATAAGAAAAAGGTTATTCCTTCAACTACCGGATGGTTGGTCATACCTCTGAACATGGGCAATTTACATGGCTTATCACGGTTATACATATTCCTGCTCACCATTTTTATGAAGAAAAATGGTACTGGTACTAAATTAAAGAGAATAACTCTCCGCGTCGTTTAGTATTAAAAACTTATTGGTTAATGTTAATTGTGCATAAACATATTAATTTTAAAATTTAGATATTCCCCTCACTTATATTTGAAAATATCTAAATTTTAAAATTAATATTGTTATGCACAATTACCATTATACTAAACGACGCGGAAAATTATTCTCTTTAATTTAGTACCACTACCATTTGTTTCCATAAAAATGCATAACCGTGATAAACCATGTAAATTGCCTATGTGCAGAGGTATGACCAATCACCCGGTATATGATGTCATAGAATGTTTAAGCGTTGATAGAAGGTAACAGTTAATGACTCCAAACATTTAAGCATAAGTTACTTTAACAAAACTAAAATTAAAAGCAGGTTATATAGTTATACAACATATCTTTCGGAGAGCGCCACTGGCTATTTAATTAGTCGCAACACCATAAACTATATCACCAAAATTAGCAAACTAGCACAATACCTTGATTAGAATCTTATCGGCGCTTCTACTGGTTTATGGGGCCACCGTCGGTCCGTCGAACACTTGCTGAACCTCTGTTGACCTGCCGGTGGGGAGTGAAAACAAAGAGGCAGACACTACGACAAGTTTGGCGACTGCTTCCCCTTACATGTGGGCCCGGTTAAGTCTTCGAATTTAATCTGCACTAGACGTTTGGTTTCGACAAAAACACCCAGGACCGCATATACCTGCTTAGCCAGTAAGAAAGGTCACTACCCCTACACCGAAATTAGGTCCACTCGGCCTGACAAGCGACAATTCGTCTTCACCTCAAGAAGCTTCGAGTAACTAACTACGATAAGTGACTATTCATCTGTTCTTTAATCGTAAAGAAAGGGTGGGAGATGCCAGATTAATAACGTTTTGCTAACTCAACGGCGTATAATTGGGGGGACTCGAATTTCAACATGGTTAGCAAAAATCGCAACAGTCTGTTCTCAGGCCTATACGCTGACTACACGCATTTACACGTGTACATTGGTTGCCCTGAATAATATTAATAATGACGTTAATGTTCTTTTCAATTGCGTTTTCGTGCTCCAACTTAAAGAAGAAAGAAATAAATGTATTTGTATGCACGTCACTCGGCGTTCGATTTCCTGAACCACAAAATATTTCCTATTGCCTGCTATAATTAGCCTGATGGTTGGAGTTAATTCGTCATCGCAATACCATGGGCTATTACTTACACAAGCGCCAGGTGCTTTATCTTTCAAAAGAAGTAATCCCCAGCTCTAGAATGTTATACCGAATTACTGAAATTACTCAGCCGTTTCACAGGCATTGAAAGTTTGTCAACAGCTTAAATTTCTTGCTTGGGCAAGTCAAGCAATGCCTCTTGCAAGCTTAGATTCGCTTTAGGCGATGATTCGAATAAGCGGATAAGGGCATATTAACTAAATTTTGTGAAAAGCGCTGGGGTTTAAACGTAATCCTAACAAGTGGTTTAGAAATTAGTATTAAATTCATTGCACCTGAAAACTTCTCGAGTACTGTTTTTGTAAAATTTTGAAAAAATAAATAAATATTACCCAAATATAATTAACTTAAACAATTCATATAACCTATTCATACTACGGCAAATCAGCGAAAAGACAATAAGAAAGGGGAAGGACGTTCATGTATGCTTTCTGGATCTTAGTAAGGCTTTTGACCGAGTTAGAAGAAAAGACATATGGAAAACACTAGAAAATAGATGTGCAAGCGCAACGGTGATAGAGATGGTCAAATCACTATATCATAAGAAGGCAAATGTAGTGAGAATCAGACACTAGGAATCAGAGGAGTTTGCAACAACGAGAGGCTTAAAACAGGGTTGTGTACTAAGTTCGTTTTTATTCACAGTAATTATAGATGAAGTAGTTAAGGAGAGTAAGAAGGAGACAAGAAAATATAATGTAGCCAGGTGGAGAATGGAAAAGGTGCAAATGTCCGAATTACGCAAACGACATAGTGATTTTAGCAGAAACAGAGAAAGAACTACAGGAAAACATAAACATATACAATAGGAAAATGCAAAAAGCAAACATGAAAATTAACATAGAAAAGACAAAGACGATGGTTATAGCAGCAGAAGAAAGAAGGCACAGCGTTACAATAGAAGGGAATGAAATAGAGCAAGTGTACAAATTCAAATACCTAGGGTCATATATCAGTAACAACGAAAAGATGGATGGCGGAATAAATGATAGTGCAGCCGTTGTAGGAAGAACTTTCAACGCTATAAAAAAACACCTTTCTGAGAAAAGCGGAAATACCGAAAGAAACCAAAGTGGAAATAGTGAAAAAGTAGTGTACCCGGCTCTAGTGTACGGAAGTGAATAACGGGTGGTCACAGATAAATAACGAAGTAGACTGACAAGCACAGAAATGAGATTCTGGAGTAAAATAGAAGGAAAAACAAGAGAAGACAGGATTACGAACACAACGTACAGAGAGCAGCTAGGTGCAAAGGCAGTAAACGAAGTGATACAAGAAAGACAATTAGAATGGCTAGGACACGTGTATAGAATGGCTAGGACACGTGTATAGAATGGATGAAGACCGGCTGGTAAAACAGACTTTTGAAGCAAGACCAGGAGGCAAGAATAGAGTGGGAAGGCCGAGGAGGACGTGAACAGAAGAGGTGAGAAAGGCAGCGCAGTAGAGAGGATTAGAATGGAACACAGCGAGACAAAAGGCCCAAAATAGAAGATAATGGAAAAAGCGGTGCAGAAAAACTCCAAACAACGAAGACTGACAACCAATCGACTCCAAAGCCTTACACCTTACGTTAGAAAGGCTCAGGATTATGTATGTATGTAAACACCTCATCGTAAAAAGGCTATCTTAAACAAAATTCAGTAAATTATAGAGAGTTTTCGCACATTAATTAAATAAGGGTTGAACTGTACTATAAAATACATATTTTCCTCTATTTGTGCATTGCTTTCGACTTCGACCATTTTTACATCATATTTCTGTTCCAGTTCAGTCATGTCAGCTAGAGAACCCTTCATGATTAAATGTGATTTATATATACTGGAATGGTCTTAGGCCCTACAACTCAACTCTGATAGCGTTGACAATTTAATGGACATTTCAATACGCACAGGGTTGAGGTGTTTTATATAACTGCAAGGCTAAAACTTGAATTTCACAGAATAAATGCATTGGTAAAGAGATTCCAGTAATAGAGTAGTAATTGAACAGGGGACGCAAAAGGCAAAGCTCAGGGATCTAAGTTGACTGTCAGATCAATTTAAATAATAGGTTTGTGCAAAAGTAATAGCCGAGCCAAAAGAAATTATTAATTACAAAAGGGTTTGCTATGTGCAAGAAAATGAAGTGTAGAATTCAATTAATTTAGACAGTGAAATTTTGTGAGGGTTCTAAAAAAAGTATAAGCCAGAATACACTAATTATACGTTGCAAAGAGCAATCAGAAGGCAGGCATAATGAACAGGAAATAGCAATGGCGAAAAGTACACATGACATGGGAAAACGAGTGAAAAGCAAACAGAGACAGGAAAAGAAATTGTGCAGGAAGTGAACTCAAATAAATTAATCAGTGCAATAACGCGTGTGAACAGAGAAAAGCAATTAATAAAACGTATGGTGACGCAAAGAGACATTTTTATTAATTTAAAATGTAGACAATATTTTAAATATAAGAAATTTGTAAATATAATAGTTTATAAGCAGATTTATTTTAAGATGTAATTGATTTGAACTTGGTTAATTTCCGTTTATATTAATATTAGATTAGCTTTTGTTTATAACGGATTTGGGGAAAACAAAAGAATAAATTATAAGAAAAGTCATTGTAAATATTGTGCTCCACTTTAAATCATATTTTTATAATATGAATGATCATTTTTCAACATAAAAAGTTTACCATTTTGATAACTGCATATCCCAGTTGGTGTGGTATCGTTCGTGAGTATTTCTGCCACCAAAAATTAGAAAAGTTTGACGAAGGCCCCTTCCGAGGTTTTGCCAGCCGATTTAGCTAAAGATTTCAACATTTCCGTGCAACCAAGAAATCCATCGGAACCACGAGGTTTGCATTCCAGGGCGTAGAGAATCTCTGCAACTACGTCTCCAGGAGGTTTCACATCAAGGGGGTCCGTAGCAGCTTCAGAATTTCAACGGCCATCCCAGGAGTTCGGCGAAGTATCAGGTACCAAAGGAGACATTACTTAAGAAGATCCAAGCATTTCCGCGGCTATAGAAGAGGTGCAGCTCGCAAAACGAGCGGATTCATTATTTGAGGTTATGCGAGAGTGAAACCGGACGCGTCCCTTTGACGTCATCGACAATCAATTGCCTGAAAACAAAAGATAATTAATGCCGCCAAAGCGTGAAAATTCAAATAAATACCTGTACGAACTTTGATAATTTCACTTTGTTTTAAACGTCAGATAACGCAATCTTGCATACGGAATTCATTTTACGTAACATTTGACCTACTTTCAAATATTTTGCTTCTGCATAGTGGAACTAAAGCGGTAAACAGAACCCTACTCAAATAATTTGTAAAATTACACAAACAACCAGGAACCCAACTGAGTTAGAGTGACTACTTATAAGCTAGCGTTTATTTATCATTATTTGCAGGTAGATAAAATATAAAAACGGGCATATAACCATTCATTTAGACATTTAAATAAATACAGCTTCCTTTTAATCTGCCTGAGAATTTTAGTTCAAACAAAATATTGTGTGGAGGCTCTAACAATTTAATATTTAATTTAATTAGAGAAGCTAGCCATTGCAATACCCCATTTACTCTATTTGTGATTCTGAGCAGGCTTCGCATGTCCATTTTTAACAGTGTAAGGCACAGTTGGTAACAAAAAGTACCATATAAAATCAAAACTGAACAATTTGTTACGGTCTAAAACGACATTAACAACAGCGCGCCAGCTCATGCAAAAAGTCACGAAAGAGCTAGACGGCCAGAGCTGACGATATTACTCAAAATCGATACAATGACTTATCTAGGACCGTTGCCCTGCCCGTAACAAGATATGCCGACTAGACTTAGAGAAGCAAGGAATGCTCCAACACGAGATTACTTACGGGTAACGGCCTAATCGACGGTAAACAGATATGCAAATTAAATTGAGAAACACGCAGTTGCATCAATAAGAACGAAAATGCAAAGATAGGCCCACAGTGAAACCGGGAAGCAAATGAGCTTACCTTTCAACTTATCACCTTGGCGAAATCGAAAGGCTAAACGGGAAATAGCAGAATCGGTGTGTACAGCTTCAGGACTCCCAGCACTGCGGCGACGAGCGCCCTGGCCTACCCGTGACGCTTAAAACTTCTTCCAGGCTCCACTTCACATTTATTTTACCATGAAAATAAGCATTTACAAGAGCGGGGGGAAGGGGGGGGATTACAAGACAGCATATAACAAACCGATCTATTAGTCTAACACATGAATGGGTATAAACAGGCGCCGAAGTTCGTCAGTGTACAAAATAAGAAACAGTAACTCCGACTACAACTATGGGCCTAGCAGGGTTACTAACATTTAACTTAGTGCGAGAATGTGGTTGCTGATACGAACCCAGAATGGGCCACTAATATTTAATCTGGTGCGACCTAAGGGCAGCGGGGTGGCGAAGCCACTCTCGAAAACCTGCTTGCAGTAACTACCCGAGCAACTAAACTGTCCGAGATCGAAGCTGGCTCCTTACTGACTTACTCAAACCGCATCATGCCACCCTGCTGATAGGCAAGAAAACTGGCGGGGCGCAACGCAGACAGACGAAACACTCAACCACCTCTTACTTGCTCTTATAGACTGGTCTTTTTAATTCAATGCAGAAAACACGCTACAAAGCGACGAAACCGTCCAGGTGCAAGCGAGACGGCTCAATGCTAGAGCAGCTGGGCGACGATTTGAATAAAACTTGCTACTCGCTTAAATTTAACGGAAAAATATTAAAGAAAGCTACATACAAGCGGAGTCGTAATCTTGATTAAAAGTTAAATAATTCATACATACATAAGACTTAAAAATGTCTTGACAAGTTCATCATTCTTCATCCACCTAATAAAATAAAGTTCTTGAAAATAACATATTTGACCCTTTCAGTCCAGCAAGATGCTAGAAATGGGTTTTCTATATCTTAAATGCTTTAAACAATTTCTAAAATATTAACCTCATTTTGACATTAGCAACTTCTAACTAAATATTTGATAGACTGGCCTGCTCAGAATGCCAAAATGAAGTGAATGGGGTATACAAAACCTAAATCCATAGTTTACTCTGTTCAGAGTAATATACATTATTTTCTATATATAAGTTATCTATTTGTTTTGAAGTAAAAGATTAATTTGTTATTTAAAACTAAATTTAAATTTTCAAAACCAAGATATCACGCTAAACTAAAATCCACATCCAATTTTTTTTTTAATTATACGTTTAAGAAAGATTTGCAACTACTTATTTGGCAATTTAATTTGAAGAATTAATACTATACTATAAAAAAATTACTTGACTGGCGCAAAAAACATTTAGAATATAAAGGTGAACGGACAACTTTATACGGAATTTTTAAAAATCAAAAATATTCTTTTTACGAAATGTTTAGAGCTGAAAATCAGCAGTGAAAATGTAAAATTTGTGTACTTCGATTTACCAAACTGGTTGCACACTTCGTCGAGGGTTACTTAAAATCACGAGCGCGACTATCACAAAACTGCGAAAGAGAATTTTTTCAAAATTGGTTATTTTAATAGTTAATTCTGATCTGGATAAGTTACTAAGTAAATGTGTGCTTGTTACGGACAATGCACCGTACCATCAAAATTTTCTTGTAAAAAAGCCAAACGCAAGAGTTGAAGGTTGATAGCTACACTAAAAATAGCCAAATTCGACATGTGAGGTCTACGGACATTTCACCCACGCCAAGGATTACCTCTATACCATTGTCAGTATAATCCCATTGGTTTGGGATTTTGATCCGCTTCTTCACTGATTCAAACGCATACCAGCTGCTTACAGAAGTTTCTCAAGCTGCAGATTAATCCCAGTATAGATTCAAGCAACTGCCAGTAACTAACGCTATCTAGCCAATCTCGACAAGGTAATTGTTACATCCACCAATGAGATAGACATGGCCCTC
Source organism: Agriotes lineatus (assembly GCA_940337035.1). Taxonomy (NCBI): domain Eukaryota; kingdom Metazoa; phylum Arthropoda; class Insecta; order Coleoptera; family Elateridae; genus Agriotes; species Agriotes lineatus. The sequence continues at coordinate 248,490,072 of OW679194.1, forward strand.
GATCAGTAACTGAAATGTGTCCTTTTCAAATCTCAAAAGTTGCAGACAACCTAGTAACACGAACTTCGACAAGGTTCAACTCACAAGACGTTTACTTCAACAAAAAGCTCAACAAAGTCCACCAGCAATAACCGCAACATGTGCTTTCCAAATCTTACAAGTTGTTGACAACCCAGTAACACGAACCTCGACAAGGTCCAACTCATAAGACGTCTACTCCACTAATAAGCTTGATGAAGTAAAATACTAGCAAATACAACATTGGGCATCCAATTCGCATGATGTACCCAATTACCAATAAACTAAGTTCATTACCCAATTCCATTAATTACTTTTATAGTTTGTAGTATTTTAACTTATGGTCCTCCTACCATACAAATTTCTAGAGTCGAGCCTGCCAGACCATTTATTAACTGCGGAATTGATTACGCGGGACCTGTACCCTTAAGGGAAGGTTCTGGCCGGGGAAAACGGTCCGTAAGGGCATATATTGCGATATTTGTTTGTCTAGCCACTAATGCAATACATGTAGAAATCGTATCAGATTTAGCGACGCAAGCGTTTCTCGCAGCTTTGAAACGTTTTATCTCACGCCGCGAAAAAATAAAAAACTTATATTCCGATAATGCTACTTGTTTCGTCGGCGCTTACCGCGAACTTAAACAATTGAGAGAGCTATTTAAAAATCAAATTTTTCATTCAGAGGTTATCGTCGTTCTACCCACAGATTATATAAAGTGGCATTTTATCCCGCCTAGAGCCCCGCATCATGGTGGCATTTGGGAAGTCGCCGTAAAGTCGGTTAAGCATCATATTAAAAAACTTATTTATTAATTTGGATCGAATCTTGCCTCAATTCCCGTCCTTTAACTCCAATCAGTAAAGAGCCTAATTACCTCGTTCCCTTAACTCCAAGTCACTTCCTTATTGGAGACTTGCTTACTGCACCCGTTGAACCGGATGTGACTAAGCTCAACATTCATCGCTGGTCAAGATGGCAACACATTGAGCAAATACGTCAACACTTTTGGCAACGATGGTCAGCCGAATATCTGACCCAGCTTCAACAGCGTGCTAAATGGCACCACGCTGAGACCAATATCGCCATAAATACTATGGTCTTGATCAAGGAAGACGGCGTACAGCCACTACGTTGGTCATTGGGTCGCGTTGTCTCTACCCATCCAGGGAAGGATGGCAAAACGCGAGTCGTGTCAATCCGCTCCTCGAAAAGCATTATTATTCGTGCCGTAACAAGGGTGTGCCCGCTACCAGTCCAATAGTGGTTGTGTTGGTGATTGAACTAATAAACAACTTTTTAAGTGCTTCGTATCAGTGAATTCCCGTGTCATAGACTATGATTTGAGACATTTGATCACACTTGTCTATATTTATGTTTTTTTATGCTTTATTGTGCTCAGTGTCTTGTAAATCTCCTGTTCTTGATAGTTCTTACATTTGATTAATTGCATTGCATCTAATTTATGATCTCGTGTATTTTCCGTGTATCATTTCGATGTACTTCTTGTGTTTATTTTATAAGGTATTGTTATAAAGGTCCCCAGTTCCTTTATAGGGGCCGGTATGTTGAAGCATCATATTTAATATTTACTTGAGAATAATCCTAGAAATTGTTCGTGGCATTAGGAGCTGCAGTCAGGTAATTTAATTTAGTCTTGCTCATCTCCCGCTGTTCAGCAATCTATCATACTTAAGATTCTAATCTTGGATTTGCATGTCGTTTGTAAATACCATCTGCAATTTAAGGCGGATGTCATTGTCATGTCTTGCGATGGTCAAGCATGTCCTTAGCCCTACCCCTAAAGGGGTGGTTTAACGAGTGTCCGAATTTTCTTGGGCTCGAAGAGACAGACACTTCCAGAGTCACGTTAAAACACCGAGAGATATACATCTCCTCTATATTCCGTACCGGCAATTTTAAATTTGTAATTATACAGTCCGCTTTTACCGTTGTTAGTGTTACATTGGTGTATATATTGTAAATAAGGTGTTATTACAATTATATTCGTTGTGTTCAATCATTCACGACCGCGACGACTTTCGTGATTCTCCGCCGGTATTTCGTTGTGCCCATAAGGTTCGGGTCGCAACAGTTCACAAAAGAAGAAAATGTAACGATTGCATTAAATATTTGATATGTGACAAAGATATGCAAGTCTCTTGGGTTGATTCAGAAAATAGCGAATATTTCAAAATTTTGGACAGGGGTGGCTTAAAATATCCGACTCAAAAGTTTGTTCACGTGATACAAGTTTTCGAACTTTTCAAGACTTTAATATCTCCTGATTATGAATCTGACTTTTTAAAAGTTAGGTGTCAAAAATCTGTTTTGAAACATTTGGCGATTGATAAAACATCGCAATCTTTATCACACGAAAGTTGTGAACAGTGTGGTACAAATTTCTACAATTTATTCGATTTGTGTTTAAATGCGTCTACAAATATTTTTTTAAACAATTATTCTAAAATTAAAAATAATAAAATGATTAATGATGCAATTAAAAGAAAAACAGAAAAATTTGCATCTACGTCATCTAAATCCGCAGATAAAAAAATAAAAGTTTTTCGAGAACTGCAATCTGTTAGTGTTTACATAGATATAAGGTATATTATATATTATAATTAAATTATTCCTATTATATATAATGATAGGTTACACTTATAATAAATAACGTTTATAAATTATTAATAGTTAGGTACTGAAACTGTATACATGTATTGTAATTTCAATTGTAATTTAAATATAATGGTTACTTATTTTGTAAATCCTTTCCATCTAATAAATATCTAATAAAACATTGCCTGTTTTTAATTTTCGATCGTAATGGTGTATGATAGTTATAGAAATGATTTACAATCACTAAAATTCATATTTACAATATTTGAAGCAGGTTTATTACATTTATTGTGCGAAAATACGCTGTTTCCAATGAGCGCGCAATGCTGTCGTATGGCCACTATTTTGCAGGCGCTCGGCAATGAGACGGCCTGGTACACTCTATAGGAGGCCTTGATACGAGTATCAGTAGCAAGGAGCATCTATTTATCTTTGGTTTTTCCTTCAATAATTTGCTGGTAGTGTTTCCATCAATATCAAATGCCCATTAAGAGTTCTTAAGTGCAATAAATTTTCATAACATTTGACTACTAAATTTACTATCGCCTGTACAGAGTTACTTTTATTTACATCCAGAGGTATTCTCGGAGAGAACTCTGACAAACGCAAAGTCGCGTTTCAGCATTCTATTTTAATAGAATTGCCCTAAACGGCGATGTTAATTACTTAACTTTGTTCTGGAGAAAACATAGAACTGCACTCTGACATAAATCGCAAAGTTGTAAAAACAGGCGATAAATTACAATTAGGCTAGAAGCCAATGCCTGTTTGATTTTGAATGGCTTTAGAGAACTTTTACATATAAAATACTTTCAAAAACTAAAAGAAAGGTTTTCGACTAAATAGCAACGCAGTTTTACCTGTGATAAATAGGTGTTTACCACAAAAACCTAGCAATTGGAATCTTTAAGTGCATCCAGAAGAAATCTAAGAAATATTTTTGAGCTGAGGCTGAAATAATGCTCAAAGATTTGTCAGACCTTTATGTGTTCATATATAGGGTGTATTCAAACGAAATGGCATAAATGATACGGATGAATCTTTAACTCGAAATAACAAGATTAAGCTAAACATACCTTTGTACAAAGTCGCACCCCGGAGAACTTACATCCTCTTCAAAGTCAAGACGAAAAAACATATTTAAATAAATTTAGCAAGAATGCCTCGACACTGGGTATTCATATTTGGCAGACTGGAGTATTAGAGTTCCTAGATGTGTGTGATTGTCAAAGTCTTTCTCTGTTTTACTGACCAAGTGGGCATTTTGCTACAGATATCTACCGTTTTATTCTTCCTAAGTGAGTAAACACAAACGCAGGTTACACTTTTTGGCATGCTGAGTTCATAGGCATCGGTTATTGTAAGGGTTAATACAGGTATAACAATTTCATTGTTGCATAATAGAAGGTATAACAATAACAACAAATTAAAATTATCTGAAACGTATCGAACAGATAACCATTTCATAAAAATGTTTTATTTTTCTGGTACTTAAGTTGTATATATAACTCAGAGAAATTCTATAAATTTCTTGTTACGCCTCTGTGTGATAAGTAGATGTTACAAAATTTACAATTGTCAAGTTGCAGGAGAGCCAATATAACAAACCAAAAAGTGCTAATTATAATGACAGATTTCGAACCCTACACAAAATAAAAAGTAACGCACATTTAGGAACTCTAGTGAGCATTTATTGTTGACTAATACACCATCTTAATCATTCCGAAATAGTTGTCTATATTGCTGTGATATCCCCTGCAGCTAATTATTTATTTATTACACATAAAAATGCATAGCCGAGTATTTGAACTTTACACCGTACTTACAAAAAATAGTCCACTGGACGTAAATGTTGCTATAAACCCAGGGCTACACTTGCCTTATCTTAATTACTTAGCTTATCTTACAAAGCGCAATGCTCAAGGTCTTGAAATACCACAAACAGCTCTTATAATTTTATTCAAGAAATATTCTTTTAATATTAGAACTTGCATGTGACGCAAAAGTTGAAATGGATTCTTTCTTTCTCAGGGTCATTAAAATTTACACAAATTGTTAGGTTTACATCACCTGCAAAAACATTTACTATCGAACGCGGGTTTCTAGAGGCTTAATAGATCAAAGGATTATTGATTTTCTTACTTTGATGAAATTTTGACCGCAAATTATCTTTTACATGAAACAACGGCATTTATAAATTTGTAGACTAGACAACATACAAAAGATAAAGTAATAAACGAAAATCCTACCTACGGTCCTGTATTCTTGTTATGGTGTCCCCACGAACGTAGTGCGACGACACCAAGATGGTTGCTCCCTCAGCTTCCGGAATTGGCTACCACTCACGAAGAATCAACAGGTAATATAATGCTGTAACCCTTATTTGGAGTGTCCTGTTTGTGTTACACGTGCTTAGAGCTCTTTAGAAAAACTTCATATACTTGGACATCCAGATGAGTTCAAGTTGAATTGCAAATTACACTAGCGTGAATGAAACCAAACACCTATAACAGCTTTTTAACATTAATGCTACGTACCCCGTACAAAAAAGTATTGCAATTTATACCACATTTATTTATTAGCGCAGTTTTCAAATTGACAAAAAAAACTCAAACGTTGACTAAACAGTTCAGTAGTAAATGATTTTTTCTCCAGAATTCACCGCCCTAAAGCGCATTTCATTTGTTTAAAACAATAACCGAATTGGCTCCCATTATAGCGCACCTGATTTGTTAACCTAAACATCAAGCGACCGCTTTTCCGTTACAAACAAATATTAAAGTTGGCGGCAAATCTGCGAGGGGAGCTACAAAAGGTGAAAATATGTCATAACAACCGGGAAATGCAGATATTAATTATTTATAGGCTTAAATAATTAATTATGCTAAATTACATATGCGTACAGGTTCCTACAGTTGATGTGTGTCCTTGTCACGCTGCTGGACCAAATCCGTTGGAGGGTTGCTACGCGATTCACCTGCTGTTTACCGCTGTCCGGGCAATGACCTCCAGACTTTACGTCGCCGCTGTCCATATGCACAGGTAAACCTACTGAGGAAAGTGGAAGCAGAATGTGTACACTTTTTAACTATAACCTTGGCCGTGTCCTGGTCAGTGAGCCACGTACAACAACATAGGACTTACTTTGCGGAAAACTCTCTTGAGCAGCTTGCTAAATTCACCTCAAAAGAAAAAAACATACACAAGTCGCATGCAAAAATCGTAAACATCATAAGAAAACCACAGTTAAATAACAATGAATTGTATTAGCAAAAATAAGTACACGAACAAAAGTTTAGTACATAAAGATACGAAATGGGTTAGTAATGGATAAATATAAAAATTACGTAACGTTTTATTCTATTTAAATGCGGTGCACTTGACATCAAATAATGAAATGACTCGTAAATGATAGTAACATTGAACAATCAAAACACTGACTCAATAAACAGCAATAAATAACGGTAATCAACTAAACGCGGCACAATTGCGACACACACCTCAATTGCCACAACATAAAGTTAAACAGGATCATGAAATCTGACGGCAATGAATTGAATTGACATGTTAGAAACTACAATGATTTAGCAATATATACTACAATGACCGCAACGTTACGCAGACTGTCTAGCACTTTGGAAAAACACTATTTACATGTTATTCTAAGCACTATAAGAACTATTACATTGGAACGGTACCTTAAGGAGCTTTTGGCGTTTAAGGTCCAACTGTGCTGAAGACGGCTGCCTCCCAGATAACTACTCTAAAACACCTGGGGACACTGCACCATAACAACGGACAGTAGCTGAGGGAAGAAAGCTTGGGTTTATCCCCTAACGCGGGCACCTTCGAAGCCCGTGAAGATAATGGCAAGGCGAAATGGTAAACGGAAAACTTCGTTATAATTAAGCCTGTTATTGAGATCTCCACGGCGGAATCCTTCAAACGACATATAGGTACAGGAGCTGCTACTGTACGATAACGATAACTCAAAAGCCTTAAAGCGGTAAACAACTGACCAAGCTCGCCCGATACCAAAAGAACCATGTGCAGATTATATGGGAAAAAGTCATTAAAGGTGAATCACAAAACCTGCGTTAAATCGACGGGATTCCGACTATCGGGACATTTAAATCTCCGGCGCGCACACATCAAAGGCACAACCGTTAGCCGTTAATTAGAACAACTTCAGCAAACGCAAAACCTCCCACTCAGCCTGAAGGACTGCGCGGGCGGGAAAACAACTAACCCCAAACACTTGTTGCTTTTTGGGAGCGCGGAACCAGAATCCTCGAGAGTCGCGCCAAAAACTTAGCAATCACTAAGAAGCGGGAGTAAAACACGCGCTCCCTTTAACACACGACTGTCTTTTATTCTTGCTTCCAAAGGCAGGCGTGGCTACAACAATGCACGTATGAAACGGATCGATAAGAAACACGTGCGCGCAGACTGTTCCACAAAATTCGAAATACTTATATACAGTCGGAATCGTAATTTCGGAATCGAGAAAATAATACAAATGAGCCGTAGGTTCCTAACAATTAAAAATGTCATGGATTTCAGGAACCCACAAATAGATTATTGTTTTAAAAGTAGCCTGAAACCAAGAAGTTGATACTTATGGAATCAGGTACATACGTAAAATCTAGAAAGGATATATCAGGAAAATCTAGACAAATTATAAAACTCAAATTTGCTCCTCAACATAAAAAACATTCCTTCTAATTTCATTGGTGTTTATAAATTTGTCGGCAACTTTATCAATATCGATGTTACTGTATCAATTTTTTAGTTTATTAATAATTGGATATTGGATATGTTTTTAACCGTCTTAGTATAGAAAACTACGGCGTTGAAGTACATGAATTCATTGGTATGGTTAGTACAATCTGTATACATTTTACAAATTCTGGCAACATATAAAGCAAAAAAACATTATCAAGCCTAAGAAAAACAATCACAGTGTCTGAAAAGTCACTTTCCTATTCCTTGTGTTGCATAAATCTACAAACATATTCCGATATAACGTGAGTATGTCCTTGTCAAAGTCGAATTCGCAAAAGAGCAGAATTTCATCAGCGTTGGTACATCCGTTGACAAATGATTGCAATTGCAAAATCAGCTCTATAACATCACTTATAAATATGTCATTTACTGAATTTATCGTGACGTCAATGATTTCAGGAAATTACTGCATTTAGGTACATATCTTCAGGCGTTTGAAAAGCATGTGGAGCGGTACCATTATCATAACGTCTTCCGCATTCTATGTAAAACTGGTTCACCGATATTTAATTTATTCGCTTTCTCTATAGTTTCATTCCACAAGCTATGATATTCATTATTTAGAGACACTAAACTTGCAAATTTGTCTACGTACAATATCATGTCTCGGTAAAATAACGGTTTGCTTTGAAGAATATGAATAAGTTGTTCAACTCTATCAAACACAAAAAGACAGAACCAATGAACAAAAACAATTTGCAATTCTACAATCCTACTTTGCAGTTGACTTAACTAGGCTTCTTTAAGCAATATTTGTGCGACTACACTTATTTTTTTCTGAATTTTATGTTTGCGGTAAAATTTAAGGTAAGACATAATCAAAAATATTAAAAATTAAAAGTTTAAAAATATATGGTTGCCAATATGTTTTTTCGCAGGATCCGTATTGCGGACAAGAGCTGCTCGTCATATTCAGAATTCAAATTTCTTCTGTGGGTGCATCAGCCCTGGAGCACCCAAGTAGTCAGCGCCTGTGAGAAATAGTAACACCTTGTAGATAATTTAAACAATCATATCATTTTAAAGTGTCATTTAATTCTAAACAGAAAGTGTTTTTTCGATTTTTTGCTATTTCTGATAGTTTCGTGATGCATTTGATTTGTCTAATTTATTTCACGGTTTGTGCAAAATATTTAAAACAATATTTTTTGTTCAGAAAAATCATCCCTTGGCGGAAATTTTATGTCTGAAAACTCAAGATTTCTTGAAATGTCAGGATATTTTTTCAATCAATTTTTGTATTGAATTAAAATTAATTGCGTTGCCTTCAAAGCCGCAAACAATTTCTTGTCCCGATTTTAAAACAATACTTTGAAAATGTCAAGAAATCTGCCATTCCTATTCTAACCACAATATTGGTTGGAATTTTTGTTTGTTAAATTTGTGGCATTGATTGCGCACATCTGCGCATTGGTTAATTGTAGAACTTAATAATATCATAACTTAAGGGGTTCTGTCAAAGTATACTGTGTATCAAATTTGGTTTAAATAGCTGCACTAATAAGAAAATTATACAAAATGACCATATATTTTGGAAAACTCAACAAAAAAGAATATTTGGACATGCGTTTGTATAACTCTTCTTCTTAAAATTGGCTGAGGGTTAACATCCTGAATTATTTTAACATATTTAAGTTACACTCTGTAACTTTTAGAGCGTATTTTCTGCTATGTTTCAAGATGCACTGTAGAAGTTAAACTATTTTCAGAATTTAGTTATATACTCCTATTGTTACTATTCATGGTCATGGTCAAACAGAAAATTAATAACAGCTTTTCCTAATTAACAATGTTTGAAGGACACTTCTTTTGTATCATCTTTGTTTCTTAATTTGCCAAAATGTAAAAACTATTATTTAAATTTAAATCAATGTTTTTTTTTATGAAATCATTATTTTACTGGTGATTTATATCAAACGTAACTTTAACGATCATACCGAGTAAGAACTACCAACCATGGTGAGAGGGATTTAACGTGGGAAATAGTTTTGCATACTTTCTGGTACTTACTACTTACACGAACGCCAGAACAAAAAGTTTTAATCATATACACCCTTTCTTCAATAGAATATTTATATGAAATATGCATAATTTCAAATAGTTGGGTTTTGTGCTTATCAGACAACTATTTCCCTATGGTAAGATTTGGTAGTTATCACTCGATGTACCATTTTGCATTAACAAATCATACAAACTCTTTGATTTATACTGCTAAATTAAGAAAGATTTAATTTTTTTTTACTTATTCAATACGTATGTTAGATGTCATTTAGAATATGGGCCTATAGTTTGGTCACCTTACGACGAGCATTATAAAAATGAGCTTCAGAAGGTTCAAAGTGAAAAACACGGGTGTTTATGCTTTTTGTTATTATTATTTTTAGACTCTTATTATTAGAAAATGTTATTTGCAGAGGAAATTTTTTATAAAGCCCAATAATTTTACAAAAAGAACATAAAATGCACAAATGTTAAACAGTGGTGACATTGCAAAGAAGATACATTTACAACTTTGTTTTTACTAAATTAACTACACATTTGTCTTAAACCAAAGATCGTATATGTTCTTAAACGAATTTAACAAAGGTGTACTAATCACTTCAGTTGGTAAGATGTTCCACGTAGAAAACACGCGGTTGCAGAGAAACTTCTGCCTTGCACTCGTTTTTAAGTTATTTTTCAACTTGAGGTGGTGATCGCAAATTCTGGAGTCTGTGTTTAGGGTGTACTTCCATGTTCGTAATATTAACAGGAAACATATTGTGAAGAGCCCGGCAAGTCACTTTGAGACTACCGCAAAGTCTACAATGTGCCAACATAGTTAAGCCGCATATTACTAACTTTCTTCATATGGGGGGCAGGTATGACCTTAGAGAAGGCGTGTTGCACAATATTGGACGTATCCAAGAGATTTTTATCTCTTATGAGATCAGGATTCCATACAGGACCACAGAACTCTAACACCGGTCTTATATAGGTTTTGTAGAATTTCCTAAACGTTGTCAGTGGTGCTTTAACAAAATTATTTTTGAGTAAATACAACGAGAAGTTAGCTCTTTTGCAGATACATGTTAGGTATATGTAATATCGTCAGTTATGATGATACCCAGATCACAGCGAAATGAAACCGTCTTTAAATCTTGGCCAGAGATAAGTAGTGTAATCTAGAGGTTTTTTTCCCTATATGCAGCACTACACATATATCAATATTAAATAGTTGCAACCATTCTGCACACCAAGCAGAGATATTGTCGATGTCTTCTTGTAGTTGTATATGCGATGTAATGGGGTTCCCGTTAAATTTTGTGTCGTCTTCATAGTACGAACTTTCTGATTTCAATAAAAGTGGCAGCTCAGAGATATATACAAGGAATAACAAGGGCCCAAGAACGGAACCCTATGCTACTCCACTTAAAACCAGTAATTTATCAGAGACAGCATTTAATAGTCTAACTTAAAAGAATATTTTGGATCTTTAATCCAAAAGAGAAGGTTACTCCATATGCCATAATGAACTAACTTATAGAATAATCTATGCCAGGCCACCTCATCAAAGCCCGTGAAAATTCAAAATATATTATATGTCGGTGAGTTGTTTGTTGTCCAGCGCGTTTTGATACGTCAATAGTCTCAACTTCACATCTTAGAAAAAAGACGTGATTTCATCGCTGCAGTATTATTAATAATAAAATTGAATCCTTTGAGATTCTATGTAGCAGGAGCGTAGGAGTGTTTTCTAGACTATGAGAGCATTAATATTTCAAAAATGACATATGTTCAAACTTTTGTTTGACCATGGATTTAACAAAAAAGTGTAAAACTAACTGAAATTGTGTAAACACGAAAGTGTATGGAATTAAGTTCCAAGAACTAGTTAAAGCGTGCCAGATAAGTGTTTGTAAACAAAGACTCGGTAGTTTTATCGACGCACTCGGTCAAATTACTACAGCGAGCATTTCGACAAGTTTTGCCTTATGCGAAGTGTACTAGGTCGAACTGCAAACAATGTATACGATTACGCTATACTAAGTGCATACGGTCGTATTTTTTTTATGGTAATAGTAGGTTAAAAAACACGACACATTTAATTGTATATAAGCTTCTGTATTATTAATGTAAATCAATATACTTTAAACAATGAGAGTGTATTCATTTGTAACAAAAGACGAAGTTGGTTAAGCCTGGCCAACCCTCGTTACTCATATAGCAACCAACAAGTTCTATCTCCGGTCAAGAAACAACCTGGTTCTACAATACTATAAAATTCTACCTTTCGAATTGGATATTGGGAAGGTAACAACATACCTCTAATTTCTAATATAACTTGATCCATTAACGAGCTATAATATTTCTGATTTGTTGATTATCAATTTTTAGTTTAATATTATAATAGTACATTTTAGTGAGTGGTTACTTAATAAGTACTATTTTATAAAAAGAAGACTGTACCACAAAAAAATTTTTAACAATGAACAACCTTTTATTTATAATCAGATGCCCACATACTCAAAGAATACACATGAATAAGCAAACTTAAGGAAATATGTATCTAATTTTTAAAAAACTAAAAAGGTATATTTAAGGGTTAGAAATAAAGATGTAAATAAAACACAAATAGAAAAAGTAATTCAATTAAGAAACTGTCATTTAGGAATTTAGAAAAACTACGTTCAGTAGTTTGTACTAGTAGCCAGAACAAATAACAAAATTGTAATAAGACATGTGACTTAAAGGAACAATTTTAGTTACTGATGCCATGCCCTTCAATAGCTCGATGATATGGTTTAGCGATTGTAAATTGGAAATTTTTATTAATAGCATGTCATGTTGTACTTCGTATTTATTTTCGTCAATTCCAAGTTTATTTAATAAATTGAGAGTTTCCATGCTATCTTCAAATTTCTTTAAATGAATTTGTTGCATTAGTATTTAAAATTTATAATTAGGGCAAGGGATGCTACACTTTCAAGTTTCAATTGAGAATTGCCTGTTAAACTCGGGGCAAATTAAAATAATGTAATAATAATTACCAAAAATAAACGGTGTATTGCTCTTTCCTTGTTTTATCTATTTGCAATAAATTTGAGCTTAGCTCCAGTGAACATGAAGCAATTCTTAACTTAGATGGTCGGTTCATAAAATTAAGTAGAAAACTTTGTATGACAATTACTTTCTGGTATTAGGGCAAATGTACTGTTCTCAACTGACAGTTAAATAACCTCTGAATTTTGTGCAGTAAATAAGGTGATCTGTCAGTGTAAAAATGGCGTAAAATTGAATTTTAAACGCCAAAATGGCAAGAATGCATCAGGTAAATACGATTAATTCTGTGACGTAGCAACGGCTAACCTCATTTTGTTTCTAGTGCGAAGTAAACCCAGGCATGATTCGCTTTTGTTTAATTTCCGGAAAAAGCTGCAACTGCCGCCTAAATTCGCACTTTTTAGGGACGAGGCTGCTGCTCCTAGTTTTTATGGAATCCTACCTTGTTTGAAGAGGTGCTCCGCTATTGGTTGGCACACTGAAAGGGCGCCACGGCAAATACTCGCTTGAAAATGGCTTGCTGGTTCTAATTCTTTCACCCAGGAATATCTATAGGCCTCTTCTCCATGTAGCACTAAAAGATTTGCCATCCGATGTCTGGAACTACCCCAAAATCTTCACCGACGTAGGCTCGCACTCAACGACGCACCAGGTGAAAACTTGCTGGCCTAATTGCAATATCTTGGGAGCTCCTACACTTGAGAAAATTACACTCACAGATGCGGGGCAACTTGGTGAATAACTTACACAAAACTGGCTTCACAAATGACTTTTTATTCACAATATCATACAATATATGTGGAGCTCAATTTGCCCCCAACATGAAAAATTACAGCTTGTTTGATTTTTTTCACAATTGTCTGTCGTAACTAAGCACCTAGATTTACAATTGTTTAAAATCAATTAGGTTTAATTACATGTTTGAACTTATGGACTACAGTTTTAATGTCATGTCTTTGCATTTTCACTATTGTCCTTTCCTTGGGATAATTGTCACTACACTTTGCTTTGCTTTTTTCATGGTTTATAATGCACTAATACACTTGAGTTCATTTAGAATCTCACTAATTGTATTTCGATCGGTTGCCTTACATTTTTCCATTGCTCTATTGCAATTATTGTAAGCGAAGAGCATCTACGTGCACCTTAATAAACAGTGAGCTTTACGAAGTTCTAACCGCAAAAGTGGACCCTAAATAAAGTTATACAAAACGATTAAATAAAGAGTGTAATGTCGGACAGCGCAATATAGAGAATTTATGAGAACCCAAATAAACAACTTGCAGTGAGAGGAAGGTAAAAGCAGTAAAATATAAATATTAAGAGAAAGTAAAGAGGGCAAAAACGTACAGGCGAAATCGCTTCGGGCCGTAGTAATATCGCGAGACACGACGGACGTCAAATTATGCACACAAGTGAAAAGACACAGGAAGTAATTAAAAAGTTGGGACTAAACTCGTCACAAGCGTCTACAGCATAAATACAACAGCAAATAATAGGTGAAGAATGGAGAAAGGCAAAGAACCAACCTTAATGGACATCATGAATAAATTGATAGGAATGGAGAAGAAAATAGATAAATCAGGCAATAATTTGAAACAATAAACGGATAAAATTAAAAAGTTAGTGGAAGCCGTAATGAATCAGCAAGCAAGAATAGAAGTATTAGAAAATGAGAAAAGGAAAATAAATATTATAATTTTCGGTATCCCCGCAGAGAACAGAAAAGAGGCGAGGATGTTGAAAGATAAAATTCTGAAAGACGTAATAGGAAGAATCGGAGTAACTATCGAGGATTACGAAATAGATTATATAAACAAAATAGGGAGCAGTATAGGAAATGTAAATAGAAAAGTTAAAGTCAACAAAATTTAAGAAAGTTGAAATATTAAAGAATCTATCAAGATTAAAGGGAACACAGATCGCATTGAATATTTAGATAACAAAACGAGAGAGATCCTGAAAAAATTAATACCTTATAAGATTGAAGCCAGGAGAAGAGGAATGAAAGCAATGATAATAAGAGATAGGTTGATAGTAAATGGAGGGGAATGGAGGATCGAAGAGTTAGATGAACAAAGTACGGACAAAGGAGAGTTAAGAAAACCAGAGAAAATCAAAGAGGATAATAAAAAAAGGGAAAGATCGACAGACGAGGAAGGGAAAAATAATTCAAAAGGAACAATCCCCCAAAAAAAAAGAACTGGACACAGATGATTTTAGCACCCTACGGAAAAGGAAGAAAGAAGAAGGATGAACAGAAGACCGGCAGTACAAAAGATAATTCAGTATTCGTTGAGGAAACACTAAACGCAACTCTCAAGAACATAACGAGGACAACAATTCAAAAAACTAGAGGAAGCTGAAAAACGGACAGAAAAAAAATCGACAACAATAGAATGCCAAGCGAAAAGGCAAAGAGAAAGAAAGGAGAAGAAGTAAGAAAGTTATAAATTAAACAAAAATAAGAAGAAAAAGAAAAACAAAGATAGAGAAACAAAAATACACGAAACAAGAATTGCGACATGGAACATAATAGTATATTATTATACTAGTTTAGCAAGAGGGCCTATTGTAGCACGAGTGCTCCAATAGAGCGAGTGCTACAATGCCTCTTATTAAACGAGTATAATATACTATTTTATCTACTTTACATAAAAAAAAATCATCAAAAACTTTTAATTTCAACATTTCATAAATGTGACAATCTGTCAGTTATTTGAAACAAGTAGGCCGTGTTAATGTTTTTCATATGAAAATAATAATGCAAAATCAGTGTTATAATGGACTCAATTGTAGTACTGTTTTCTGTGTTATAATAACCATATTGTGATATCAAAGTAGATAAAAACACTTTTACAACCTGGAAAGGTGAATGAAATTATGCAGACAATGGAAAACTATTATATTGATATTATGGCATTACAAGAAACTAGATGGGCTGGAGCAGGTGAAATCAAGAAAAATAACGATACATTATTCTGAAGTGGAGGGAAAAACAAGGAGGGAATGGAACAGGTTTGATCGTTTCCAAAAAGCAAACGCCTAACGTAATGAAATTTGAACCCATAAATGACAGAATATGAATCCTAAGAATGCGAGGAAAAATTTATAATACTACCTTCATATGTGTATATGCCCCAACAGAGATAGAAGGGAGTGATAAGGAAAACAAGTTTTATGAAGAACTGCAATCCGAATGTGAAAAAACACAAAAATACGATACACTACTAGTACTAGGAGATATAAGGAAGGGTATACATATAAAAGCTGTAGCAGGAAAGAACACAATTCATGAGGAAATGAACGACAATGGGAATAGAATATGCAACTTAGCAGCAGCAACGAATCTATTTATTGTCAGCATAAAGTTTCCTCACCCAAAGAGGTACAAAATTACATGGAATCACCCAAACCAAACATCGACGAGTCAAATCGATCATGTATTGATAACGAAAGAAAGAACTAATAACATACAGGTTGTAAAATCTTTCCGAGGCGACAACGTTAATTCAGACCACAACTTGGTAATTGCAACGACCAAGGAAAAGAAAAACCTAAGAAGAGGAAAAGAGAGAACCAAAAAGAATAACAATTGGGATGTAAACAAAATAATAGAACGAAAGGTGAAACAAGCATTAGAAGAAGTTATAAGACAAGAACTTCAGCAAAAGCAAACCCCCACTGATTGTACAATTACAAATAAAATCGAAATTCAGTGGAACAACATAAAAACTAGTATTTTAAAAACAGCGGAAAAATGCGTGGATCACAAGGAACCCGAAAAAAGTGAAGAATGGCACAACCAAGAGTGCAAGAAGATGAGAGATGAAAAAACCTAGCATGGATAAAATGGTTGTAATCAAATGCGGAAGAAGACAAAAAAAATTAAAAGACGCAAATTCCCTAGCAAGAATCACATGTTAACAAGAAAAGAGGGATTGGAACGAAAAGAAAATAAAAGATATGCAAGATGAGTATAACAATAGAAACACAAGAATGTTTTACCAGAGAGTAAAACTAGTAAAAAAGAACCTTCGAATAAAAACTACAGGATATAAAGACACAGAAGGAAGGACAAGATATGAAACGAAAGAAATACAACAAATATGGAAGAACTATTATGAACAACTATGCAGAAATTAAACGGAAATGAATACAATAGCACAAACAAACATTAGACAGAATGATGAAAAAATAGAAGAACCAATAATAGAAGAGGTAAAACAGGCAAGATGACACCTAAAAAACATTAAGACGTCAGGAAGTGACGGAATAATGACTTAATACCTAAAATATAGAGGAGATGAGAAACTGCACGAAAAGCTACACGAACTAATATGCTTGATCTGGAGGGAAGAAAGCATGCCAGGAGACTGAATGTGTAATTTTTACAATCCACAAAATAGGAGACTTAAGAGGATTGCTTATATTATAGAGGAATAACGTTACTAAATGTGGCCTATAAAGTGATATTAAAAATAATTAAAGAAAAACTTCAAGAACATGCAGAGAACGAACTACGGGACTACCACCAAGGCTTTAGACAAGGGAGATCGACCACAGATGCCATACACATTGTACAACAAATACTAGAAAAAGCAAAAGAATATCACATAACTCTTCACAACCTATTCATAGACTTTAAACAGGCTTTCGAAAAAGTAATAAAAGAACTACAGTACATAAGAACTGCACAAAAGTAAACCTTGTCGAAATGACCCTAAAAGACTTAACCGCAGTAGTGAAAATAGGAAGTGATACAACTGAAAGCTTTAATGTACAACAAGGCGTTAGGCAGGGCGATATGCTGTTAGCTACATTGTTTAATATAGCCTTAGAAGGTGCAATTAGAAGATCACAGTTAGAAGGGACAATAAATATTAAAAACACACAAATTATTGGTTACGCAGACAATGTTACAATTAACAGTAGAACAAAAAAGGGGCTAATAAAAAGTTTCATAAGACTAGAGGAGGAAAAAAAATGGGTTTAAGAACCAGTGAAAATAAAACTAAATATTTAAAATATAGTGACAACAGCAATGAAAAATATCTAAACATTAAAGGCTATAAATTTGAAGCAGTCCAGAACCTGTTAGCTCATTATTACTGAAATAACTGGGCGATTTTCCAAAGAAACAAAATTAGGTACACTTAGGTGCAGAAGCCGGCCGCCAGCTCAGCGATTTTAGGCGTGTAGTTCTTAAGAATAAAACGGTAGAACATTAATTAAACAAATGCCCAGAGCCCCAACAAATTTTGAAATAACGGTGAATGCACCCCGGTGTTCGAGAATTTGTAAACTCAATACCAAACACTATTTCATACTTCCTGAAAGATAGCTCCAAACAAGTTATCAGCCGTAATTAAACTCACCCTGTATACTTGCATAAAGATCATATAATTTCGTGCAAATATCACAGTACAAGCAAATACATAATTAAACAATAAGTTGCATCAGTCAGAATCGCAGGATCGCTCTAAATTACTTCATTACATACAACGAAAATACTTACAGTTTTACAACACAGTACAACAATGTTACAAATTACACAAGTTAAAAGGGTGGCTTCGCAAGCCAGCTAGCCCGCAGAACTTCCTAGGCTCAGTCTTGGAGAAAACTTAACGCGGTTTCGGGTTTCCTGCCGATAAATTCGTACGGCCGTTGTTGATGTCTTTCAGTGCGATCTGCACCGCGACATCGATGTTGGGATGCTAAACCAGGAGGAATAACAACCCTCAAAACGGGTCCTTCTTGTGTCCTAGGTAGGCGCTGGCAACAAGGGGAAAGCGGCTCCACAAAGGTTCAACACCGTCGGTTCGCCAGACGTCTGTAGCGGTCGCCGTGGACACGGGAACAATCGATCGTCGCACCTAATTCAGCTTACGTGAATAAAGCCGGCGTTTATGCCTGGCACTGCTTGCTGTGAAAAGGACAAATTACTCAGCCCAGATGACGATTTTGGGCACATGGAAAGCTCGTGGTTGCAATTACCAAGAAAATCGCACAAGGTGTAGGGAAACTTCCTCTCGTGAATTCGGGGCATCAAAGCCACAAAACGTGAAGGCTTGCAAATAGTGTAGCTAGGGGGATTCTGGACCAAAATGTGTCACTGCGCAGGTTTTCTGCGCAGGTGTCTGCACAGTTTTCTGCGCAGGTCTGCGCGGGGTTTTTGCGCAGGTTTGTCAAGGTTGTTGGCCTAGCCGGGGTCAAGGTTGCCGGTCCTAGTCGGGGGTCAAGGTCACGCGAGAAAAATCAGCACAACTGCAGGAGGCAGGAATAATTGAATAAATACAGTTCGACAATGTCGGAAACAGCACGAGGAGATTGTAACACCCTCCAGACAGAGATGACAACACCTCTACCACAATAATTGACTGGTGTATAATATATTTGTAATAATTTTACACATGTACATTGGACAAATAAAATACAATTATATTTACAATTGTCGTTTTATTACACCGTCGTGCCCATAAAACCGTTACAGGAACATGTCAGATTGACCAGTGGTATATTTATTCATCGTTGCAAATTCTCAGACACTGATAATGGAGGCCATTGATCCCCTGATGTTCTGCAGTAATAATTTTGAAAGCGCTAAATTAAAATCTGTTTCAGTATTAATATCCAACTTCCCTCTTCTTCCTTCGTTAATAGTATGTCTGCCTGCCTGCCTGCTTGCCTGCCTGTCTACCTGTCTAGCTGTCTAGTTGTCTACCTCTCTAAGCAGTGCTTTCGAACCTATATTAAAACAATCGAATCTAAAATTTGGGTCTTACGTAAAAGAAAACAATATGCAATTAAATGGTACCTACTGTTGCTAATAGCGGTATAGAAATATCCAAAATTTTTAACTCAGTTTACACTCCGAACTGTAACCTGTAAATCTCTACAGCATAATAATATTTCTTTAGGAACCTGCTGATTGCTAAAGTGAGGGATGCTGTCCTTCTGCACATAAATAAAACAACAAAAGCGAAATAAATAACTATCCACTGATTTTCGAGACTGTGTATTTAATAAAGTACAGGAAAAAACACTTAATATTTACATCCGGTTCTTACAAACAGTGTCTGTAAATTTTCAGTCAATTTTAAGCAAATTTCTTAACCATACATTTATTAGCAACCTTGCACATTCCCAGATTTCTGGCCAAAAACCTGATCATAATTTAAAATTTACCGTCAAAATAATGCGCAGAATTTGAATTTCCCGCCAAAACCTACCCAGAATTTGAATTTCATGCCCAATCTGCGCAAAACCCTCGAGCAGACCCCCGCGCAGACCCCAGCGCAGACCTACGCAGAAACCTCCGCGCACACCATCGCGCATACCTACGCAGAAACTCCAGACAACAATCACATCAGTTTTTCTAGCAACCTTGCACATTCCCTGACGCTCACATCCGCAGGTCTGGACAGGTTTTTTTCTATAGTCTGAAAATTCTGCGCCTCCTTCTAATTTTAGCGTTATTTACACAATTTCTAATGTGATTGTTTAGTTACAAAATGTTTTTAAACAAGTTTGAGATTTTCTCTTATACATCTGATTTTTAACCAATCTAGATAAGTTTTTATCCAGCAAAATGGAACTGACCCTCACCATTGGGTATCGTGTATAGCATCTTTATTAATAAGAGTATTTTTTACTAATATATTGTTGTGGCCTAATAGCTTTTACTTGGCTTTATTTAATTCAATTCTTATTCTCACGGTTTTATTTTAAAATTTTGATTTTAATCTTACCTTTTGCGTACAGTGCACAGCATGTAATTGTAATAACCTTAGTTATTCGACTCTAATCGACAATTAAAATCAGATTAAGACATAAACCATGAATACCGTATATAGGATAATTGTATTTATTAAGTAATTAATAACTTTCTTTGTCATACGTTTAACAACTTTGTTAATAATATTTGATAAATACTTAATTTTAGTTAATTCAATTTTAGATTAATATTACTGTCTGTTTATATCTTCTATAGTCCGCGCAAACCCCCGCGCAGACCTGGCTGGAATTATATATGTGTATAAGATCGACTAAACTACATCAAACTTTTAACCTGCTAACTGAAGAGTATTTTTTACTAATATATTGCTTTATTTGACTTTATTTAAGTTAATTCTTATTAACTATAATACTAGATATAGGACAACTGTATTTATTAAGTAATTAATAACTGCCTGTATCATACGTTTAACAACTTTGCTAATAATAATATTTGATAAATACTTAATTTTTAGTTAATTTTAGATTAATATTACTGGCTGTTTACAAAATTTTATTATTATCTAATTTAAGATTCAATTTTTTATAACTCTGTAAGTAGCAGTAAGCTCCGGTTCTCTAAGGGGAGCGTGGGTTCGAACCCCACACCTGGCAATTCTTTTTTGTTTGTCTAACAGATATCAGTATTTGACAAATTTATTTCAAGATAATTTTTGCAGATTCTCCAGACACTGATAATTAGTGATGGGCATAATCGGATGATTTCAATAATCGGAATGTTCCATTTCGGAATGTTTATAAAATCGGAATATCATCCGATTATTTTACATTCCGTAAATGCAAGCAAGGGAAATCGAGCGAAACAACAACGAGCGGAAGGAAGATGAAGTACGTGCAAATTTGCGATAACACTCGCCGTTGCGCCGTAAGCCTTTATCTGCGTTGGCATCTATTGTTTGGGTTTGCAGGACGGCCAGTAAAATAATTTATGAATTTGAGGCGCACAGTGGGATATAAGAGGAAATAAAATATTTTTTCAAATTATTACAGTAGTTACCTTAATAGACTTTCGGCAAATGGTAGTGATATTTTAAAGTTCAATGGCACATAAAGTACATAATAGATAGTATAAAACAATACACGAATTTGAAGTCTGTTATCTAATCATTAATCTACGAAATACCACTGCCATTAGTGGCTTTCACGAATCATGCACGTGAGCAAACGGCGCGACACGTCGGCATTCGCCAACCAGCATATAGCAGTCAAGTGAGTCAACACAACAATCCGTATTTCGTTCAGTTCAAATTGGCATTTCGTTTTCTCATTTTGTATACCGAATAGTAAAATAATCGAATTCCGAAAGTTCCGAATTTTGTGCACGGAACAGTAAAATAATCGAATTCCGAAAAGTTCCGAAACGTTCCGAAATAATCGGAACCTTCCGATTCTTTGAACAATCGGAAACTTTCCGATTATTCATTCCGGATAGGCCCATCACTACTGATAATGTAGGTCATTAACTGCATCAGCAAAAATTTCTAAACACAGGATCCATTCAATTTAGTGGTTGTGCAGATTTTTCTCAAACAATGGGTTTCATTGTTCAATTTTTACCAGACTTGCACATTTTCAAACAAGTTTGGACAGGTTTAAATCCTTAGACAATAACATCCGGTTTATATAATAATGGAGGTTATTAACTGTATCAGCAAAAAATTCCAAACAACAAAGACTTCATTGTCCAATTATTTTTAAGCGATCGTGCGGATTTCTCAAACAATGAGCGTCATTGTTCAATTGGTAGATAATAAGATCCTGAATCTGCAAGTCTCAACAAGTTACGATGACTCACATCCTGTTGAGCCTGAGAAATATTTTTTGATAAGCTTAGGAATAAAATTAGACATATAGCCCCAAAATTCATCGTGAGAATCTTGAAAAAATTACACTTTTAGCCCAAAAATTTATCGTGGGAACCGGACCCCGGCTAGGCCCGTGACCTTGACCCCCGGCTAAACCTAGCCAATTGTCAAACCAATCGAAGAGGTCAATAACCTTGACCCCGGATAGTCCAACGACCTTAACAAACCTGGGCAAAAACCCCGCTCAGACCTGCGCAGCCACCTGCGCAGAAAACCTTCTCGGTGACACATTTTGAGCCAGAACACCCCTAGTTACACTACTCTTGCATATCACCAAATACGCCAAAAGCCTCACTAAAACATCCCCGAAAGCTCTTGAATTTCTAAATCCACCGTACTGCTTGTTTAAAAGCTGCGAGCGAAAAAAAATGCGTCGAAGACCACAATCTGCGTTTCCAAGATAAAAGCGCATCGAGGTTATCGCAGCCAACTGCAAACCAATCGCGCGACCCGCGGAAAATTCAAATTCGAATTTTAAAAAGCGGAGTAATCTAAACGTAACAAACTTTAAATGTTTGGGAATAACAATTTATAATAAAAAATATAAGACAAATGAAAAAACCAAATTCTCCGAAAATTAACAAATCACGCCCGATAATTATTAAATTTACGAGCTACAAGTATCACTTTATCAAAACCAGAAAGTATTTTGCCAAAACTGGTATTGTTGTAGTCGAAGACTTAACAAAAAGAAGGCACATGCTGTACAAAGCGGCGTCGGATAGATTTGGCTTCAGGAACGTGTGGACCATTGATGGCGCCATCAAAATTAAGATAGGAGAGGCGATCAACACAGTAAGAAATGGAGAGGGGCTTAAATCTCTAATTGCGAAATGTAGTAATTAATAATATCTAACCTCATTAAACTTTTTAAAACTATCATAAACTACTGATATCGATTTATTATTATTCTTAATCAAAAGAGTCCAATCTTAACTTAATAATATCTACGTATATTATTGCAGATTGTTTAAGAAGAAAATGTATTTCAAATAAAATATTTGACTGTGTGTGTGTCGCGTTCATGATTCGTGACTAATATTTAATGTTTACGATTTACAAGAATTAACATTTGGTATTGCAGTACATGTTGTGCTGTGATCGCAATATATATAATGTGGATGTTGCATGTTCGAAGTACAAACTTGGTCTATTTCTAAATACCTATCTAATGCATTCGCACAATTGACGTACGTTTCGCGGTTATTGCCGGTCACACATTCCGCATAAACACAGCTCTTTCAAACGGCCGATTAAGCAACCTATTACTATGCAGTTATAATATTAATATTTTATATACAGTGTGATTGATAAATGTTTGTGCTAGTCAATGTTACAATGTTACTAAAGCGTAATAGTAATAACCAAACTCTAACAATTAGTTACATTTGTTACAGAAAGAAATGAATTATCAGGAATTATTATAATGTACAGCGACGCCTATAATCGGCCTAACGGCTGTTGGCTGAGTACGAAATAAATAAATAAATAAATGGGCACAGAGCATATTATGCAAACAAAACATTCTTAAACTCTAAATACCTATGTAAAAAAGCAAAATTACAACTATATAAAACCATTACCTATTAGTCCAGTAGTGACGTGTGGAATAGAAGTATGGACCTTAACTAAAAAAGAAGAAGATCTAAAAGTGTTTGAGAGGAAAATATTACGAACAATAATGGGCCCAGTACGAGCAGAAGACGAATTCAGACCTAGAATGAACTTTGAACTGAGGGAGCAAATGAAAGGAGAAAATATTGTTACATACATAACATCTCAGAGAATAAAATGGTTAGGTCACGTAATGAGGGCAATACAAGTAATAACAGAATGGACACCAACCGAAAAAAGAAGAAGAGATAGATCTCTTCTGAGATGGCTCGATGATGTAGAAGAAGACCAAAAGAAGCTAGAAATAAAGAACTGGAAAGAGAAGTGTAAAAAGAGGAAGGAATGGGCACAGATAGCAGAAGAAGCAAGAACGAGCAAAATAAAAACAATATAAAAACAACTGAAGAAGAAATGGGAATTAATCCGACCCAAATCAGGATTTGGAAAGCTTATGTAAATAAGTAGCCATAACTGTTTGGGGTTAAAGAGCTGACTATATATTGCAATTATTGCTTTACTAGCACTGTTTCCGTTTACCTTTCAGTTAACTTGCCGTTTGCTGGCTTATAAGCTTTTAATACATAACGCTCATACAATTTCCGTACTTACCAAATCATTCTGTATCATTTTATTCACATTATGTTTGACGTTACTAAGCACAAATCCGTCAGTTACAAATTAAGTTGCAATGGCCCTTCCGAACATTTATCATACCTGAACCCCTAAACGTAACCCTTCTGAAACCTGCCTTATCTCATGCTACCTTTTATCCCTCAAATTATTAGTTACTGCTGCTCACATCAAGTGCACTTATTAATGTAAAATACTGATTATCTTGCAATAAATAAAATATAAAATTTTGTGCTCATGTTGACCTTATTCATTCTGTTACTTAGGCAATCAGAATTGCTGTGGGCAGTAAACCATCACAATATATCTTTGCAAGATTTGTCGATTCTTATGCTCTCCAACTGATTCAAAACCAAATTAACTGTGTTCTGAGATCCAGAGAAAATCATAGTTTTATTTTATTGAACTACACTCAATTGTTCGGTAGGTTAAAGCATTATTTTACAAGCTAGCAGTGTAACGTAATTAATTGCCTTTTGAGTTCTTTCCAGTAAATCACTTGCTTTAGCTGTTATTGTTTCTTTCGATTGCGAGAGTAACTGAAACTCTTCTAACAAGATGGGTTATGTTTTTATTACACTATTTATAGCTGCAGCCGCACATACCATCTTATAGGATAAAGCGGGAGAGGATTTCCAAATTCAACTTTTTTCTCAGCAGAATTCTTTAATATCCGACATTCTCTTTGTGGACTCTTGTATCACCACTCCAACATCACTGAGCCATTACATGGCACCTCTCAAAAATACAACAATCCATACTGCATCTTGTAATGCTAGATTTAAATGATGGGGGGGTTTTCATTACGATTCAAGTTTATATATGTTCATGTTAGTGATTACCTATTATAACAAATTGGTAAAATTATAATTAAACTAGAAAGATATTTTTTGTGGGGGCCAGGCCCCTCTGAAAGTTATTTAAGGAGGCCACTGGCCTACTACCTACAAAAAGTACAAATTATTCACTAAATTGCCAATTAATAGGCCACTATTAGAAATTGTAAAAAATTTAGACATATTTTATTTCATTTCAGATTATGGTTCTAATCTTGTTTATTGGCTCTCGATAACAGGCGTAAAATAGCTTTTATATAGTTACTAAGCAGTATAATAAGCACCAACAATGTAGTACAGCAACACTAAAAATCTGCATAGTAGCCATTGCACACCAAAATTTTACAGCACCAGCACAATGATGTTGCACCAGTATGTAGCGAAAATAATCAATTTAATTTTGGGAACCAAAATGAAATAAAACGTATGTACCACATACCTAATCACAATTATAGCTCTCGGGAAATTTGACTCTCCGCTTCGCGTTCCGTTTTAAACATACCCTTGTATAAGTTATTGATTATGCCCTTAATAGATAAATAATTATTATAATCTTTAAACAATTTGAAAACTAGTCATGGAATTCTTAAATGCCAATCATGCCTTCCAATGTAAATTATTTTCTTTAAATTGCAGTCTGTCCAATTGATCACTAAATTCAACGGGCACTAGTTGACTCATACCCGTATGCATAGTCGTCGCCAGCGGCTCGCCGGAGTTTCGTTATGAATAGTATGTTGGTGGCACTATACGTCTATGTCAAATTCGAGGTTAGCAGGTTAGATTTTGTGTCAGTTTCTGTCAAAACTGACGGAAAACCAAACCTGATAACCTACCGTTAATAACGAAACTCCAGCGAATCGCCGGTGAACGACTATGCATACGGGTGTTAGTGTTTCTTGTTAACAATGTGGCTTATGAAGGTAAATCGTAAAGTAAAAATTGAAGCAAGTCTGGAGAGCCGCTGTATTTCTAGTAAAAGCCAGTGGGTAAAGTGCTTGCCATATCTCAGCGACCCTGCGTAGTGATCGAAATTCTCTAAATAAGACATAAGCAAGGCTACAGACCAACCTGAAAATATCATTGCGATTTTGCTGCGTTGGATATCGCTTGCTATTTTCGTGCTTATAAGTTAGTTTTTGCGTTCTTTATATTTCCATTCATTATAAAAAACAGCTTTATCAAATAAACACAAAATATTGACACAGCCTATTTTAAATTTCGCGCCTGCAAGCTAGCCTGATGTGTTTAGTTGTACTGAAAACACCATTTGGGTGTCTCGCTCTACAGTTTTCTCCCTTAATCCACTGCGCATTTGTGGTCGCTCAGATATGGCAAGACTTAATAGATATTAGTGATACAATTTGATTATGAGCATCTTAACAAAACGAGTTTGATTGCCAGAACAAAACTGTTCGTGTTGGTTCATTAAAGTACAGATTGTTTCTGAAACATTAGAATTTTAATATTTTTAATTTTGTGGGGTGAAAAAATACTCAAAAAAACAAAAGTTTATAGTTAAGTTTACTCGACACTTGCAACATCACTTGTTTAAAGCAGTTTTACTACAAATTCAGTCGTTTTCAAACTTGTTTTAAAATTTCGAAACAAAATACAGAGGAAAAAACGTAAACAGTTTTTTACATCTTCTGATGTTACAATGCAACACTTCAGAATACACAGGATTAAGTCAAGAACAATCGTATCTAGTCGAATGTTGATTAATTTTCTAGTGACACAGCGGTATTTATAGAAGCCCGATTCTTTTTCTTTACTAGAAACAAACATTTCCATCATACAAGTCAGCCTCTAATATCGAGTTCATTTATGCATGTGTGCAGTTCTTAAAACTCATCACTCAAATTGTTAGCTTTGCTTAGAGACCTTGTCAAAATAAAAATCAACTGCCTTTTATGTTTTATTAAACACAAATTACATTTATAATACAAAAATTAAATTATGATCTTGGTCGTTCCTTCTTTTCTTTGTATAAAGCTAAGAGGGAAACATTTGCAACTTTAACGACCTGCAACATCAAAACATTAAAATTAAACATAACCAATTGTTAAAGAACCCACCTTAAATCTAACTCCAGGAATATCACCAACAGCATGACCTTTACGACCGAATCCTGCAACTAGAACTTCATCGTTTTCTTCAATGTGATTTAAACAACCGTCACGTGGCACGAACGCCGTAATTTTCTTTCCGTTCTTGATCAGCTGTACCCTGACACACTTGCGGATGGCAGAGTTAGGCTGCTTGGCTTCGACACCTCTACAAGAAGGAATCTTTTAGCACAAAATAATGATAAAATGGAAACTGATCATTAGGGGGCACTGCTGACGATAGGTAAGAACGCTGCGCACAGAATTTTCCTGTGATTGGCCTCGAATATAAACCATTCACATAGAAATTCTGCGCACAGGGAACTTGTGGTTTTGGCTGTTGGGTACATATCAGAGCGTAAAGCCTATCAAATAAGCTTCCCAATGGTTCAGGACCCAGTTTTATATAGCACCGCTTTTTTTTCCACACTGTGTTGCCATGTTGAGCTAATCAGTGGTCTCGCAATGCATTACATTTACAAACGAATGGATCAGGAAGTACTAAACTAGCACATTTCTAACCTCAAATTATCGTATATACTCACACTTTTTCTAAGACGATTCCCTTAGCATGAGAGGCACCACCAAAGGGATTAGCCTTCCAGCGGGTTCCCAAATGGGCTTTTTTGTAATCCTTGTCGGCCCATCGTTGCTCACGACGATGGTTCACATGTTTTCTTGCGGTTCGCAAACCTCGAGGTTTTCCTGCAAAAATATAAGTTGCATTTAAAAATATTACGAATTTCGATTAAAGTGGAGTTTACTACACTAAATCCTGCTGTAAGATCGTACAATAAGATTGAATTTACAATAGGATGATGATGATTACTATTAAGTATCAAAATGTTTTGGCAACAACAGTAGCAGTTTACAAAGTTTTAACAACTGTATACCTACATAAATACACCATTACATATTTTACATACACCTAAGAAGTTATATTTACGAATAGATACCATTAAATTGATCTGTATTTTGGAAAGTTCTTGATTTTCAATAAAAATAACACTCACCCATGTTGTAGCTTCTCTTGGAGAACCGGAAAGAGTATTTCTCTGCCAAACTAATAACTCCATTAATCACTAAGTAGGTGGGTTCTAATACCAACCTGGCAAACTTATGCACTTTGCGTTGAAGTAACCAACATTATATAAATGACCGTTATTTAAGTTCTATACGTTTTTTTTATTAGCTAAATGGATGTGTTAAGTTGTACCCCTGCAGCTTTCAGTTATAACTTTTAGGAAATTGCTTCAAAATTAAAATCGTCTAAGGGAAATTTTTATTAGAGTGTTGGCGGGAGGAGAAAATTGATCGCCAATGAACAAGAAGAATTGCCCGATTTGACAGTGGGGAAGCGCACTTTTTGTATATTTTTTTAAAGCACCATAATCGAGTTTTGATGCTGTGTAGCTTTTTTTGCCCACCTATTCTGGACCGAGCTTTTGCACTTAGGCATTCTAGCGGATATCGCGTCTTTTTCCCTTGAAATAGAGGTAATGTAAAATTGTAGGTAATAGAATAAGGTTAAGGTTGTTTTGTTTATTTTGGTTTTTTTGACAGAAGCTAAAATTTAAAAAAATAACATTGTTTATGTTCAGGATATTTGCTCTCTTTTACAGTTTTGAATACCTTTTGTAGGCTTACTGTGAGTTTCTTTCATGAGACCCACGTATCATGGAGAATGAGGAGCAGGAAGTCGAGTTTCAATCATCACTGGAACCTGACGTTATTATTGATGATGACTCGGTATGTACAGGCATTAGTTCCACATTTTTTAGGTTTTAGCGCTTTAGGACGGCATATGCTTCTGTTAAGAATGGGTTGACATGAGATATGAAATTGAAAATCATTACAGATTCATGTATCTGTCACTTAAAAAAAACTGTGATATTGAGCATAACCCAGTTATGACGGGAGTATTTTTAGAAGTACACATTGCTAATGATGCTGTAGCAAGCTGACACCTTATTTATTGGAACACAGCAGATTTTTTATGTATGCATAAATGTAGTTGGCATTTTGTATACGGCTCTTATTATAATGTATGATCAACGTGTTAATGACCAGTTTCTCTTTCCTAGTATATAAAGAAATGTCACTAATTCACAGATACATGTCAGAGAAATAATAAACAAGAAACTTGCTGCTAAAATTCTTCAGCGGCTGTTCCTGTTTATTCTTTGCTGCAGTCAAGCATCTACCTTCATGCATTAAAGTGCATTATAAATGAACAATTCTGCTGTATCTTTATAATTTTAACACTGATCTGGGCTAAACTTCAATATAGCGTCCCCAGTCACACACATATACTTGAATCTTTTGGTCTGGGAGCTATAATTTTAGGTTAGCTGCAGTTTAAGATTTGTGTGTACGTAGTACACAATGTTCTATCATTTGACTGCTTTTCGGGGGTTTTCTGCGCTTGTACGCCGAACCCAGTGGAGACGCTATACTGAAGTTTACCCCTGATCTGTAGGGTAATGGTATGAAATTGGCAGAAAATATCTATTGTATAATCTGTTCAGTAAACGTAAAATCACAGTGGCCTTCGATTTCCAAAATTTCATGAGTGTACTTCCAAAATTCATCTTTGTCAAGGAATGTACCTACACAAAGTTACAAATTCATGTTCTTTTTTGGGTATTTCACCACTCCGAAAAATTAAAAATATAAAATATTTAACGTTTTGAGGAACAATCTGCCCTCGCTATCAATGATTAACATTTAAAACTAAAAATTAATAAGCTACAAAAAGGTTTTAGAGGATATCTTAAAAAGATACTGAAACAAATACATTAAGGGTGTGACTGCTTTTAAGGCTATTATACAAATACCCTATTGGATACTATTGATGTAGCGTTTATTAATAGGTATTTTTATTACATTTTATAAAAGTTTAGACAAGAATTTCCGAAAAAATATTTACTTTGACACTGAAATAATGAGAAATATTAATTGTCATTGATTGTCATTTTTAAATTCAAACCGGCCTTTATGCAGGTGTGGAAAACTTTCCAAGACAAAATATAGAATCAATAGTACAAAAATGGTATGCATATAAAGACAGATCAATAAAAAAACCAATTAGGGCAGGCTGTGATATGTGTTATACGTTTGGCAGTACTGAAGTGTATTGTCAGTCTATGTCAAATTCGAGATTTGCAGGTTAGGTTTTATGTCAGTGTCTGTCAAACACCAAACAAAACCTAACCTACTAATCTCGAATTTGACATAGACTGACAATACACTTCAGTACTGCCAAACGTATAACACATATCACAGCCTGCCCTAATTGGTTTTTTTATTGATGTCTGTACTAACTTCAAAAAAATTAATTGCCCAGTAGCCAAGTACATTTTACCTGACAAAAGGTCATGTAGTTTTGAATTTTGGATATGTTGTATGTACTTAGGCCGTTATTAAAAATCCAAGTTTTTCAATTTGGCGCGCCTGTGCGCGCGTTAGTACACTCACTTTTGTGTTACTTTTTTTGGTTTTTGCTCAATAACTCTTTACTGCTGCATCCTATGGAAAAATTAGTCCCATCTGTTTTGGCAGAGCATAAAATTTGCTACAATTTACTCCACGTAACATTTTTTTCTAAACCTCATAGTTACCGAAATACATAGCGTCAAAGCACAAAAATTTTCAAAAAGTTCAGGAAAACTACCACAAAAAATACAGTGTCTATCATCTTAATGGTGTATTGCTTCAATTTGAAGACAAAATAAGTAACACTTCATTGCCATATGATAGATATGTGCATAAAAAAAGTACAAATAAGACCACAAAAAGAATTATGTATATCTAAAGTAAGTTTTTTTCCTATAAAAATTCTCAAGGTCAAAGAATTTAGGGTTTATGTTGAGGCGGCTCCACACTATGCGTCAAATGCCTTCCAACGCTGGACGCTTGATGGTTTGACGCATAGTGTGGATGATAGACAATTGGTGAGCGTTGAGTGTCCAGCCTCCAACGTTGGCATTGGAAGACGTTCGGGCTGTTGTCGGTATTTTTGTCGCGAGTCAAAGGAACCCTCAAACGTTGGAATGTGCCAGTATCACATTTCGCCGTCGTCTAGACTATGCGTCCAGCATATTTTGAATTCGACACTGATTCCATACAATACACTCAGTCATTATCCGGCTCTCTGTGCATGCGTCCTGACATATGTTTCTGCACTAATTTTGTAATTTATTTAATAATACAATACCATCCACCACCTTCTACGACGTCTCTTTTTCTTTGATTTTCTCAACAAAAGAGCACAACAAGATAGCACTACAGTGGCAGCTGCAATAAGCACAGTATCGTCGTCCTCCATGATAAATGGATTTGAAATGACTGGCCAGAAATCATTGGCAAATATTTGAGCCAACGCTGGTTGCTATGTTGGACGTAATGTTCTACGCATTGTCTGAAGTAAACATTTGGCAAACGTACCAAGGCAAACATTTGGTGCAAATGTTTGAGCCAACATTGGAACCAACGCTGGACGCATAGTCTGGAGCCGCCTTTGGCATAACTTGGATTCCTTTAAAAAATATATGTTGGTAAAATTTGTTTTAGTAACTTTTTAGAACTAAAAATTGGTGGGAAATTTAAAATCTGGCATTAAAGTTCTATGTAGTACATCAAAAGCTTGCTAATCTTTCGTACACGTCTTCTTCTGGTATGTTAGGATGCAGATCCAACAGTTCCCCCGAACACTTCAGAAATACTTTTTTTACATTTAATTCTAAAGGATACCGTTTTTTACGCGTATTCAGTTTCAAAAAAGAAAAGCTGACAATTTAATTTTAAATGTCAAAATGACACAAGTTTTTTACAAAAAACCTGACGAAAATAAATTTTCTAATAATTTTAAGAAACGCAGTTTTGCCAATTTTAAATTGACCTTGAAAATTTTTATAGGAAAAAGACGTACTTTAGTATAAGTCTATTCAGTAAACGCAAAGTGGCCTTTGATTTCCAAAATTTCATGAGTTTACTTCCGGAATTTATCTTTGTCTAGGAATGTACTTACAAAGAGTTACTAAAACAAATAGGTTAAGGGTGTGACATTTACCTCCCATCTGCCATAAATGTTGTAATGAACAACTTTTAAGATATTATACAAATGCTGTGTTGGATACAATTGACGTTGCGTTTATTAATAGGTAGTTTTATTACATTTTATAAAACTTCAAGTGATATTTTCTAGAAAAATATTTACTTTAATACTGACAATGAGAAATACTAATTGTCATTTTTAAATTCAAATCTGCCTGTATGCAGGTGTGGAAACCTTTGCAAAACAGAATACAGAATCCCTAATACAAAAATTATATGCACATGCCAACTTCAAAAAAATTAAAATGTTTTTGTATTTACCGGTTTCAGGATGTTAAGCCTTTGTTTACATATACAAAAGTGGGCTGGTAACTAGGTCATAACTTATCTGTAGGGTAATGGAATATTACCCTACATGGCAACCATATAGCAACCGATAAACTATTGAACATATCACCGATATTATGAGTCATAACAGCCTTAGAAGTTTTAAAATCCTCGCTCTACGAGCTCGGATTTCAAAACATCTGCGGTAGTTATGATACTCATAAGCATAACATTCCTAGATATGTTAATAGCTATTACTGAATGCTCTATATGCTTTGAATTTCCCCATAATGCAATACCAATAACAATCTAGTGGCACATAAAAATTTACATGCAAACAAAATTCAAAACCTACTAGATGAAATTCTTTTTATTGGCTCAAACAATACATTTACAAAATAAGGCATACAAACAAACAAAAAGAAATATTTACATTAGTTTAATTTAAAGACAAAACGAAATAATTTTGTATGAAAAATCAAATAATACAAAATAATAATAATACAAATTAATACAAAGAAAGCGTACACACAAACACAATTTTTTATATAGAAATGTTAGACTTTTGATCTTTTGGTTCTAGCTGTAGTGTCACTTTCATCACTTCTATAGCAAAGGTAAAATGTTCAGTGTCTTCTTGAGCAATCATCTGATCAATTATTGAAATCACTTCTTCTTTTATTTCATCGCCGTTTGTAATAATCTCAGGAACATTTAGGCATGATTGTCCACAACAATGTCATTAATTGATTTATCATTGTTTTTTATTAGATGACCATTGTTTTTGTGGTCATGGCTACTTTATAATTGCACGTATTAAATGACAACCAAAACTCTTTTATGGGCATTGTAAGGTAAACGACTGCTTTTAGGCTTAAGAATTAAGAGTACACTATTTTTATGCTTTTTAATTCTCTTTCAGGTAATAACCTAAAATTTAAAAAAAATGTTAAATTTAACGAAGTTTCTCTTTCTTTCTCCCCTTCCTTGTACCCTTGCGGGCGTCGGATTAGGGTTGCTTATCCAGTCGTCCATTTTTTCCACTCTTTTCAGCTAGTTCCTTCATCTCATTCACTGTTTTCCCTTTATCTTTTCCTATTTCTGCTATTTGTTGTATCCATTTCTTCCTAGGTCGTCCTCTTCTCCTTTTCTTATAATGTTTTGTTTCCCATACTTTTCTAGTCAATCTGTCTGGGCTCATTCTTGTCATGTGACCGAACCAGCTAAGTTGTTTTCTTTGTACCTTACTCGTTATTGACTCCTGTTCTACCATTTCCCTTATTGTTCTATTGGTTAGTCTATCCCACTTTGTTTTCCCAGCTATTCTTCGTATGTGCTTCATTTCCATAGCTTCTATCTTCCCTGCGTGTTTCTTCTGTATCGTCCAGTTTTCACATGCGTATAATAGTGTTGGGATAGTTATTACATTATGGATTCTTAATTTTGTTTCTTGTTTCAGTTCCTTCTTCGATAACAGTGGTCTTAATGCATAGTAGAGTTTAGTTGACTTCCTCCCTCTGTTTGTTAATTCTGCGTCTATGTTGCCATCATTTGTTATTAGACTCCCTAAATATTCATAGGTTGTCACTTCCTCCAATGTTGTGCCCTTGCACTTTACTGTTGTTTTGTCTTCATGCTTCTTATTTATCACCATTATCTTACTTTTCTCTGTATTTATTTCCATTTTCATTCGTTCTATTTCTTCTGTCCATATGTTCACTAGTTTCTGCATCTTCTTTCTTGTGTCTGCTATTAACACTATATCGTCTGCATTTTTTTAAACATAGAAGAACAAATTCTTATGTCACTAATGTCATTAATTGATTTATCATTGGTTTTTACTAGATGACCATTGTTTTTGTGGTCATGGCTACTTTATAATTGCACGTCTTAAATGACAACCAAAACTCTTTTATGGGCATTGTAAGGTAAACGGTTGCTTTTAGGCTTAAGAATTAAGAGTACACTGTTTTTGTGCTTTTTAATTCTCTTTCAGGTAATAACCTAAAATTTAAAAAAAAAGTTAAATATTACGAAGTTGAGTTAAAAAAAAATTTCAAAGATAGGTAAAGTGCCCCTTACAGTCAAGTCTAGTTTATCAAATTTTGCCTATTAGTGCAGTACATAATAGTAAGTACATATACCAAAATTCAAATTGAGATCTCAACATTTGTTGAAATTAACAAAAAAATAAAAAGTTAAAAAATTAACTTCAAGGCCCTATAACTTCTTACTGAAGGGACTTTGTACTAAGGTATATTAGGTTATCGATTTATTATAATATAAGGAATCTATGACTAATCGGTGTCCCATTCTTTTTGGGACAACCTGTATATCGATAAATATTAATAGTTACTTATTGATATTTATCGATATGTATCGATAATTATTGATAGTTATTGATATTCATCGATATTTGATGCTGAGTTACATTTACTTTATTTGTCACTCATAAATTCCTTAAGATTTGCTACGCGGCATTTTGAACTAGTCTCTTCCTGCTGGATTTAAGTTAGTGAAGCATTTGTGTGTTTAGGGTTTGTGTTCAGGTTATTAGCGCAGTAGCCGTTTGGGGCATTTTCGTGAGTAGACTTTTGGTGAGCGTTAAATGTATTATAATATGAACAATGAATTAATACGCACGTAGAACAGTTGTTCAGATTTTTATGTATTCAATTTACATGTTCTAAAAAATCTCCTCATTTAGACAGCTGTAAAAAAACAACTACAGGATTTTTGTAACAGTAATTCATTAACAGGGCTAGATTAGAGTTTCTTGAAGCCATTTAAGTAGATATTAATTAGAATTGAAAAATATTTCTCCTTAAAAGCGCCTTGTATAAAACAAAAAATTAGGCAAACATACTACTTTCGGTAAATATTAAAAAATCTAAAGAAGTAATTAAAAGTTTATATTATTTTTTCCAGTTAGAAATCGTTAGTCTTCATATAAAAAAAAATTAATTTTAATATTAAGTTTTGGTATGTGAAATTTTGAAAAATATTTAAAAAATTGAAAAATTATATTCGATATCAGAATTTCAATATCGCCCAGCCCTACGTAAGACACATAGACCATTTTGTATGCAATTGGCCTTGGCACATGGACCCCAAAACAAGTGATACTTGAAATTTGCTGGAGGTGGCACTTAGAGCCTTTTGAATTTCCACCCTTCCATTTGACCTGTAATTTTTAGTTTTCAAAATATCGCAAAAAAACTTAAATTTGAAGTTTTGGTTTTGATTTTTTTATTTGAAAATAAATCAACTTAGCCATTTTTAACCAGAACATTATTGAGACTTTTTTCAATAGGGAATTCAAAATAGTAATTTACGTTACAAGACCGGAATGTAGTGTTTTGCAGGTCGAGCCAAGTAGAAGCTCTGGGAGACCTGCAAAACACTTTCCGGTTGTGTGTCGTACAATATTTTTTTTACAACATCCGAGTCCATACTTTCAAACTCGAGAATTCACTTTCGCAAACTCAAAAAAATTATGACATTAGTATCTATTATTTGACTTATCCAAACAATAACACACACTTGATTCCATAGTAACAAAGGCATCAGGGATCGGCAAAAGCTTTTACCGGTCCCTGATGCCCGTTTTCCGATCTTGACCGGCAAAACGTTACTTTCTGGCAAAAAATTTTTCCAGAAACCGCATATTTTCTGGTCGGTCATAAAACAATAATATTACAATTTATTGCTCTAGCACTAAGGATAGCGAAAAATCGGTTCTACTTTTTTTTTTTACACCATATTGGATTTTCTTTTCTATGAATGTAAATTTTTTTCTGATTACTAAAATGTATGTCACTTTATGTTTTAGTAATTAATCACTTTATTGAAATATTTAGCTTCTAAGTGTTATTTTGAAGGAGGAAGAAAATAAGAGCACTGAAAGCAAAACCGACAAAACTATTTAATTATTATTCATAAAAAAAAATTATAAAAGCAATGAAATCAGAACAAAAACATTACAAAAAAATCTGTAAAGGGGTTGTATGTATTCCGCTGGGGTTTGAACTCCGTCGTATCTGCGTGCGATTGTAACCGCATCGGTAACTCGTACTACGCCATTCAGCCTTATTGAATTGAGTGCGGTGCGCACCTCTATTTAACAGAACGGTCTTATTGTTGAAACGTTTCGACCCTTGCGACATTATCTGTTGTGTTCTATTTTCGGCAAGTGTAAAGCCTGACCTATGTGAAAATTATTACTTCCATGTATTTCAAAGTTAACGCAAAAATAAATAAAACTTAATTTTTTTAGGTGCTTACCCTGTATATATTTGTCTGAAATTTGCTCGGTTTCATGCCAGACAAACATATAATCTGCATGCAAAATAACGTCATCCTCCAACAAATAGTTTTCGAGTTATACTGCCGACAGACAGACAGGCGGAATTGAGAAAACCTGTTTTTTGTCATCTAGGCACTCTGAAACGTGAAGATCTGAAGAAATCTCGGTAGGTGATTTTTTCGCGATTACATACTTCCTTCGTCCTTTAGATGAGGGAAGTAATAAATAGGAGGGAGTTGGTCTGTCATGCTTTTAGCGGAGATGCCTTGATATGAAGCAATTACATAAATAGTCTTCTCCGCGAATATTTATTGTGAAAGATTAGGTGGCAACATGTTTCAAAACCAAACTGGTTTCATCATCAGGCCATAATCATCTACAGAGCCATATAGTTAAAAATGATCTACATAGTAAAGGAAACCACTTACTGTTATTAGTAATCGGATTACATGTCAAAGTGTGACAGGCATTGAGGATGTCTGTAGTAACTAGATCCAATGACAATAAAATTATCAGAGTAATTTAAAAAAGACAAAAAGAAGACAAAGTAAGGGACGGAAACAGCAAGAAAATGACTAGGTAAATCATTTTATATTCAAAGAAATGTAATTAGTATCAAAATCTGTGACTCATTATTATTGGACATAATTTCAAAAGTTTCGAGTAAATTTAACAAAATACCTTTATTAGCTAAATGCAAAATTTTGTAATCTTTATTAGGATCAAAACTGTGGTTAGAATGCAAAATGTGACTGTACGTCCATTTTGACCAATATAAAAACAGTCGCACGACGAACAGTCAATACGGCACACACCAGATCGTTCTATTAAAGGGGTGGGATCTTTGTTGAAGACCACCAATTTCTGCTCTGTCTCAAAGAAGTCGTGATATTTTGCTGCAATTTGTTTATATCAGCTGGTACAGTTTTATAAATGTTATTGTTCAACGGGAATAAGCCCGGAGACCACGCTGACCACCGTATGGCATCACTATGTCTTCGCCCTCGTTAATCAAACTGAAAATTCATGAAAAAAAGTATGACTTTCAAAACTAGTTGTACAAATTACTATTTTAAATTCCATGTTCAAAAGTGTCTGAATAATGTTTTGATAAAAAATGGCTAAGTTGATTGGTTTTCATCATTGTTATTTTTCAGTTTAGGTGTTTACTACTGTTATTACTTTTTGTTTCTATTATATTGTGTAATGGGGTTTTCCCGTGGAATAAATAAATAAATAAATAAATAAATAAATAAAAATAAAATAGAAATACAGTCACACCTCGCCGTTCGTGGCTTTGTGGTTCGCTGATTTGATTTTACGCGGGGCACCTTTGTGCTCCCTTTTCTTTGTCGTTTGCGGATATTTGCTTTGCCGTTCGCGGGGTGGAATTGCCAACGTTAACTGTTTTAACGTTTACACTAATCTGACGTTAACTTTAATTCGCTATTAAAATAAACAAAAGCGAATAAAAATTAGTTTACTAATGAATAATATGTCATAAGCGCCAACGTCAGGTTAGTGACCTTCATAAGACCGGCTGTAAGTAAATAAAGCAGACGTATGCGGTTTATGTCATGAACACCTAAATAACATTATTTATCACGAACTTGTAAACACACTTATCGAGCCTATTCCTTTGAATCCCTTATTGCCAAATTGGACCTGAAATAAATTCTAAAATTTAATGTTTTTTGTTTTAGTGTTTTTTGCTTTATATTTTATGTTTTGAAAATGTACGTATTTGAATATGTGTTGAAAATGTGCGTATTTGCATGTTTGTATACGCACGTTTATGTATTTTTGAATTTTTTGAAGTTGCATAGTATAATTAAATCTAGTTTATAGAACCTAACCCCGTTTTTATCATTTATGTGTTTACTCGCGCATCGCGGTTTTGCGCTTCGCGGCATTCTTCTGGAACGTAACCCCCGCGAACGGCGAGGTCTGACTGTAAAACCAAAATTGCAAATGTCAGTTTTTTTGCGATACATAATTTGAGAACTAAAAATGATACGTAAAATTTCTTTGCAGATTATTAATAAGCACAAAAATACACAACTTTGTCTTAATTTAAATGAACTTCGTATCTCTTAAGATAACCGAGATCCCCATGCTTAAGCTCAAAAATCGTACACCCTGTATACACGGTAGGAAAAAACGCTATTGTACCCATGGTGTAAATTTGAAGCCCTTTTCTCTCCTGTAGTGTATTACTCATACTAATAATTTCAACGTATAGTTACATTATGTTTTATATTGCGTAATCCTTGAATTGCATTTGGCAACTAATTATACTTCCCTAAGCCTTGTTAAGGTTAAAATACAGTGTGAGTTGAGAAAAATATTAAGGAAATAATCTTAATTTAATTTTATATAAAATTATTAAAATTTGTCATTTAACAAATTGTTTTAAATTGCACAAATTAAGATTTATTAACATGTTACTGATAGGTGCAGCGAAAATTAAGGAATTTTTTTTCAGAAATAAAATTCAATAGGGCACAAAATTGGTCTTTCATATTTACTATTTAATACATTTTGATTTGTTGATTTGGAAAAAATCTTTAGCTCTCTACTAACTCTTATATCAAACAAAAATTGAAACGGTTTTTTTAAAACTCAACTTTTTTCAAATTCTTCCATCTTCAGTTCTCTATTACCTGTTAAAAATATGTTTCTATTTTTTCAACCATTGTAATTTTTCTTTTATTTCTTGTATTGTCTGTTTTGTTTTTGTGGGGGATAAATTATTCCCACTGCAATTTTTGTAATGTTTTCTGACAGGCTCTTTTTGTGATTTCTCACAACACGTAGAAAAAAACTGGCACTTTCTTCTCGCAATGTTAAATAGTTTGACCACCTCCTTTTTGAAAACATTTAGTTTGATGTAGTTTTAATTTTTTTTTTACATTTTAACCTATTGTCATGACTATGAATGAGTTGCAAGACCCGATCATGTAACACAATAAGGATCGGAGCCTTCTAAATTTTCTCAATTTATTTGGCAAGTTGTGAGATATTTCCATGACATATGGTTTTTTTATGATTTATCAAACTTCAATTGATTTGAGTAAATGTATAATACTTCAGCATTTTTTCAATGGTAGATAAAAATATACAGGTTAGGAGGTCTGAAAATTGAGTCAATTTTATTCCTAGTAATATTTAACGTAGGTATACTCAAACTTATTTTACGTTTAAAATAAAGAAAATACAACTAATTAATATTGTCAATATTGTGCAGGTGGTTCATATTGCAGCAACGCTAATCAGACGTCTGGAGTGAAGTGGCGAATTAAGTACAACCATTTCTCCAAAAACAAATTTCAACTACTTCAAACCCAATTCAATAAAACGTACCCTTGATGATTGACGAAAAACCAAAAAACTCTGGTATAAATTATTAGTGTCTTTAATTTTCTCAAAAATATAAAAGCTGTTAGAAGGCTAAAAATGTTATGTGAGCAGAATCACGTTACAGCAAAAATTAAATTTTTTAGAACATTTTTATAAATAAAAAATTCAACTGAAAGTCTTGCATTTGTGTATTTAGACAAAACACGAATAATCAAAATGAATCCACTATTCGTCAATGGATGCACAAATCAGATTTAAAAAGGAATCTATCCAAAATTAGAAGTGAGAGGAAAATATTTACACTTTTACATGTGAGGGCTTCCAAGAGAGATATTCAACCCCATTTCGTGTTACTAATGGATCCTTCAACTGTGAGGGCTTACTTTTTGCTTTTTGGAAGGGCATCGAGTGTTGTTTAGTTCTCATAATAACGACAACTAATCTGACATTTTTCAAAATTTGGCCAAGTGGCCAATCTAAATGTGTGGTGATTACGGACAATGTAGCGTATCATTTGGTGCAATTGGATAAACTTCTTACATTTTCTTGCAACAAAAGTCAAATACAAGAATGGTTGGTTAATCATAATATCAAAATTGAGGGCGAAAATATGAAAGAAAAAACGCTTTAGGACTTAATAAAACTTATTAGGTTAAACAGCGATAAACATTATGTAATTGATGGCATTTTGAAAGAACATAGGCATGAGATACTTACAATAGCCCTATACCATTACCAATACAACCCAATATAAATAACTTGGGGGGGAGTGTAAAATCTATTACAATAAACATATAAATTCTCAGCCTTTGTTCAAGCACAGAGTTGCTATTTTATGGTGTGAGAGTCTTTTAAAATATGTCGGAGATGTGGCAACATTTTTATAACCATTGCGAAAAACATGGGAGAACTTTCGAATGAAAATATTTGACCATTTACTGACAACAGAATCAGAGAATGATAGTGATTCTGATTCTATCGATGAAATAATGGAAGTGGAAACCGGAATTTACATTTTACCTTCAAAATTCTTGGTAAATATACGTATAGCAATATTTGGAAATCTAGACCCTCCTCAAATGTCACTAAGTTTCTTAGTTCCACTGTAATTCACATCAGAC
Organism: Agriotes lineatus; assembly: GCA_940337035.1. Classification (NCBI taxonomy): domain Eukaryota; kingdom Metazoa; phylum Arthropoda; class Insecta; order Coleoptera; family Elateridae; genus Agriotes; species Agriotes lineatus. Next base: position 248,531,557 of record OW679194.1, read on the forward strand.
ATAGAGAAGAAAACAACTCTGTTAAATTTGAGTAAGATGTAGTAGTTCGTTAACGAAGAGCAGTGAAATATAAATTAATCCTATAATAGTTAAAAATGTTCAATGAAATAAGAAAGTTTCTAGAACATCCTGACATTACTGTGATTGAAATTCGCAGAAGGAAATTGGAACCTTCATGGTTATTCAAGTTGGCAAATCTGAACATTAAATGTTTTTGTCACTTTTAAAATGTGTTATTCAAACATTGTTACTTTATAGTGGAGTAGATCTGGGTTTGGAAACGAACTCTCTCTTTTCGAAAAATTTTTTTTTGTGATTTCATGGAGGTGGAGTTCCTCTTTCAGATGTTCACTATGGGAAGACTACCGAATTACCGTTCAAAGATATGGGAAAACGGATTTTTCGCAAATAACTCGCTGCGTTTCGTCCCGATCGGAACAGTTTATAGGAGATAAAATAAAGGGCTCGCAAATACAAACAAAATGAACTTTGGTTAGTCCAAATCGGTCCAGAGGTTCGTGAAATATTGCTTTTTGAAGGTCGAAAAACTGCGTCTGGAATTTCGCCGCTGCGGGAACCCCGCCTTGTTCGCGGTTTTCGCGGGGAAGATATTGACCTAGCGACTTTATTTTTTTCCTCTGTTAGGTAATCACAATCAAAATATTTTGTCCAAATTTCAAGTTGCTTGGTCAATTAGGAGGGTGGGGGAGGGAAAACAATAAAAAAAACTTTGATCGGGGCGAACTTTTTTATTATTGGCCGATCCGAGTCACCCAAACTGGAAAATCTTCGTTAATTGTTTCGCTACAAGATGAGTCGGGGGTGACCAAGATTTTCGCGAAAATGGGAAAATCGCGGCAATTTTCCGATTTGTAAAATTTTATTTCTTCGTTTTCGCGGTGAACAAATGGAGTGGGAGACAATTTTTTTTGTAACCAGATTGCAATTTTTTTTCCCTTGACGATGAGCTCCCTAAGAACCCGGTAGGACAATTATTAAGGGAGGGAAAGAGTTGAACGCGTTTTGCCCTGAAGATGGACAATGGATAGGGCTAGCGACTTTGGGCAAGGCTCATATTCTCAAGGGTAATGAATTTCCATTCATTATTTTTTTATCGCGAAGTGCTATCTTGATTAGGGGCTGCACGGGCGCTTGATATGTTTATCCCTCTCCTCTCTCTACTCTCTTGCAAATCCATATTCACGCTCTTCTCGTCTGTGTGTACCGGTGAGCGGGAACTCCTAATAAACATACCACGCGCGTGCAGTCCCTAATCAAGATAGCGCTTCGCAATAAAAAAAGTAATGAAAGAGAATTGATTATCGTTGAGAATGAGCTCTGCCCGAAGTCGCTAGCCCTATCGGTTGCCCTTCTACAGGGCAAAACGCGTTTACCTCTCTCCCTCCCTTAATAATTATCCTACCGAGTTCTTAGGGGGCTCATCTTCAAGGGAAAAAATTGCAATCTGGTTACAAAAAAAAAAACTGTCTCCCACTTCACTCCTTCACCGCGAAAATGAAGAAATAAAATTTTACAAATCGGAAAATTGCTCGCGATTTCCCCATTTTCGCCCCCGACTCATCTTCTAGCGAAAAAATTAGTGAAGATTTTCCAGTTTAGGTGACCCGGATTGGCCAATAAATAAAAAAGTTCGCCCAGATCAAAGTTTTTTTATTGTTTGCTCTCCCCCTCCCCTCCTAATTGACCTAGTGACTTGAAATTTGGAAAAAATATTGTTATTGTGATTACCTAACAGGGAAAAAAATAACGTCGGTAGGTTAATATCTTCCCCGCGAAAAACGCAAACACGACCCGCGGAGGGTTCCCGCCGCGGCGAAATTCCGGACACAGTTTTTCGACCTTTAAAACGCAATATCTCGCGAACCGCTGGACCGATTTCGACCAACCAAAGTTCATTTTGTTTGTATTTGCGAGCCCTTCATTTCATCTCCTATACACTGTTCCGATCGGGATGAAACTCAGCGAGTTATTCGCGAAAAACCCGTTTCCCCATATCTTTGAACGGTGATTTCTCCCCCTTCACACCTCCGGTAGTCTTCCCATAGTGATCATCTGAAAGAGGGACCCCGACTCTATAAAATCACAAAAAAAAATTCTAAAAGAGATGAGTTCGTTTTTTGGGGTTTTTTTTCGCCAGATCTACTCCACTATTATGTTTCTCCTGGAATAAATAATTGATTTATGCTCGGTATTATAAAACTTTTTATTCCTTAAATAAAATTTACTTTGAGAATAAATTAATTTATTCCGTAGATTTGAGTATTATAAACGCAAAATAACTTTATTCAGCTAATAAAGTAAACAAAAGCGCATCAAAACGTTAGTGCTTATGACATTTTATTCATTAGTAAACAAATTTTGATGCGCTTTTTTTTATTTGCCTATTAGTTTACTAGGGAAGTAAATTTACTCCACAAATAGTTATCTACTGTTTTATTGATCGTTTATAATACTGACCATTAATATTACTAAATTATTATTTGTCACCATCTTCTACATTTATCTTAAATGATTCAATAAAACATTTAGTTGTTTCCAACTACATGTAATTATCGTTATTTATTGAAGTACATTTACTAACAATGAAATATTTACAGATGTATTCATATTTAATTAATCTCAAAATAACAAATACAGTCAGCCAAAATAAGTTTTTCGCAATGATTACAATAATTTTGCCACATCTCGTTAACCTTTTTATGTTTGTAATTCGTTGATTTAATAATTTTGAATAAAGTAGTTTCTCTGCTTTCAATTTCAAATTTGTTTTTGTGTCGGTTAATAGTCTTATGCAAGTAAAATGTTTATTTTTCAATTGTATTACCAAATATGATGGTTGCAAATCTTCCCTGAACATGTAATATGTGAATATGCCCATTTTTGTATGTTTAGCAGAAATAGAAATTTAAAAATTGTTGGGTCATTCTTTTAAAACATTTTTTATAATCCAGTCTGAAACCTACATTAAGCAGTGATTAATGTTGAGATTCATTTCATATCTATACATAGTTACCTCAAATATACAAGGCACGCTCAAATATAAATGATAGTTTAATATTTATTCAAAAACAAAACATAAAGGCTCTAATGTTTTTCATGTCATATCAATTTTTAAATCGTAGTCAGCGTGTGAATAGCGAAATGGTGCTTAAATTCTTATGGTTTGGTATCTTTCTTGATAAGAAATTTACTAATAATGCGTTATTCGACGTTTGAATGCGCTCCCACTTCACTCATGATTGCCAAATGAAAGAAAATGAGTTGTGATGACTGAATCAAGTTAGGATTTGTTCCACAGCATTAATTAATGTATATGTTATGAACAAGGATCGAATTCGCTCAATGTGTGAAAAAACTGACCATAACGAGTTCTGAGCAATGGTAAACATCCAAAGATCAAAATTATGCGTCGTGGGCGTTTCAAAACAGCCACAACGCATCATGGGCTTTAAAAATAACTAAAACACAAATTTCGTGTTGTGGATCCTTGCAAAATGACCACAATGCGTTCTGGCAGTTTATTGTGTATGATAACGTCTTGATCTTTATCTAAACATCCACTACTGCTTAAATTAGCATCCATAAAAACTTAAAACACTGTTAATCTTACTAAACTCGCTACTAGAAGGGAACGTGGTGACCTCATTGAAACTTACAAAATATTAACCGGTAAATACAATTGCAAGTTGCTGTCAGATATTTTTCTGCCTAACACCAATCCTCAGCTACGTGGCCACAAAATGAAATTGAACAAAGACAGCTTTAAAACCGATTCAAGAAAATACTTCCCGTCAAATAGAGTGGTAGATGCCTGGAATAAATTGCCACAAGATGTCATTGATGCCTCAACTGTTGTTAGTTTCAAAAATAAATTAGACAAGCATTTTGCAAGACTGATGGTTGCTGATTAATGAATTATTTTCTAATTTGTTATAAACAGGATCAAACTTAAAATAATTACCATGTTGCGTTATTATTATTGAATTATATTTATGTTACTTATAATAATTACCATGTTATTTTATATATTACTGAAGTGTACTTATGTTGTAGTTTTTGTAATTATGTTTATTTTACCATATTTACAGCACAATGTAATTATTATCACGGCTTAACAGCTTGCTGCCTGCCGATGTATTTTTGATAATAATAATAATAATAATAAATATGTTCCAGAGAGGCAATAAATATGCCGGATGGTCATTTTTAATCCTGGAGATAAGACGTAACTTATGTCACTATGTATGACTATTTTTGACTTTGTTTCTGAGCTGTCAAAATGAATTAACATTTTCTTTAGCATTTTCTAAATGGGAATTTTGCGGCCACAGCAGAAAATTGCATAAAATATATGTCATTAAACTATTTTATCATTTATTACCATGAATTTAATATGAAAAGTTAAAAAAAATAATTCGCAGTTTCCTTCACAGGGTCTTGCATCCCTAACACTTGCGAATGTGGAGAGCTGACTGTTCTTTTCTTTTACCATTTTCAGTCTATTGTAATAATAATAATACTTGTCTAGTCCTCTCGTGTGTAATTATTTGTATGATATTTAATACATTAAACATTATTACAGGATGAGGACGACGAATTTTACGAAAGTGAGGAACAGGAAGCAATCCAAAATGAGATTACCAACAGTATACAAAAGCGCATCGGTCCAGAAGTGTCACTTATCCCAGTCAGAAGGGTTCCAATCAAAGTTAAAATGTTTAGAAATTTACCTCGCAAGGAAATCCCCGAAGTGGAGGAGCTTAAAGTACAAAGATTGATCCAGAGATCTCCACGACAAACCGTAAGACTGATATCTAAAGAAGAACTCGTCAAAACCGAAAATGGCAGTTCCACGAAACGGCAATCGCTTCCACTAGAAAAATGCCCCATTTGTAAAAAGTTTTTCCGGCGCATGAAAACCCACCTCCAGAAGCACGATAGCATCAAGCGGGACCCCAACGACCCGTTGACGTGCAAGTTCTGCATGAAAGTGTTCAATACCGGTAGTAATTTAAGTATCCACATGCGGACGCATACGGGCGACAAACCTTACGTGTGTGAGGTCTGCACCAAGGGATTCGCGCAGTCCTGCAACCTGGTGAATCACATGCGCATCCACACAGGCGAGAGACCGTTCAAATGCCCGCACTGTGACCGCGCGTTCACGCAGTCTGGCAACCTTAGCAATCATGTGCGGCTGCACACCGACGAAAAGCCATTCAAATGCCACTTTTGTGACAAAGCCTTCACGCAGTCTGGTAATCTCAATTCCCACATTAGGAACAATCATAAATTTTTAGGTAATATTGAAAGCGACTTGAACAGCGACGTTCAGTAGTTTGCAACTATTTGTAAGGTATCGCAATACTCATATCAATCATATATACGCTTCGTCTTTTGTGCTTCATTTTGTTAGTGTTTATAAGTAGATAACAATCTATTTCTTGTAACTCGGTATGGAGAAGGGAGGTGGACGAAATAAATGTACTGGTAAGATTCACTATTCGTAAATTTTAAACATGCTTACGGAAACACTGTTGTACTATTCCAAGGTTAGACTTAGTAGAGGATATTGTCTGTTAGTATCTCTACGTTTGATATGTGTGAAAAATGTAAATGAGGTAATAATGATAAGTAATATTAAAGATATGAAAGATGATACGGTATGATAGTATTGTATTTTCTTCGAAATTGTATAAAGTGTAGGTAAGGTTGAACATGGTAAACTGAGATTAGGCCATTTCCGATTTTTACAATTCAGTTGCATTATGAGATAAAAAAAAATATTCTGAGCTGGCCTTGAGATGTGTCATACGTTTGGCAATACTGAAGTGTATTGTCAGTCTATGTCAAATTTGAGATTTGCAGGTTAGGTTTTGTTCGTTATTTGACACAGACTGACGTAAAACTTAACTTGCAAATCTCGAATTTGAAATAGACTGACAATATACTTCAGTACTGCCAAACGTATAACACATATCAAGGCCTGTTCAGAATCATATTTTGTTTATCTCATGGTACTTATAGTGACCACGGTAACAGAATTTAGTCAGCTTCAAAGAAGAGGTCCCTTTGTGAGGTATGTCATGTTCTTTCTAGCAGATTGTTTGTTAAAGGGAAACTTTGATCTGATTATGAATTTATATATCCCATGGTAACAGAAAACCTAGATTGGTATTTTTGCATAAATACAAAATAGTAGCGTAAGTAAAGTTGAATTTATACTGGTGTAAGAACGTTTCAGAAGAAATATATTTATTTAACGGCTTATTTAGAAATATAAATACACATAAAGTAGATTGTTATTGCAAATATGGAACAGTTTGTTGGAAACCAAATTCAATAGCAATTGTAATTGATCTTTTAACATCTAATCTGCATGAACAACCAACATAGACCACCGTAAACCGTTTTGAAACTAAAATCTAAATAGTTTATATTGATAGAATGGAAAGGTGAAATTATCCAGCTCAGTTGTACAAGTCGTCAAAGGCCTATGCTAATATTATGCACGTTGGTTTTTGAATAGCTGCATACACATTAATTAATGTATTCTTGCTAATTGGTAGTGTGTTGATTTTTAAATTTTAGAGACACAAATTGCACTGTGTTAACTATTTTGCCAGAACTTATCATTGCAAGTATAAATATTTTTGTTTTGTATTTTCCCATTTTACTATTCCGGGGTGAATCAGCATTTTCTAAGATGTTGCGTCTTGAAATAAAATTTTATAAATAATAATCTTAGCATGTTACATGGACTGCCGATCAAATACTGTTAATAGTATATGCACTATATGAGACTATTAGTATGGTGCCATGTAAATTTTGTGGCAATAGAAGTTGCGTAAGCTTCTAGACATTGAAGAATGGATTACATTGTTTGAAAGTAGAATATATTGAAGAATGCTGTCAGCCAAAAGGCACTAAATCACTAATCTTTAGAATTCAGATTGTAAATATTTTCAATTTAGGTATGTTGAAACCTCCTGTCGAACGTTTTCTTCCGGTTACTTGAAGGTGTTGAGACTCCACCTTCCGACGCACTTGACTATGGATGTTGATGGTACAGGTGGATTTTCTTTCGCAATAGTGGTTGTAAATGCTACAGATGAAGGTGCTGTACGTACAAGATTCGACATATTTGCCCCGGGTAGCTTTTCTTCCACTGATATTTTCAGTTATTTTTTGTTCTTCCCCATAAGGGATGGCAGTGGTTCACCGATCTACCGTCATTTCGTGAATTTTTACAGCATCAACACCAGATTTTAGCGTCTCCTTGGAGTATTTAGGTGGCGGATTTGTTCGAACGTACATATGCACCATCTTTAAAACAAATAAAATAAATTAGCAGGTAAACAATTAAAAATATTCAATGCTAACCTAACCTAACGTAGATTACACTTTCCCCGTACGCAATTTTTTTAGGGGCAAGTGTAACCCATGCACGATTCCTTAATATAAACAAATATACATTTTTCATAAGTTCAAAAAACTATTTTTTATTAGGTACTTTAAAAATTAAATAATCCCACAATTTTCTTGGTGGTAGTAGGCACCGACAACAAACACGTGTTAGCTCACTACGTAAATCACCAACGTTCAGTACACTGTCAAAGTTGAACCATAAATGAATCGCTGCCGGCTTCATATACCACAGAGCATCTAAAGCACGGCTTCCTGGATTAGTGCGAGACTGATGTCTCTACGTGGCCCGTCACATCTATATAATTTTTGTGATTCTGAGGCCAACGTACTTTGGCGCCATCTGTTGGGTTTTTGATAAATTATCTGTAACGTAGGCATGGCTTCCTAGATTAACACATTGGCTGCCCATCAGATTTCACTTGCCCCATGCCTAGAGCCGGATAGTGTAGAACGCCGCAGATTCAAGCCCGAAGGCCCGGCCTGCTCACTGTCCGCCATATTGCAATATTCCAAAACCGCAAACACACAAACAGACTAATACTCATAGAACACACCTCTACGATTGCAAAGCTCCAACTGCAAAACCGATTAAAAAATATGCATTTATATTACAACATGCGCAGACCGCACACGTGGCGTCGGCGGCACTCAGGATGACTACTCAGTCAACGCATACCTTGCGTCTTGGGCAGCCAAGGTGTTAATATTAATCCAGGAGGCCGTGGACGTATGCAACCAAGGGCACAAGCGCAACGTACTGTAGCGCCTCTACAAACTATAAAAAAACGCCTTGAACTAAAAATGCAGCGGGTCGCTTAGAGACATTAGTCTCGCATTAATCCAGGAAGCCGTGATCTAAAGGATATAGATAGGTTAGCATGCAATAGGTGGAGCCACAAAAAAATTTTAGCAGAATAAGCCTTGGTTCCACTTGACCCGAATTTCCACTTACTCCAGTGTACTTTATTTGTTCAATTTAGGTGTGTTGAAAGCCACTTGTCTCTAATGTTGTCCCCCACTCTTCTAATGTTACTATCGGGTGATTGAATAAATTTCACCTCTAGTGTGTTGTGATTTGTGGTATACATTTGGCAGCAGTGAAGTGGATTGTCAGTCTATGTCAAATTCGAGATTTTCAGGTTAAGTTATGCTTCACTTTGTGTCAAAAAACCATATATTTTTACTTCTATATTGCTAGTAGGGTCTGAGAACGGGCGAAGACATTATCGCGCCGACATAGTTTCACTCTGAACACTACGCGTCTCGTGCCCATGCCTAAGAATTCAAACTCCGCCTTTAGAAGCAAATTTAAACTTGACCACTTTCCCACCGCGCGGACGAGGTGCTTGCGCACAGCCCACCAAGTGTGTAAAAGAGTTTATCTTACTTACACTGTGACCTCTCCACTTACACGCGTTTATTATAGTACTATTAAATATATGCAAAAAACAAGCAAAACCTAACCTACTAACTTCAAATTTGACATTGAAAGACAATCCACTTCAGTGTTGCCAAATGTATACCACAAATCACAGCACACTGGAGGTGAAATTTATTCGATCACCTGATATGTATTGGTTTTGACTATGTAAATTTCAGCTAACATTTTCTAGTCATGTACAGTTGATTCTCTAATCTTTACAGTGACTGCCAATCAAATATCTTTCTTATTAATCGAAGTCTTTTGCCAATATAGAATGCTTGAGCTTCTAGAAAATCCAGATTGGATTACATTGTTTGGAAGTAGAGTAAACTGGAGAATTTTTTGGGCCAAAATGCGGTAAATCACTATTCTTTGAAACTTGATGAAGTACTATCTTGTCATAAAACTTCAGATTGTAAATAGTTGTTCAATTTAGGTATGTTGAAGGCCATCCGTCTCTAATTTTGTCCCTCACACTTCTAATGTTACACTGTATTGGTTTTGACTATGTAAATTACAGTTAATATTTTGTAGTTATGTCCAGTTGGCTCTCTAATGTTTACATTAACTGCCAATCACATATCTTCTTTATTAATCGTAGTTTTGTGGCAATATATAATGCTTGAGGTTCCGTTCAGTTAACTCTGTAATTTTTACTGATAGCACAAAATTGGCTTATTAATTTTAGGTCCTTCCATAGTCAATTATTAATGTTTTAACTATTGACTCGCCTAATTATTTTATAAAAAAATTGTAAATAACCGTTTTGTAGTAGGGGAAAAAGATACTGCATCTCTTACAGCCGTATTCATAGTCGATCGCCGGCGAGTCGCCTTAGTTTTGTTATGAATAGTATGTTGGCAGCACTGTACGTCTATGTCAAATTCGAGGTTATCAGGTTAGGTTTTCCGTGAGTTTTGACAGAAGTTGACACAAAATCTAACCTGCTAACCTCGAATTTGACATAGACATACAGTGCCGCCAACATACTATTCATAACGAAACTCCGGCGAGCCGCTGGTGAACGACTATGAATATGGCTGTTAGTGTTATTGCTTGTAATTTGTTTTTTACAAAAACTGAAAAAGCAAGGAATTTGAGTTTGACAAGAACATAACCCTATTTTCTCTTCTCCCATTATTTTATGGTGTTTGGGGTTGATCCATTCTTTGTATTCTGTTGTTTCCTGCTATGGTGTGGATCTGTTGCATGGTCTTTCCTCTCTTTCTTCTGGTTTCGTGGTCTCTATCTTAAGTCTCTTGTGTTCTTTTCTTTTCACTTCTCATTTCGAATCTAGTACCTTTGATACATTGCCTGTGAGGGAAGTAATATTCGAATTCATTATTTTAAGGCGATTTAACATGAAATATTGAGGTTAGATATGTTTTGAAGCTTGCTAACGTGATATATAAAGTTGGCCAAATGTTTAATTTGTGGGGATGTTGAGTCCTCTAAGGTCTACACATTACCCTTTTGTTGTGACGTAACAATTTTCTCTCTTTATTTAACAATAGGGAACTGGACGAAACAAAAAATCTTCAGCTTTTGTTCAGGTCCAGAGCCAGTAGATATAGAGAGTACCGCCATTCTTTGATCCGTGAAAATGCCGCCATCGCCGCCATTTTTGTTCCCATCAGCAATGACTGATTGAGTTATGTCTAAATTTTTACTTGAAATTGGCAAGACTGTAAGTCTATGTCAAATTCGAGGTTATCAGGTTATGTTTTCCATCAGTTTGTGTCAAATAACAAACAAAGCCTAACCTACTAACCTCGAATTTGACATAGACTTACAGTCTTGCCAATTTTAAGTAAAATTTCGGATTGCCAATAAATGTCACGTTGACGGAATTGTGTTACAAAACCTCAAAGTGACGCATAACAAAGGAACAAACATGGCGGACGTGGCGGTACTCTCTATATCTACTGGCTCTGGTCAGGTCCACTTTAAGTATGGCTTGTTTTATAATACTGTCAATGTGACATTTGTCTAAAATGACAGTAAAATAACGCACAATAACAAGCAAGTGAGCAAGCCTAAAATCTTATTTTAAGCGTTAGGGATTTCTTCAAAGAGGCGAAACGTCCGATTACATAGGTCAAGAATATTTTGGTTTAAATAATGTGCTATTTGCATTAAAGGTTAGATATATGTCAAATTCCTGCGATCTAAATTATCTTTTTAAACGTTTTAAACGCATGTATTGTTATTTCTGAAGTCACAGCAAAAGGGTAATGTGTAGACTTTAAAACTATGCTGAGCCCACATCTGTGGAACCAATTCCAATGCATCAGTAATTATTGTTTCCTCAATTTTTCACTCTGTAGGAATACTACAAGCAAGAACATGAATGGATACACTGATGTTTTTGTCCACTAAAATTCCTTTGGTGCATGAGTCAATTTTACACCATGTGAAAGATATGTTCATACATGCAGATGTTTTGTATGCTACACTTATGTACTGCAAAAATCAATGAAAATGCTGATTGATTCCGATCCCGTGTTAAATTTTATCTCATGAACGTTTCGCTTACATACTATCATCTAAAATTAATAATAACGTGTGGTCAACAACTATTTTTGTGGTTATAATATAAAGGAAAAAGATTGAACGTTCACGGGATGAAATGTCTCTAACTCATATCCGAGCAGGGTATTTGGTTTGAACAAGCGTTTGCACTTTTGATGTTATATGAGGTATTATAAGCCGGCACCAGTAGAAAGTAACGAGAAATAGATATATGCATTTTACAAGTTCTCCGAATTTATGGTCTATAATACTACTTCAATAACCGATTACATATTGTGTTAGTGCGTAAAATGATATTTTCAGTAAATATATCGAGCTTCCTAAGGGCATGGATGTTCAGTTTGTAACACATGTGGTTGACGATTGGCACAAAATAGTCCTAAAGATATAGCTATGATTTCATGTAATTAGGTTTTGATTTCTTTCATTTTATCAATATCGTGCCGCTGAAGTAAATCGTGTAAATTAAGTCTTTCCATACTTTGATACGAGTGGTAATAAACTCGACTACATACTCCAATATTTTTGAGATACTGTTCCTTACTAATGTATTTACTATTAAAAATGTAAGTTATTATTAATCAGTCCGTAGTATTACAAAAATTACGTTCTGAGATCGTCAACTCTAAGACTGATTTTTCTTTATTATACTTATTAGGAAATATATTTTTAAAAGGGCCGTACTTATGTTGGGTACTTTGCAGAATTAGTATTTTGAAACTTTGATGAAGATACGTCATCGTTTCCGACTGTGGTTTGCAGTGCAGCGAGAGCAAGAATTAATTAAGTTTGTTAGTAAGTAATATTGAATTGACATTGTTTGAATGGTTGTATAGTCAATTACGTTGCAAATGATGGATAATATATTGTACATTAAGTTTGTAAAGTTACAATTAGTTATTATTGGGCTTGAGTAGCTAATTCAATATTACTGAAATTCTGGTATGTGTGGTTTGCTCTACAGACTGATTAATTTAATATCAAAATGTGTATGTATAAGCAGTAACTTAGTTTTAAATTCATATTGTATTTGCATGAATTTATTATAATGCAAGTAGTTTTCTACAGTAAATTGAATATACTTACTACGCATACTTCATGTAGTTTTATTACTATTGACTGTCATCAAAACTATCAGTTATAATTGTTGTACATCTTCAAATTCGAATCCAATATTATTCAGCTGTACCTACAAATGGTCTTTTCTGACTGACTACAGCTTGTAGAAGTTTTTACAATCACATTTAATTGAGTACTAACATATGGATTGGAATCTTCAAACCCTAGTGGGACTCACAAGAAACGGCTACAAACGGCAGAAATGCGATTCCTTAGCAGGATCGAATACTAAATCATTTGGGATCTTGACATCAGGCTAAATTTGGAAACTGCTCCCTTAGCGTACAAAAGAGAAGAAAACCAACCCTGCTGGCTGGGTCATGTTCTCAGAATGGATCAGGAACGGCTACCCAAACAGGTTTGGGCATCTAGGTGCGAAAGGCAAAGAAATAAGGATAGACCAAGGAAAAAATGGCAAGATAATCTAATCAAAGCTATTGCAAGAAATGGTTCCGGTTGGGAAGCAGCTAAGACATGTGCAAGGAACAGGAAGCAGTTGAGAGCCTTCTACTGTCATAATCCTCAAACTTCTACAGCATAAAGTAGAAGAGGACAATTAAGTAAGTGGTGTTAAATGTGGTCTTGGTACACAAAATGTTTGTAAGTTGAAAGTTTCTTGCAGTGCTGAATGAATTCGAAAATAACACTTATTTGTAAAGTATTAAGTTTCGATTAGAGACCAAAAAGAAGTAAAAACTATCCAGAATCAAGAAAACATATTTTATCTACGACCACTACTAAAAGTAGGCCTTTTAGCGCTAGCTTGTTTCACTAAAAGTGAGGTTTTATAGTTTACCGTGGTTAAAGAAATCAGCTGTTTACTTTTAGCCCATGTGCTAAAAGTGAAGTGAGGTTATGAAACTACAATTTCGAACTGGAAGTGAAGTTGTAAAGTTATTCTAGTTCTTTCTTGCGTTACAGGTAAAGTGTTTGTGAAATAATTAAAGCGTTATGTAATGAATACAGTCAGATGTGGAGTATTAATAATTACATTTCGTAACTGACCTTGACTGCTGCCATTCGCAAACATTCGCCCGCGTGGCTAGGTCTACTGTTTATTATGACATAAATTAGAAGTGTCGTAGATGCAAACCTTTGTTAAATCGATATTTATGGATTAATGACAGTAAAATTAAGGTCCTAGATAAAATATTGTATGCAACGCGTGCTAAAAGTCGTTTATGCACGAGACATGTTATGAAACTCAGCCTTCGGCTTCGTTTCATAATTTTCATGCCTCGTGCATAAACGTCGACTTTTAGCACTTGTTGCATAAATAGCTATTGGAAAAAAGCTAGCTATCATAAAAATTGTAATTTTTCAGCTAGTTAGGTACTCCAAAGGAAATAAAATATTTCGTAAAATTTTCAAAACAACACTTCCAAGTTAATATTACACCAAAGGATAATAATAATAATAATAACTTTATTTGTTAGTTGTAGTTTTAATTGATATTTTTTGTTTGTTTATAGCGTGTATTTAAAGTTTAGGATTCGCGTTTTAGTTTAAATTTATTTTTTGTAGTGGACTGTATTCTTCTAGTTGTGTCACTCCTGTGTTCTAACATGTCGTCCATTTTTCTAGAAACCCTAAAATCTTAGAGTCCTCTTGTCCAACCCCGAAAAACGTCCGTCGTTCCTAAAATTAATTAGTCTCCATCTGTTGAAGAGTGAACAGCACGTGCTTGTTGCCGCCTAATTCAATTTTGTGCACAAACATTGTTCTCGTCATGAGATACCTGTATATCTTGTAATGGGGGTTCAAATCCCCTCTTCAGCTTAACGAAATCACTCGCCTCCAAGCCCTATATGTACCTGTACCAGGGAAGGATTATAGTGGAGTTGCTTAATTCGAATTTTCTTAAGAATCGTTCAGATTGTGATACTAACCTGAAATTGGGTGAGCATAGACAGTTTTTTGAGACGAACAAAATGGGATATAGTGCCACTCAAAAAAAAAAGTTGATTCGGCTGTTATAACTATCTCGAAAACGGCGAAATGTATTAATATTTTTGTTATTACACAAATTAAAGTAAACTAAATTTTCTACAAAAATCGTGTTATCAGCTTTTTTGTGACTCCATTAGTTTTCTGAATGGCGGGAAATAATATATTTATAGCTGTAACAATTTTATTTAAAAAAAAAATACCTAAATAAATTTTTTTGTAAGCTTTATTTTAACTAAATATTTCTACTTTTGTAAATTTTTTTATAAAATAGCAAAGAAACGAATGCCTAAAAGTTAAAATTTTCAGTCACTGTTGGTTTCACACAGTGGTTTTGAAGGATTAGATACAAACACAAGGTTCACCTAATGTGCCATCTCTTTCTCAAGCAAAAGATGTTTATGTATTTATTCTTGTAATTGCGCTGCCAACCCTGAAGCTAGACAGTGGAAAAGGTCCGAAAAACATATTATAATTTGCAAGACTTCTTCGCAATTTAAATGTTTTTTATAGGAACTAGACGAATGTACTTTCTTGCAATCTAGCAACTTCATGTAAAAACCTTAAAATGTGCACCGTTTTTTGTTCCACAATAGTAGTTTATGTAACTAGTCCTTAAAGCAAGGCTTTAGGGGACGAGTCGTAATGTTTCCCGGCGAGGCGGAGCGAAGCGCAGCCGAGTCCCTAATATGAAGATGAGTCCTCTAAAGCCATTTGAGGACGTGTTGCATACAACGTTTTTTTGTATTAGCTCTCCAAACATTATAATATGAAGTTTCAATTACCATTAACGCGGCATTATATTAGGAGGCCGCGCGAAAATGTATTTTTCTCTCCCCAAACTGGTTACTTTGGAAACTGTCTAGGATCTTCAAAATGGCCATTTAGAGGCCTTGTACTTAGGGTCGTCATGGCAACTAATGTTTGAGTCCGCTAAAATGTTGCCATGACGACTTTAAGTACAAGGCCTCTAAATGGCCATTTTGAGGATCCTAGACAGTTTCCAAAGTAACCAGTTTGGGGAGCAAATACAAAAAAAAATGATTTAGTTTGACGTTTACGTGTCATTAATAAAAAATTGTAGTAATCAAAAACGTACGTTTTTGAAAAACAAAAAGGAGCGTAGTGTGTTATTTATCTAGGGTGCTGTGTTCGCAATTGCGAAAAGGATCGAGCATATTCATATGCTGTATTATAACGGGTGTTCATAAACAGTTGTCATCCCAGTAGGTTTTGACTTCAGAAACGTATATATATTAAAATTGAGAAAAAATGCTCTATGGCAGTACTTAATGACGTTTCATTGTGTTGCACGAATTAATCAAAGACATAACAGTTTGTTTTTCAAAGCAACTGGGATGACGGTTGTTTATGAACACCCGTTAGAAAAAGATAGTACGAAAAATGGATGTTACACATCTTGACACATAGCCGTATGTAATACGTTAATTGCTGTGCTTGTATCTATACCTTTCAAAATCACTGGTTTCACAGCAGTTTGCATCACATAAACACAGTACCGTACATTTTAACTCATTTTAACGAGCGCATGAACAGTTTTTACTACATATAACTCGACATTTACAAGAAACCAGCTCCTGACACGCTAAAGTAGCTGAAGAGATGTGGTCCATCGAGTTCCACTTCACGTTTCATATTTATTAGTAGTAAAGCTTCGGTTAGGTTGTCGAAACTATTCCAAATTCCCCAAGCTGTTCGTTTACCTTTGCCAAGATATGACGAGGTAGTGTCACATCCTGTTAGAACGTGAAACAGTAGCAACAAAAGTGATTTCCTGGGACCAATTCCTTTAGCAATTTCATGTGCAGGTAGGTAAGAATAGTTTTTACCTGTTCCAAATGCAATCCATAAGTATTTTAGATTCAATTGATAGAACGCAGCTATTGCTAGTACCAAAACATCAGTATCCACAGTTCGAATCATGATAGATTCATGACCTTCCCAAACTGCATCAGACACATGGAGTATCATTCTAACGTCAGCTTCTTCATGCAAACAAGGAGATTTCCAGGTTAAGTCACGACTATCAGCAGTAGAATGAGCCAGCCTCCCTGCTGCAACAACCAATTCTTTGTCCGTTTTCGTTTTTAATAACTCTGTGCTAAGAAACGAGAAGAGCTCTTCTTTATTCTCATCCACTCTGAGGAACGCCTGCCATTGAATGGGAAGAGGGGTTGAAGGGGTGACGTAATATCTGGTACCAGCCCCACGTGCTTGTCGTATATGTGCTTTAATGCTATTGGATTGGTAAATATCCTAAATAATGTCAATTCTTCCAATAACGTCAAGTTGTCGGTAAACATATGGATGGAATACATTGTTGAAGTAATCTTGAAATGTCTTAGAATTAGCAGGTTTCAACATTTGTACTATAACTGCACCATCAAATATTCCGGCACTATGAACAGGAGATTTCTTTACAGTTTCTACCAGGGCTGTGGAGTCGGTAACAAAAAATCCGACTCCGATTCCTGATATTTTAGTAGTTTGAATCCAACTCCGACTCCGACTCCGGCAGTACTAGAATATTGATAACCCCCTCCTATTCCTTTTCATCTACCTGATAAACTTTACCGGCTAATGACGAATTTCACAAGTTTTGCAGAATGTGGTTGATTATAATAAATTTCATATTTACAAATATTGCATTCACGGTTTCCAGCAACGTACTGATTTCACGTACAAATACACAGAGAGGTTTACAAACGTAAATGAGGAAAAGGATAAAATTTACTTTAAGAAGAATACAGTTCATGGCAAAATTTCATAAACGTGCAAATGCCATTGTTATAACAAGTAAGTTTCTTACCTGCCTATTAAACTAACAGCAATAACGACATTCCTTAGTAGATTATGTTCTTAAGGGGTCATTTACTACCTGCCTACATAATACAAGTTTACTGAGTCATAGGAAATTCAAATAGTCTGAGGTCTGGGCAGGGTTGTGCAGATTTAAATTATTTGATTAAAATAATGAATTTAATGGAGTAATTTAATTATCAAAAGTATATAAATATATATAAATAATATTTTTTATATTTTGCTAAATCAACAAAACAAATACACAAAAGAAGTGCCCTTCAAATGTTGCCAATTAAACAAAACCACCATGAACAGTAACAATATAACAAAATGCTGAAACTGTTTTAACTTTTAAAATACATCTTGAAACAGTTAAAACATAAAAATAAGGTGCACTATAAAAGTTAGAAATTAGACGTAATACTAATAATAGTAATAATACGTACTATGCTTGTTTTATTGTTAATCACATAAAACAGTTGTTTGGCAAGATATAGAATAACCGTCTACCTACTACGTTGTACAAGGACAAAGTCGGTATTTTTATATAGTTTGGTAGGAATTTAAATTTACAAACGGTGATCACACTGATTCTAGAACACACTCTGCATACTCGTGGATCTATGAATTACCATATTATAGTGCACGTGCATTTTCATAAACTACCATAAATAAAGAAAAATCGATTTTTATTAACCCTGAGTCTGTCTTCAAACAGTCAGTACTACAGTCGTTTAAATAGTTTCTTAGCTTTTGGTGTTTTTATTTTTAAAAAAAATTGTAAAGTGGGAGTCGGAGTCGGGTAATTTATACGGACTCCGACTTCGACTCCGACTACACCCAAAAAGTTCCGACTCCTCGACTCCGACTCCCGACTCCGACTCCGACTCTACAGCCCTGGTTTCTACTTTCTCCATCAAACAAGGAATCAGATGCGATTTTGTACAGTGTCTTATGTGTCCATTATCGGATAGTGATGGCGGGTTTGGTTGATTTTCATGACTGAAAAATGTATTCAAATCTCCACTCCTATTCTGGCATGCAATGTATAACTTACCAAATAGTTGCACATCATTCATGATGACTTTTAACTTGCTATAATTTTTGGGCGCTTTTGGTGGTTTGAAATCGAACAGAGAAAATTTATTTTTGTGAATTACATCACAAACTGTTTGTTTCTGGTCAATGAGTCGGTCTTCCATAAATCGTTGATAATCCTGTTTCCCCTTGTCCTCACCATTGCTCAGAGTTTTGTGTATGAATTCTTTAGCCGCCATAACTTTAGATACGAGTTAGACTAGTTTGCTACATTCGCTGCTGAAAGGGTTACCAAGTTCGTCAAATACTTTAACAGCATTAGTGATATGTACTCTAAATCTGTTTTGAGCAGTGGCAGATGCTTCATGATGGGTATGTTTAGCATATTTGTTTTCTTCCAGCTCAAACTCTTTAATAACTCGTGAAAGTTCTGACCCTTCCAGCATCCACTGTCTCAGAGCGTTAGAATTTTCCGTTAAACCTATTGCCCCACCATCACTTTTAACAATTTTATGTTATTGTTTATTGCAAAGAGTCGGTTAAATATTATTATTATTATGGTTACAAACATTGTGAGCATCGAAAGTGAAATTAACGAAGCCTTTGCTAATGGTCAGCATTTGGTAGCTATTAGCTTAGACATGGAAAAAGCCTATGACTTAACATGGAGACACCGTATTATTCAGTTATTAAAGAATTGGAATATCGATGGAAACCTACTAGCGTTTGTAAATGGCTTTCTGAAAAAACGACTATTTCGAGTACGAGTTAATGGTGTAGTATCTAGCGAAACCAGTTTGGAAAATGGGGTTCCCCAGGGTTCCGTCTTAAGTGTTGCGTTATTTCTGGTAGCAATTAACGATATTTGCAAATCAGTGGCTCTCCCTAGTAAAGCAATTTTGTATGCAGATGATGTTATCCTATACTGCAAAGGAAAAAATATCCATAGTACCTACTCAAGAAAATTTGCAAGTAACCTTGGACCAACTTACTAATTGGGCTCGTTTGTCTGGGTTTAAATTTTCTTCAACGAAGACTAGAGGTACAGTTTTTTCAAGAAAACATACCGTACACATTCCAACTTTAAAAATGGGAGATCAACCAATAATTTTTGAAAATTCTATGAAAATTCTCGGTATGATATTTGATGAAAAATTAACGTGGATACAGCATATTATTGCTGTTAAATCAGATTGTATTCGACGACTGAATATTTTGAAAATTCTGGCTAACCGGAACTGGGGCACCGACCAAATAACTATAATGCGAACATACAGAGCACTTGTCCGTTCTAAAATAGAATATGGATCTTTAGCTTACGTATCAGCATGTAAATCTACATTAAATCTCCTCAACTCGATTCAAGCATCTGCCCTTCGTCTTGCCACTGGAGCGTACTGCACCAGCCCCATAATCAGTTTACAAAACCTAACATGTGAATTACCCTTAAATCTCAGAAGAACCCAACAGTCTCTCTGTTACTCGATTACAGTAAGAAGCAATTCTTCCAACCCTGTTAATGGATATATTTTTTCCAATCGATTTTCCCCATTATTTGATAGAAAAACATACTCTCTACCTTTCTACCACCGACTTAATACAATTATTCAAAATCTGGGTCTCTCTTTTTTTGATCAATTACTCCAACCCAAATCTATATCTCCTCCTTGGTGCCTATATCCAATCTCCACAAACCTTTCCCTACACAGATATCCTAAAAGTACTACCTTTCCACTAATCTACAAACTAAAATTATATGAAATTCTTGATAATTACCCAGAGTCCATTAAAATTTAAACTGATGCTTCAAAATCAGAAGACGGAGTAGGGGCTGCTATACTAACGAACAGTGGTGGTTACAAATTTAAACTTAACGCTGAATCCAGCATCTTTACCGGTGAATTATACGGCATTCTGGAGGCAATGAAATACATCAAGGCATCTGATTTCACCAAATTCCTGATCATGTGTGATTCATACAGTGCTATTCAAGCAGTCAAGGAACTTTTTTCCAGTAATCCTTTGGTCATAGAAATCCAAGAGTGCCACCAGGAAATATTAAATTCAGCCAAATCTGTATGTATCATTTGGATACCGGCACATATAGGTATTTCTGAAAATGAACGAGTTGACTTATTGGCCAAAGAAGCTGTATTCGTAAATACAACACAGTACAACAGTATTACAAGTTATGATGCTAAACACTTTGTAAAAGCTGTTATTAAAAAGAAATTTTATCAACAGTGGGAGAATTTACAGAACAATAAACTCCGTAATATTAAAGATAACATCACAAATTGGATCTCTGCAACAGGCCTAAATCGAAAATCCAGTACTTTACTGAATAGAATAAGAATTGGTCACACCAACCTTACTCACAGCTATTTGTTAAATCGAGAAAACCCTCCGGTATGTGAAACGTGTAATGTTCAGCTCACAATAGCACACATCATCTTAGATTGTCATCTATATTCAGAATGTAGAAATCGGCATCAGTTACACAATAATCTAAGTGAAGTGTTGAAGAATGACTATGTAAGTGAACGTAAAATTATCAGATTTATGTTGGAATGTAAATTATATAATTTATTGTAACTCTATCTTTATAGGGCGCTAATAGCCTAGTTACTGATGCGCCATTACCAGTTAAATAAAAAAAAAAGTATTATTTTTATGTATCATATTACTCATAACAATAATACTGTCGGTAACGTACTAAACGATCTACGCGACATCATATTAAATAATGCTTGACAATCGTAGAGCTGTTTGGCCTAATTGTAGGAAAACCGTTTGGTCTATGACAAAAAAGTATGATTGTTATTTTGTAGTGAATCTTGTGTTCTTCAATTTTATTTAGGACTTTTTTTGCCTTGAGTACACGGTTTTCAAGATAATAAAAAAAACTATCCTCAAATTAATTTTTTTCAAGATGGCCGCCGAAAAATAAATTTTTTCGCTTGGCACTATATCACATTTTGTTCGCCAGAAAAATCTTTACCTCTGTGCCACATTTCATGTTAGTATCACAAAGTGAACGATTGTTATGCTTAGCAACTCCACTATTAAAGGTAAGTGACCCAATTTTGTTTGTTTATAGTCCACTTGTCAAAAAATTATTGATTCGTATCGCAAAACTATATTCATAATCGAATTACCCACCCAAGATTCATTCGTATATCATAGAAGTTTTGTTGAGTCACAGCGTCATTTAAACCCTCAGTTGCAACTTAATTTATCGAAACAACTACCTGTGTTAACCGATATTTGCCAACCCCTGTCACTTCGTTCGCTTAAGATAGAATTTGTTTTGACTCATTTTAAAAATGAGTAAATTAGTACATTTGAAAGTGCAACGAACTATTGCATTATACCGCTTACTGGAAGCACAGGAAGTTACCCAAGGGGCGATGAATGACAATTCTCTTCTGCCGATGCTCAAAATGCACTCGAAATATACAGAGTCGTATTTAAATGAATTTATGTCGATACACGTCGAAATTTAAAATTTGTTAAAAGAAGCCGACTCAGGTGCCGAGGAAGTAAGCTGCAAACAAGCGGATAATGCATTTTTTAATGTTAATTGCATCATGGATGCGCTGATTCCTATAACTCCCACATCAAGTGACAATCATAAAACAACTTCGTAAACTAATGTCAAACTGCGGAAAATTGCCCTTCCGAATTTTGATGGAAATTTTAAAGTGTGGGGTACCTTTAGAGATTTGTTTCACCAACTCGTTTATAATTATGAGTTGTTATCAAATATACAAAAGTTTCAATATTTAATCATGTCACTTTCCAAAACCCCTTTGACCATTGTTTCGAATTTACCGTTAACTAACAACTACCGTCAGGCTTATAAGGCGCTATTTGAACGTTACTAAAAAACTCGTATGTTGGCAACTTATTATTGGAAAGAAATTCAAAATATCACCCCAGTATCCAGCAAATCGCCGGTTTCCATGCGCAACTTGTTAGATATATTCGTCGATAATCTCGCAACCCTAAAGTTTAAATTTTCCTCTTGAGCAGTAGGATTTTGTTTTATTTAATATGCTTTTAGAAAAATTAGATGGGGAAACACGTAGGTCTTTTGAGAAGGAGCAGAGTACAGTGGAGCTTCCGTCGTTCGAAAGCCTGAAAGCATTTGCGTTGAATCTTTGTGAAGCATTATCTAGAACTGATTACCCATTTTCTAAATTGTCGGTTTTCAAATTTCCCAAAACTGCACCCCGCACCCGCTAAACATTATTTCTCAAAACCTAAATCATCGTTTGTTGTGAATAAGGTCGAGGGAAATTACACGTGTACTTTATATGATGCCAATCACTCGTTATAACGATGTCCCCAATTTTTGAAAAAATCTCCGCGTGACCGTTATTTGTTTGTTAAAAAATGGAAAATTGTGTTTAAATTGCCTTCACATTCGCATATTCAAAAGAACTGTACGCCATCGTTTGTATGTCGCATGTGCCGATCAGCCCATCATTCGCTGTTACATTTTAACCCGAATTCTTGAACCGCAGAAAATTTAACTTCGCCAACAAGCGCACAGTAACTTATTGTCCCCAGTACTGCTCAATCAGTAGTACCGACTGTTACTGCTACTCAAACAACAATCCCTCAAGCATGCAGTTCTCAAACAGTTCTTACAAACACTGTTGACGGACGTGCTACAACTTTGGTGTACACCGCATTAATAAATATTATTGATGTGTGGGGCAATCCTCGTACGGTTCGCGCCCTATTAGACAGTGTGAGCCAAGCTAGTTTTATTACAACGAAGTGTGTAAATAAATGAGGTTTACCTCGATCTAAATCTATAATATTTCCAAGGTATAGGTCAAATTTGCTCCACTGCATCAAGCGGTACTCTTAGATGTGAAATTCTTCACAAATTTGTAACTTTTCATCGCTTGTTGAATTTGTAGTACCTATTGGAAAATATTTGCGCTTTCATGCCAAATACTCACCTCAATGTATCAAACTGCGACTACATTTCTAGCGTCCAATTTGCGGATCCACTATTCTTCACTACCGGTAAAATTGACGTTTTACTCGGAGCTGATGCTTTCTCGGAATTAATTCAAAATGGGAAAATTGTAGACAATTCCACTCAACCCACTGCAATCAACACTTTTAGGGTGGATCATGATGGATCCAGTGGCTCATAAATCTCTTGCAATTGTTTCCTCGTTTGTAGTGTCTTTAGATTCTCCTCTAGATTCAACACTTAAAAAATTTTAGGAACTTGAGGAAGTGCCTAAGGGTCCATCTTCAACTCCCGAAGATCTCTTGTGCGAAGATATGTTTAAAAACTCGCATTTTAAACTGAGCCAGGTTGTTATACCCTTGCCTCAAAAAATGTACTGTAATATACAGTTACCTGTTGATGAAGCAGCTGTCTTCCCCCTTGCGTCCAAGGTTCTTCGAACTGATATATACGTCGATAACGTAGTGACTGGCTTGAATTCCATCGATTCGGCTCTCGAATTACAAAGACAGCTTACTGGCATTCTGCAAAAGGGCGGATTTGATCTTCGAAAACGGGCTAGTAATCACCCCGCATTACTCGCCCCATTCCGGGTACTATTGTCAAAACCCTCTTTCTTTCGATTCTGAATCCGATGTCTCAGTAAAAATTCTCGGATTGCAATAGTCTTCCCAGTCAGATCATTTCTCATTCAGATTAAATACCAGTTTATCAACGAGTTGCACAAAGCGTGTAATACTTTCGGAACTTGCAAGGAACCCTCTTGGATTCCTTTCTCCTCTCATCTTCTTTGCGAAGTATCTTATTCAGCACCTGTGGTGCATTGGGCTTGATTGGGATGAAACTCCCCCTCCGGACGTGACTGAGCGTTGGGGTCGGTATCAAACTTAGTTGCCAAATATATATTCTCTACAGATACCTCGTATTATTCACCAAACTTCTGCGACAGCTCGTCAGATCCACTGATTTTGCGATGCTTCTGAATTAGGTTATTCTGCGGTTGTTTACGTTCGTATCATTTGTTACGTTTTACTTACGCCGCCGTTCAAATTTGCATTCGATGGTATTTCCCGCGCGCTCCGCGCCACCTGGATCGCGCTGGTCGCGATAACCTCGATGGGCATTTATTTTTTTAGGCGCAACTGTGGTCTTCGGGCGCGTTCTTTTCCGCTTACAGCCGTCAATCAGGCATGGTGGTTTAGCATTTTTGGGAAAAGCTTTGGGGGATGTTTATTAAGGCTACGGTTAGTTTTGTTCGTTGGTGAAATGCAAGCCTTCACGTTTTCGCGTTTCTGATGCCCCGAGCTCACGGAGAGGAAGTTTATTCCTACGCCTTGATGCGGATTCTGAATGCGACCACAAGTCATCACATGTGGCCTGGATTGTATCTGAGCAAGTAGTACCAGGCATTTAACGCCCGGTTTCGATCGCTAGAGATCCAAGCAAGTTTTGGACTTTGCGAGCCAAAGTTTGTTGGACCTTACGGGGCCGCTTTCCTCTTAATGCAGGCGCTTAATTAGAGCAAAAGAAAAGACCCGTTAGGGGGGTTTTTCCTCCTGGTTTGGCACGCCAACTTTGCCATCGCGGTGCAGATCGCGCTGAAACACCAGCTCCGACCGTACGAGTTTATTGGCCCAAACGCTTTCTAACCGCGTTTGCGTTTTCTCTGAGACCGAGCCCCAGAAACATCTGCTGTCCAAGCAGCCTGCTAGGCAGCCATTTTAATGTGTGCAATTTGTAGTATTGCCGAACTGTATTGTAAAACTGTGAGTATTTAATTGTTTGTAATTTATTAAATTATAGTAACCATTCGATTTTGACTTATGCAAATTATTGTGATAATTATATATTGTAATGGCCGCCCACTACTTATTAATTGCTTCTATTAATAAAAATATCTAGAGCCACCATACATATTATTTTTAATTCTGGGTTCGTCACAAATCAGATAACTAATTTTGGTTCTCAGGGATAATTAAATGAGCGGTCTAGTGATATGCTTGACCTGAATGATCGTACGCCCCTATTTATAATGTAATCTACTTGCAACTTGAATTATTGTTGGCTAACTCATAGCAGAACAGAGCTCTTCTTCAAGGTCTGGGTTCACAATTTTAGATTTAAAATTTTGATCGCACGCCTATGGTGCGTAGGTCAAAAGCAACCTAAATGCTACAACGGAGCTAATCTGTCATATAATTTTACGTCTTTATGAAAAACTAGCAAATGCAGATCGTTTTCGTGTTTGTGATATGAATTACTACTCAATGAGCAAATTAAATAGGTAAGTTTTTTATTTTCTCGCTTTCTTATAGCGTCGGTTGATCGTGTTTTGTTTCTAGCCAAAACCCTCCACTTCGTTGATTCGAAATAATGACGTCAAGAAATCCTAACCTCAATTCTGGACTTCTAAATTCTCAATTTGAAGCTACTGGAGCTATTAAATCGCCGTGAATCTGCCAAGCAGCGATGCTATTCCACTCCCGGGTAGGTTTTACGGTGGTACATGTACAATTTTGGATAACTGGCAGTGAAAGCTTGATGAGTGTTCAGGTTTGTTTTAATTAGTCATATAAAAGCATTTTTAATAACAGACAATAAAAGAAAGAGTGAAATAAATATAATACAGTACTTACTTTAGTGAATTGAGTAATTGATATGTGAGTAGAAAGAATATCTGTAAATTTTTGGTTTGATCGTTGTTGGACGTCAAGCTGACAGTTAATGTCATTCAGTAATTAAAAATTATAATAAAATTTGAATTTCAAATAATAGATAACTAGATTGGCGAACTACCCTGATAAGAGTCTCAATTGTAATATTTAGTTAAAAGTAAAATTTAAAATAATCAATTTGAAAAGAAATAGTAGAGCAAATACTAAATAAAATATGCATGTTAAAGCATTAAGCCATTGCATAATAAAATGGCTAGCCCAAAGTGGTGCTTATAAACATCGCAATATATATACAGGGTGTATCAGAAATACTTTTACAAACTTTGGGAGTGGGTTCCTCACAACACATCAAGAAACTAAGGCCATATAAACTTAAGAAAACAAGCTTTGTTTTAATGTTATTAATGAAAGTGTCGCCCGCCTGCTTCTAGACACACAAGCACTCGTCAGACCATGGACTGTCGCACCCTTTTGCTAATAAGGTGTCGTGATATTTCATTAATAACATAAAAACAACGCGTTTTTAAAGTTTATATGGCCTTAGTTTCTTGTTTTGTTACGAGGAACCCACTCCCAAAATTTGTAAAAGTATTTTTGATACACCCTGTATATATATTTTGTCTGACACTTAAATACTTGTGTACTTTCCAACATGTCTCTAACATTTGTTATCTGTTGTATTTAGTACCAGCAAGATGCCCGTTCTTCGTACAGACGGCAAGTGTTTGTTTTTTCTTTTAAATCTGAAATTAATTCTAGAGTTCCCCTTTCCTCTCTCACATGATACCCTAAAAATAAATGCTGCAATACACTATTGAAGGAAAAAAAGGAAAAATATTATTCATCACTCTTTTATGCTTCACGTACCCCCTTGAAATGTGTATGTAATTGTCGTTCCCCTTGCATATATCAATAAAGCTGTGTTTGTAATATAACAATGAGAAGAAAAAATTTTCTACGATCTGGTCAAAATGACAACTTTTTAAACAGTTTCTAATGTTAAAAGTGACGTTTGTAGCACTCTTAATATTAGCGCCCGAATTCGGTCTTTTTAGCACGTTGCTATTGGTGGTGTGTTTTAATATATTAAAACACGCTTTGCCATAAATTTGAATGTCAACATAACCTAGAATATTTAACACAATGTGACGGAAAAAGTGTCACCGAACTAAGTTTTTATATTTCTGTAACGGTCGTAGAAAAAATAGCGTATGATACACGTGTACAAGTGCCATTAAAACACTACCGACGTTTATAGCACTCCGCTTTGCGTCGTGCTCTTAAACACGTACACTAGTATCATAATATACTATTAAAAATGTATGTACAAATTAAATGTATTCACAAATTATTGCAGGATCCCCGTTTCCACCACTTGGGGGTGGAATTTCGGAAATCCTCCCATTTTATTGTAAACTGGACTCACAACGAAAAAATTAATAATTTTAACCTTTTGTCCATTTTACTTTTTCTCCCTTTTTACTACTTTAGCACTGAAATTGAGAAAAAGCTTTTCAAAGATTTTAAAAAGACATTTATGACAAAAAACTTTGGTCTGATTATAAACACCGAAGATACAATGGGTTCCATAATTCACCTCGAATAGGCATTTCCACCTTTAGGGATCGATAAGGGCAAATCCTGAATTACGTTTTTAGACTGTATTGAAAACCATTGCAACCAGACACTAAATCTATATCTTATAGGGTTTAAGAGATATTAAGGAATTCACGAAAACACCGTTTACCCCTTCTACCCCATTAGGGTAGGGTTGCCATATTTGGGTGGGGGGTGTTTGCTGGAAAAGGCAATTCATGCCATAAAAATGAAACTTTACATTAACCTTTTACTTTGAGACTGGCTACGAAAAGTTTCATTTTTTCTTTCTTTTAGAGTATTTTTTATATGAATTAATATTTTATAAATTTCCATGATTAATGTTTTAGAAATTTTTGAAATAAATTCATTTGGGAAGGACCAAACCAAAAATAAATTTGAGTCTTAAAAAGAAATTGAATATTTTTGGAGAATTTTCAGAAGAAATAAAATAAGACTTCAAAGCCTGGAACAAGTATTCTATCTATCCCAGGTACCCACTCACATTAAATGTGGATAAAGATTAAAGGTCTACGGTGTTACTCGCAACTCGCAAAAATCCATAATTAAGCGCTTATTTCATAAAACCCGTCAGAACCCACATTCCATAATAACAGAATCTGCAGAAATCACCCTAAATCGGTAAATTGTAATATTTTCGTGCAAAATCGGGACATTTCGGAACATCATTTCGTAGCGGGACAAGTAGCTCCAAATCGGTAAAATCCCGAAAAATCGGGACGTATGGCAACCCTGTATTAGGGGCGGAATTTTGGAAAATTCTTTCTGCCTGATTTTATTCCGAAATGGAACTACAGCGAAAAATCAAACATTTTAACTTCCTCCCTTTTTATAGGTGAAATTAAAAAAATATTTTAAAAATATATCTATATGCCAAAAAAGAATTTAAAATTAAACTACAGCTGCAGCTCTAGATATCCCCATTTGGCAATCTTGTAGTGTACGTCGCCCACTTTGAACTACCATTCCTAGAGCCAGTAATATAGCAAGGAGAGATAAATTAACCCTCTTGTTACGGTCTACACACATTTTTTACATTACACAGGAATGTTTGTACTAGGTACATACACATCTTGAACTGCAGCTGAGCTAAATTCGTACCTTTGTACAAAAAATATTGCCAAATTTGAATGCCACCTGCTTGCTGGCTCTAGGTACGGTAGTTCAAAGTGGGCGTCGTACACTACAAGATAACCCCTCGTTTTTTCACGAGTCGATTACATCTCGAAGAGTTCACACACTTTTGAAATATGACTTCACTTTACACGTAAATATTTGACGTGTTTGTGCCATTATTGTTTACCTTAATTTAGTTCAAGTTGGCTTTGGCGTCCTTTTTTACACTTTCGCCATCTAGAGAAATATTTGTGACTAGGTCAAAATGTAGCCTGCCTAGAAACTCGAGTCGATTCACCTTTATCTCTCACACCATGGTGGGACTAAAACTAAGTTAAGACTGTATAAAAACCCGTCAGTGGTAAGTGAATGATTCATCTTTGCTAGGATACTAATGTTAGGGCTAAGAAAGCTGTATAAACCAGCCCTAAAATGGAATATTTTCCATGGCCAACTCTACTGAAAATAAGATGTGAACGGAGTATGATATTATAAACCTCAATAAAAATCTCATTTGTTACATAATCAGAAAATCAAGTTTTTGAGACAGCCAGCAAGTTAAATAAAGAATCAATAATGGTTCTCCAGAAAGCATCAAAATTGGCAACCAGTGAACGTATCTAGTGTGAGCACATTTTAATTTTGAAAACATTACATAGGATTGTTTTATAATTTTAGACTAAAACACAAATCTATACGCAGAACAGAACAGAGCAAAAGGTACATTATTCAAATTACAAAGTAGATACTAAAAAATCTATAGGCAATTTAAGTTTACAGAACAAAATGAAAATGCTGCTAAGAAATATATAAACATACACATAGCCTTGTCAGCAATCTCTTATTAATAACCAGAAGCCATACAATTTAAATAACACGTATCGCAATTTACCTGCAAGCAGTATATGCGAAAAACATTTTTTCGATTTATACAAAATGATTTGTTTGAAGCCAGTGCCATCTATAAATGATAAGTCAGATGTTACTTTTTGTTCAAAATCAAATATGTAAATCTACATATATTGAAATTGCCTAGACAAAAAAATGTTATTATGTATAGGTATTAATGTATTATCACGACAATTTAAAATTCCAAGTGACTATTTTCGGAGGTTTATATACTACACCAAATACCAGTTTTTGCCTACCCGCAGCTACCACTGTCACTAACTGTTCGATAACATTATCAGTTTGTATAACATGATGCTTGAATGATAATTTAAGGTATATGCCAACTCCACGTCCCCTCGTTGTATGATCACGACGCAAAAAGCAGTAGCCATCTATTGCCACCACATCTGAAGATATATTAAGCGTTAACCAGGTTTCACTTACAGTCAGTGAGTCGTAGTTTGTATCAGTTACATGGTGAATATTAAAAAAACTTGTCACCTTGCATTCAAGTGCGCATACTGAAAATTAGAAGCGATATCATTCATGATCAATAGCTTTTTACTTAATAAAACAGAAATATGAGAGATAATTAGGCAACCTATTTAATGTGCAATTGCAATAAGAAATTAAATTAAAGATACTTATACCTGTAACTTAATTACAGCAAGCAGCATGCTAAAAATATAAACACAGCTTCATGTGGAACGTGGAATAGCAGATAACTCAGCAGCTCATTGAATCTTAAAAACATTGCCATCCAACTACCAGGCATTGGTGATATCATATATTTGTTGTGCAGAACGCAGAAATGATTGCTTTGCTTTTGTTAGGTCTTCAGTAGTGTAGTTAGGCGGGTTCTGGGCCACATTTGACCTTGAAGGTTTTTCAAGGTCACGGGCCTAGCGGAGGTCAAGTCATTGGCCTAGCCGGGGTTAAGGGCGAGGGCCTAGCCGTTGTCAAGGTCATTGACCTCACTTAGGTCAAGTGCCACTTCCGGTTCCCACGATAAATTTTTGGGGTTAAAAGTGTAATTTTGAAATTTTACAAGATTCCCGCGATGAATTTTGGGGTTAAAAGTCTAATTTTGAAAGATTCCCACGATGAATTTTGAAGCTAAATGTCTAATTTCGAAATTTTACAAGATTTCTACGCTTATCAAAATTTTCCCAGGCTCAACAGGATGTAACTCATCGTCCGGGAATGCAAAGTTGTCGAGACTTGCAGATTCAGGGTCTCTACCAATTGAACAATGACTTCCCTTGTTTGAAAAATCTGCACGATTGCAAAAAATATGTTAGCTATATTTATCTATATTTTCCTTTACCTACCTTTAGGTCATCGCTATATCTCTTAGTTAACAATCGATCACTATACGAGTATATTGGAGGCCCGTCTCTAGCATCAGTGAAGACGTCGCGGATTCTAGTTTATGATGTTGATAATTGGCGCCAACAAGTTAAACTCAAATATACTGATATAAGCCAAGAAACTTGTAACTTCACTTTCTATCAACGTATAACAATACGATTATTGAACTCCCTATCAAAATGAAAGAAAGCAATACTTGTAGCTAGTTTTATTACTACTAGAACATTATTACCCTCGATCAGACAATTAGCATCTTTAATATTACAACCTAACGCAGGGTATCCCAAATAGCTTAACTTAAACCGCTCGTAAGTTTAATGGTTACACAGTTTTTATATGCAAAAATATCATCAGATTCTAGCTAAAACACTTATCTTTGTGCCGATATACTCGCAGACATTCAATACGTCCCGTTACTCCTATCGCATGTCAGCTTGACAGACCCCAACCTCGGCTGTCATTCGCTACACATCGACCCCCAAGACTGCGGTTGATTCTCCGTAGATTATCTTTCCAAGATTTTCCGTCTAATAGTTGTTGCCTGTTCACAGGCAATAAACTTTGCAATCGTTGAATTCGTGTTTCCCAAATCGCTTCACAGCTTGAATATAAATATTCATTGGAAAAATGACATCCGCTTAATGATCTCCCTTACAGGAACGGCTGGCCAGTAACCCAATTCTTTACTATCACCAAACCATATTAAATGGCGAGATTGTCATTTACACCCCACGAAAACTCTTGCCTTTTTTAAAAGCTGATACACAAATTTTCTCTCAAACAAACAAACGTTGTTTTTATATCTCCTCTAGCAACGAACAAAGCCAATCTGATATTAATTTTTAACGCGTCACTCTCACTAGATTCCTCATTCAACACTAGTATTAATATCAAATGCTTTTGACACGTAACAAATAATTAGACAATGGAGCCATTGAGCCATTGTTGTCTGGAGGAATTTTTGCTGACCTCCATTATCAGATATTCAGGATGTTATTGTCTAGAGATTAAAATGTACAAAGCTGGTAAAAATTGAACAATGAAAGCCATTGTTTGAGAAAAAAATCAGCACAACCGCTACATTGAATGGAGCCTTAGTTTGGAAATTAAAACTTGTTTGAGGCTCTGAGTGAGACACACGAGTAACTGGGATCTGGTAGTTGATAGTCTCTCGCATATTTTGATAGTTATTAACAGTCAGTTAGTAAACAGTATTTAACATAATACAAAAGTGTTGGAGTCTTAGATACATTGAGAGAAATACTCAACATTGTTTGTAAGCACCGAATGTAAATATTACGTGTTTTTTTCCGTACTTTATTAAATACACATTCTCGAAATTGAGCCGATAGTTATTTATTTCGCTTTTTGCTGTTGGATTTATGTACAAAAGACAGCATCCCTCACTTTAGCAATAAGCAAGTTTCTAAAGAAATATTATTATGCTCTAGAGATTTACAGCTTACAGTTCGGAGTGTAAACTGAGTTAAAAAATTTAGGATATTTCTATACAGCTATTAGCAACAGTACCATTTGATTGCATATTATTTTCTTTTACGTAAGACCTAAATTTTAGATTCGATTGTTTTAATATAGGTTCTAAAGCACTGCTGACAGACAGACAGACAGGCAGAAAACTTGTAATGCAGCTGCCAAACGGGGCCTTGTCAAATATCGAACGGCAATATATATTAGTAAAAAATACTCTTCAGTTAGCAGGTTAAAAGTTTGATGTAGTTTTAGCCAATATTATACACATATATAATTCCAGCACTAAAAAATGGTAGGAAGCTAAAACACATAAGTACGATGGAATCTTAAACAGCAGAATTTTATAATACAAAACAGAGCGATAAAAGAACCGTGAGGTATCATATTTAACCACCCGACATTTTTCAGTTATCTTGAAACGTCTGCAACTTCCGCATACCAATCTCGCAAAAACAAACACCTTCTTTGTTCTTGTGTGTTAGCACCTTGGCTTTAAGAATGTTATGGTAGTAGTTTTATCATTGGAATTTCGATTTCTTACAACGGTATTTGTAAATCATTCGTAAATAGTCCAGTTTTTTGTTGCAACGAGCATAGTTATAGCAGAGATATCTGACGAATAGAAGACTATAGAATATATGAACTGACAGTAATATTAATCTAAAATTGAATTAACTAAAATTAACTATTTATCAAATATTATTAACAAAGTTGTTAAACGTATGATAAAGGCAGTTATTAATTACTTAATAAATACAATTGCCCTATATCCGGTATTTATGGTTTATGTCTTAATCTGATTTTAGTAGTCGATTAGAGTCGAATAACTAAGGTTATTACAATGCTAAAGACTGTACGCAAAAGGTAAGATTAAAATTAAAAATGTTAAAATAAAACCCAAAGAATAAGAATTAAATTAAATAAAGCCTAGAAAAAGTTATTAGATCACTGCAATATATTAGTAAAAAAAATACTCTAATTAATAAGGATGCTATACATGATGCCCAATGGTGAGGGACAGTGTTATTTTGCTGGATAAAAACTTATCTAGATTGGTTAAAAATCAGATGTATAAGAGAAAATCTCAAACTTGTTTAAAAACATTTTGTAACTGAACAATCACATTAGAAATTGTGTAAATAAAGCTAAAATTAGAAGGATTCGCAGAATTTGCAGACTATAGAAAATACCCGTTCAGACCTGCGGATGTGAGCGTCTGGGAATCTGCAAGGTTGCTAAAAATAAATCGAATGTGATTGTTGTCTGGTGTTTCTGCACAGGTTTGCGTGGGCACAGGTCTGCGCGGGGGTCTGCTCGATGGTTTCTGCGTATGTTTTGGCGGTAAATTTAAGTTATGATCAAGGTTTTGGTGGAAAATTCAAATTCTACTTAGGTTTTGACGGTAAATATAGATTATGATCAGGTTTTTGACGGGAAAATCTGGGAATGTACAAGGTTGCTAAAAATAAATGTGTGGTTAAGAAATTTGCTTAAAATTGATTGAAAATTTACAGACATTGGGAAATCCACGACACTGTTTGTAAGAACCGGATGTAAATATTACATGTTTTTTCCTGTACTTTATTAAATACACAAAGTTTCGAAATTTGGCGATAGTTATTTATTTCGCTTTGCTGTTGGATCTATGTACAGGACAGCATTCCTCACTTTAGCAATAAGCAAGTTCTTAAAGAATATTATTATGCTGTAGAGATTTACATGTTACAGTTCGGAGTGTAAACTGAGTTAAAAATTTTGGATATTTCTATATCGCTATTAGAAACAGTACCACTTAATTGCATATTGTCTTCTTTTACGTAAGACCCAAATTTTAGATTCAATTGTTTTAATATAGGTTTGAAAGCACTGCTTAGATAGGTAGACAAGTAAACAGCTAGACAGGTAGACAGGTAGACAGCTAGACAGGTAGACAGCTAGACAGCTAGACAGGTAGACAGCTAGACAGGTAGACAGGCAGGCAGGCAGGCAGGCAGACAGACATACTATTAACGAAGTAAGAAGAGGGAAGTTGGAAATTAATACTGAAACAGATCTTAATTTAGCGTTTTCAAAATTATTACTACAGAACATCAGGGGATCAATGGCCTCCATTATCAGTGTCTGAGAATATGCAACGATGAAAAATAGACCACAGGCCAACCTGACATGTTCCTGTTACAGTTTTATAAGCACAGCGGTGTAATAAAACGACAATTGTAAATATACTTGTATTTATTTGTCTAAAACGTACATGTATAAAATTATTACAAATATATTATGCATCAGTCAATTATTGCGCTAGAGATGTTGTTGCCATCTCTGCCTGGGGTGTTACGATCTTCTCGAAGAAAAGTTTCGTGCTGCTTCCACACTTGCTACCCGAGATGATATAGTAGCGACGTCCTCCTAATTGTTGTAGGTCTGCATCTGTTAGGCAATCGTAGCGTGCCTTTTGTCCAATTCTACTGCCACTTTATTGCCGTATGTAGTCGAACACCGATACGCATTTATTATTAGGTATTTTTCGTCAACCTTCAAATCTCGTACATTTTCCCACTCTTTAGCTTCATTTAAGTTGCAAAGTTTCTGATTGAAATCTGCCATGTTTTGGAAAGCGCGTA
Source organism: Agriotes lineatus (assembly GCA_940337035.1). Lineage (NCBI taxonomy): Eukaryota > Metazoa > Arthropoda > Insecta > Coleoptera > Elateridae > Agriotes > Agriotes lineatus. The sequence continues at coordinate 248,566,666 of OW679194.1, forward strand.
CAAAAGAATGATAGAAATGCTGCAACACACCAGGTTTATATAGCACCGATGAAAATTAAGTGTTCAGTCACTACAGCATGTGGTAATGTAGACAATATTTTCAGCATCAATCCAGCTATTGTGCTGATTTGAAAATCTAAGCCATTTTACAAATACCTTGTTAGGTTTTCGCTTTATTACGCGTTGAACGAAATTATGTCCGGATATTTAACTTTTTGAAGCTCGAGATCATAGAAACATCCTCGAATAGGCCGATTGGAAGCATATTTTAGTAGATAGTAATAGGATTAGTTAATTTAACTTGATCAATTGTGAATATTTTATTAGTCCAGTTGGGCGTATATCCATTATCGAATATTGTTCGATATTTGCTAATTCGCACAGGATCACCACCCTTACATTTGACATTACTGAAATCTGTCATTTTTATATGATTATAGGTGTTGCTGTTGCTAGAAGCGCGGCTTGGCACTTCTACCTCGAAGTTGTGGACTGTATAAAACTATGGATCTTGGTTATTTTTTATTTTTAACTTTACAAACGTAATTACATAGCAACGTACGACCTTCTTCTTACGAATCTCGAGCTAGAATGGAAGTTGCGCCGCTGCAGCTGGTGGCTCTGGTACCGGCGCGCCGGGGTGGCGCACAAACTCGAACATCCTCCCCCACCTTGAAAGCCCTAGGGATTTCAACATCTTCTTCCATCGGGAGGCGGCATAATCGGGCTGTGGCTCGTTTGGTAATACCATTCTTCGTCTTCAGTGTAACTACTCGAACTTCTCCATCGGCTCCTGGATGAGTCGCTGTGACCCGGCCCATCCTCCACTCTTGAGGACTGATGGTGTCATCTCGAACAAGGACCAAGTCGCCTATTGCAAATCTTGTCCCTCGGGTTGTCTTCCATTTATCTCTAGTTTGGAGATGACAGAGATGCTCCTTCTCTCATCGTTTCCAAAAATTATTCGTCATTTGTTGCCGTTGTTGCCACCGTTTTAGCGTCGTGACTGTTGACTCCATGGATCGGCCATCTGGCAGCGCTGTCAGCGGTTCTCCCACCAGGAAGTGTCCAGGTGTTAATACTGTGAGATCATCAGGATCAGGGGACGTGGGAAAAAGGGGGCGTGAGTTCAGAATGGCTTCAATTTGACAGAGTATTGTGGAAAAATCTTCACAAGTTAAATTTTGATTGTGCATTATAACTTTCAGATGTCGTTCCATAGATTTAACTGCAGCTTCGTGTAAGCCTCCCATATGAGGGGAAAGCGCAGGAATAAACTTCCAAACGATTTTATGTTCCGTGAGGAAGCAATTAAGATTTATTGACTCAATATATTTTAAATATTGTTTGCATGCATGGTTCAACTCTTTGTTTGCTGCGACAAAGTTAGTCGCATTGTCCGAGCACAGCATCACCGGAATGCCGCGGCGTGCGATAAAACGCTTGAAAACATTAAGAAATGCCTGACATGATAAATCAGTGACCAGCTCTATGTGTACTTCCATTACCGCCATGCATACGAAAATACATACATACACATTCACGAATTTCCGGTTACAATGCTTCGTTTCTTTGATTAAAAACGGACCCGCAAAGTCAAGACTTGTGTTGGCGAATGGTTTCGCGGGGTTCACGCGAGCCGCGGGTAAACGGCCCATTGTGATTTGGGACTTTACAGGATTAAGCTTGCGACAAATCACGCACTTCCGCAATATGCTCTTTACCGTATTTAGGCCCGCGATTGGCCAAAATCGTTCGCGTATGACTGCCAATAATGACGTTGCACCCAAATGTATGTGACGTAAATGTTCTCGTTTGATTACCAATTCCGTTAACGGGTGACGTTTAGGCAAAATCAGCGGATACTTCTTATTATAATCAAAATTTCCGTGGCGTAACCTACCACCAACACGCAATGATCCCGATTCGTCGATGAACGGGTTCAACGCAGATAGCTGACTCGATGTGCGCATATTTCCTCCTGTCGATAATCTTTTTATTTCGGAACTGAACTCATCTCTTTGTGCCATACTGACGAGTGCAGTAAATGCTTCATCTAGTTCGGCGATCGACAACGGACCTGACAGCTTCGTTTTGCCAAGACAGTTGGTTTTAAAGCGCCTGCACCAGGCGACCACTCGCTCCAACTTGCTTAAGTTCGAATATCTTGCAATTAAGCCAAACTCTGTCGAAGTGGTTAAAGTAGTCTTCGTCGCGCGAGATTCTAAGGTTGTGTCCGCCTTGTTGTGACGTGCTTCCAAGGGCCACATGTCTTCAAGTTTGGTTAACCACTTTGGGCCTGTCCACCAACCCTCCTCTCCTAAATCGCGTACCTTGGCTCCTCGTGAAGCTAGATCTGCCGGGTTTGTCTTTCCATCCACGTGGCGCCAGCAAGCTTCCTGTCCGCAGATATTGTGGATTTGTGCTACACGATTCGCAACGAACGTCTTCCATCGTGATGCGTCAGATTTCAGCAAGCAGAGGACGATTGTCGAGTCCGACCAGTAAAAGACTCTAGAATATTGAAATCTGATTGCTGTTAGCACGTTTCTCATCAGCTTCGCTAACAGAACTGCTGAGCACAGTTCTAACCTAGGCAAACTTACCCTCTTCAGCGGTGTCACGCGGGTCTTTGCGCATAATAGGTTAACGCGAATACTACCATCAGAATTCATACTCCTTACGTAGACAGCTGTTCCGTACGCTTTCTCGCTGCTGTCACAAAAACCGTGTATCTATACATTTTCGGGTTTACGAGTGAGTATGTGGTGTGGTATTTCCAGCGAGTGTAATAAATTGATCTGCTGCCGTGAGCTGATAAACATATCTTCTATGTCCTTGGGGACTGGGTCATTCCAGCCTAGCTTGGCACTCCAAAGTTCCTGAATCAATATCTTCAAGGGCAGAACGATTGGCGAGGCTAACCCTAGCGGATCAAAGACCCTGGCAATTGTAGATAAAATTGTACGCTTTGTGATTGCGCCGTTCGCAACCGATGTATCCATTGTAAAGCCTAAAGTGTCCTGGTTGGAATTCCAAGCTACTCCAAGTGTTTTTAATTCGCTCGCATCCTTTATGCACCGTGTCGTCAAGAATGTAGCTGGCGCGGTGCCATATGTCACCGTCTTCAATCTGTAAGCGTCCGGTGGTTCAGTATCATTTTCACGCCATACGATGCGATGGAGATCTCTCTGCTGCGGATTCAGCAGGGCTTGTCTAAACATCTTTTCTATGTCCGCCGATATTACTACATTGTGGCATCGAAAGCGAATCAACATCGAATATAGATCGCTCTGCACAACCGGGCCTCCCCTGAGGAAATCGTTTAATTATTTATCATTCGTCGTCTTCGTCGATGCATTGTAAACCACCCTGAGCTTGGTAGTTGAACTTGTGGATTTGAGCACTGCGTGGTGCGGAATGTAGTAATGTGTTTTGTTAGTTTCTTGCTGAACGTCTTCCAGCGTTCCGAGTTTTTCCATATGTTCGAGGTCGACATATTCTTTAATGAATTTCACGTATTCTTCCTTGAGTTTTGGGTCTCTTTTAAAACGTGACTCCAACCCTTTCTGTCGCTTCAGCGCCATATCTGCACTGTCTCCTAACTCCACGGGTTCGTTCTTGAACGGCAAAGACACTACAAATCGTCCATCTACGTTTCGGGTCGTGGTATCTACGAAGTTCTTCTCACAAAACTTTTCTTCCGGGGTTTGCGTTTGTGACGTTGCACAATCATCTAGCTTCCAAAATCGTTGCAAATCTTCGTGAAGTGCATCATCGTCAAATTTCGCGTGTGTCAAGTGACACATTCTTCGATTCCTATCTTGCTTCTGTGAGCGCATTTCGATTTTACCAGTGACCAACCAACCTAGCTCCGTTTCTTGTAAGACGGGGTTTCCCGCTCCTATGAGCAAATCGATTTGACTGGGAATATTGTAGTTTGGGTCACACAATTTAACGTACTTCGGAATCGCGATTGTATCCGTATTAAACCTCACAATTGGTATGCTACCGGTAATTTTATTTATTATCAGAAAATTGAGATCTCTCTCAAACACCGTGTGAAGTGACTTAATGGTAATCTGCGCAATATGCGAAACGTTGGAGACCGTGCCGTTTATCCCAGCCACCGTGACTGGCGTGATGCGCGTCTCCTTTAAACCGAGTCTTTCGCGTAACTCCCTAGTAATATAGTTCGAATCACTACCACTATCTATTAGTGCGCGTGCCTTTACTAGATTCCCTACGCGATCTGCTACATAAACGTACGCCGTCGAAAGCAAAACGTGCGCTTCGGACTGGCAACAATGAGTCGATATCGAAATATTTGGTTCCTGTTGGGTGGAACTTCTGTGTTCAGTTGGGGTATCTGAATTTTGTTTATTGTTGTTGGTGGCGTGTAGCAGGGTGTGGTGTCGCTTTCCGCATTTAAAGCAACTCCTTGCGCTACACTTTGAGACAAAATGGCTTGAGCTGAGGCAATTCGAGAATAATTTTAAGATTTTGACATTTTTCCATTTTTCGTCGACCCTCAACTTTGCAAACGCTTGACAACTGTAAATAGTGTGTGATTTCTTGCAAAATGTGCAGGTATTTGAGCGAGCTGCGAAGTGGCTCACGGTTTTCTGCTTTGCGCTAGCATCTTGAAGTTTTTCAATATTAGTTGCCGTCATCTCGAGGACGTCACACCGATTAGTAAGAAAACAAAAAAGTTGTTGTACTGTCGGAAACTCTCGCGTTGTTAGGGACGTTTCCCATGCCTTCCTTGTACCGTTGTCTAGTTTGTTTACGATTAGATGTACCAACAATGTGTCCCAACCGTGTACGGGATGCTTTAGTGCTTCAAGTGCGCGAAAATGCTTCCAAACCTCGTCCAAAAGTTTTCTCAATGCGGTAAAATGTTCTTTGTGAACTGCTGGCAAATCGAACAAAGCCTTTACATGAATGTTTACGACTAGTCTATCGTTTTCAAACCGGTTCGTTAATAGTTTCCACGCAACAGTGTAATTATCATTCGAAACCTCTAACGCTTCTATTACTTCTGCAGATTTTCCCTTAAGGCACGATTGCAAATAAACAAATTTTTGAATATTCGTAAGCATCGAATTTTCATGTATTAAACTAGAAAAACTGTCACGAAATTTCGGCCAATTGCAGTGAGAGCCATCGAAATCGGGTAAATTTAGGGTAGGTAGTCGCACTGTACCAAGCGAATTACATTGTTGTTGGGACTGTGTCGAATTATTCAGCGCGGAGGAAGTTACAACACTTGACCGCAATTCGATCATGCGATTGGCGGTTGCAAGGGCGGAAAAATACACATTTTCGAAGTCGTTTCTTTCGGAGTCATGCTCGACAATATTGTCGTCGTCATCTAACGCTTCAAGTTCCGCTTGAGTAGTTTCAAACTCGCTTAAACACAGCTCGTGTTTTTCCGTTCGCGCCTTTATCTCGTGCAGCGACGTACTATCTATTGCGTCTCGTATAAAATTTGTAAAGCGAGTGACCGCGGATTTGACGGCGGGACGGCGTCTGATTAAAGCTCTTTTATGCTCTTCCGCCATTATTATATGCGTACGAACTATAAAATTCAAAGGGCAGGCGGTACAAATAGAGCAAACTTGAAATAACGCTTAACAACAGATAAGTTATGCGTCGATGGATACAACTGCGGGCTATAACTACTGCAGACAACCTTGGTTGAATACAACGTGCAAACAATAGTTATCAGCCAACGAAACTGGCAAATGAATGTTTTGTACAACACTAAGTAGCTGCCGCGAAGTTACGCAGTTACAGAACAAACGAAACTACATATGAATATTTGCTACACATGCAATAAACGTACTATCGAATTGAAATAAATTGCCATAATAGAAGCTATTAAGTTTAGGAAAAGGCAAAAAGGAATAATTCACTTACGTAAGCAGCTGGCTTCGCTTCACCTTGCTCTCGCGAAATCTTCAATGGCGGCGGGCTCGTCCAAACGCACGACCTGGCTGCATACCAGATACGGGTCGGAGGACCAAAAAATGTTGCTGTTGCTAGAAGCGTGGCTTGGCACTTCTACCTCGAAGTTGTGGACTGTATAAAGCTATGGATCTTGGTTATTTTGTATTTTTAACTTTACAAACGTAATTACATAGCAACGTACGACCTTCTTCTTACGAATCTCGAGCTAGAATGGAAGTTGCGCCGCTGCAGCTGGTGGGTGGCGCACAAACTCGAACAATAGGCTTGATTGAGAATTTCCTTCTCATTACTCTTATTTACATCAACAGGTCTTTTACCAATTGTACTATGTTTTTTGTGATTGTAGGTGTGACTGACTTGAGATAATAGAGAAAGCAATTTGTAAGAACCTTACAAACTAAACATCTTCGACATAATCGATTTAAGTGTACGAGTTACTCTTTCAACGACACATGCTTTTTTTGAGCTAAATGTTGAAAAATGGTTAATTTTCAATTTGTTCATTAGTCTTTGAAAATCTCTAATGAAAAATTCTTTACCCTGATCTGTCTGCAAGTTCTTAGGAATTCTGTTGCTTTCTGGTAGTATTTTTTCAGTTGCACTAGCAACTTCCATAGAGGTTTTGTTTTTACAGGCTCTAGCCAAACATATTTTGAAAATACATCTATAATTATTACTAAAATATATCGATAACCTTTATTTACTTTAGAGTATGGTATTATTTTTACTAAATGGGCTTGATGAAGATCATCCAATTCTTTTACTATTACACGACATCTTCGAAAATTTATTCGTGCATAAGCCTGCAACTCATCTACTATTTGAGCCTTAATCGAGCTGTTTATTTGCTTCCGGGTCATTTTGAACATCTCTACATGGGGCAGTTTTACTAACTAGAGGTTTAGGCTGGAGTTTAGTTAGTTTTAGAGAAAAGTAAAGTTGATCAATTTCAGCTTGAATGGCTGCAATAATTTCATTTGCTATTTCTATATTTGTACTAGCAGAGTTTTGGTGTTCGGAAAGTCGGTAAATAATCTTATTAAGTTCTTTGTTAAGGAACGCTTTGTTGACAGCATCCTCTTCAAATAGAGGTTGTGCAAGATTGGCTAATCGTTTATGTCATCGTAAAAGTATATATTTCTGCGCTGAATGTGGCAACCGAACTTATCCCTCGATCTGGCCTTACTCAATGATTCTTGATTCTTTTAACTCTTCTATTATACTAACAATTTCATTTATATAATTTGTGTGACCGGATGCTTGAAACGCATACAGTAACTTTAATCGATCATCCCAGTAAACATAATCCAACGGGCTAACTTGTTTATACATTTGTTGCATACCTTTACCAGAACGCTTTTTAGTCCTTAATGATACTGATGGTGGTGACGGTGGTGATGACGATGACGGGTCAGATTTGATAAATTTCTTGTATTTCGCTTGGTTGAATCCTACCTTCTGCACATTTTTATCAAAATTTCTATGCGCCGCATTTGTTCTGTTTGTGATATCATTATAATTTGCTCTATCTGTCGGCGTTAGAGTTATTTGGGGATTGTTTTTAAATAGTAATTAGTACAAGCCAGGTGTAGCGCACATTTTTTACAATTATATCTGAATCCTTTATACGAGTTACACTGCTAAAGTTCGCGGAATCGAGTATTCCTTGCATTGCCAGCGTTCTGCAATTGTCATATTCGTGAAATTTTACGTTTTTACTCTATAATTTAGTTGACAGTTCGATTTCAAACCGAGCAGTTTCGTTTCAACAGAATTTAACAGAGTAATAATTGTATGAAAAATGGAAATTTCGAATCGTGATTTTCGAGTGATGATCTTTTATGATTTTCAATGCGGTTTAACACCGCAGCAATGTGTGGAAAAACTTAGTTTGTTATTTGGGGATGAAGCACCATCCAAAACTAGGGTTTACAAATGGTTCGCAGAATTTAACCATGGAAGACCAACGTTTGATGACGATCTTCGCGAAGGTCGTCCATGCACCTCTGTTGTCGCGAAAAATATCGATGCTGTGCGTGAAATGATTTTATCAGATCGGCATGTGACATATAGTGAGATAGAGACATCCTTAGGCATTGCGGCGAAACAAATACATACAATTTTGCACGATCATTTCCATGTCCGGAAGCTTTGTAGTCGTTGAATCCCTCACAATTTGAAAGAAGAACAAAAACAGGCACGTGTCAGGTGGTGCAAGGAAATGCTAAAAAAATTCGAAGGTGGTCGTTCAAATTCTGTATATAGCATCGTAACCGGTGACGAATCTTGGATATATTTATTTGAGCCTGAAACTAAACAGCAATCGACTGTATGGGTGTTTCAAAGTGAACCTAAACCAACAAAAGTGGTGCGTTCAAGAAGCGTTTCGAAAAGAATGATTGCTTGTTTCTTCGGTCATGTTGCAACTGTTGCATTAGAGGATCGCAGGATAGTTAATGCTGACTGGTATACTTCAATTTGTTTGTCGGAAGTTACCGCTGAAATCAGAAGAAACAACGTAAACCGGCGAATCATTGTTCATTATGACAATGCAAGCTCTCACACAACACGACAAACTGTTGAGTTTTTGACCAGTAACTACATCCAATTAATGACTCATTGCCCATATGTGCCTGATTTAGCTCCCAATGACTTCTTCTTATTCGGATACATCAAAAATAAAATGCGCAGCGAGCGTTTTTCATCGCCTGAAGAGGCCGTTGAAGCATTTATATGGCTTGTTTTGAAGGTACCTCGCTCAGAGTGCAAAAAGTGCTTGCAGTTTGGTTACATCGGATGCAAAAGTGTATAGATTTTAAAGGGGAATATTTTGAGAAGCAATAAAGCGATTTACATAACGTAATTTGTGTTTTGTATTACATTGTTTCTCCAGCTTTAATATAACATTTTTGCCTAATATTTATGTCGCTTGTATTTACATAATTTTCTACAATTTCTACATAATTAATTGGCAGATTAATTAAAACTAAAAGCAGAAAGTGTATAATTTATCATCTTATTTCGGGTTTCTAGATTATCGGGCAATTTAATTTGTAAATAAGTCAACTTTCTTGTGTTTCTATTTTCCCAATAGATATATTGTAAGACATTATTAAATAAAACACAACAACTATTCTGTAGAGTAATAGTAAATTCAGTCCACATTTTAGCGATTGAGACAGAATATATTGGAGCAGTACATTTTACTGGTTTCCAATAAATTTAAACAATCTTTTAAAAGATCAAATACATTGTGTGCATTATAATAATCTCCATAGTATAATTATATATTGTTGCCTCCAATCATGTGATTTGATGTTCCTTAGCGGAAATAGACGAAAATGTTTCCTTTAAACGGGTATCCGAGAAATGGATAAAGTCGATAATATGGTTACCAATCTGTTTGTTAACTCCTGGACTTGTTATTTGACAAACAAATTTGTTGTATATTTTAACTCTAGCATTCGAATTTAACCATCTTAAACAATCAATTCCAACTGTTTCATCGTTGTCTACAATCACATTATAATTTTCCTTGGATGCTCCTTGGTGACAAAAGTTATAGTTAGTAGTCACATAATTGCCCATTTCTGTCATGTTAAATATTCCTGCAAAATCTTGCGTTGTATCCAAATCCAAAAGGTAGTAATAATCTATTTTTAAAATTTCTGGCATTTTTTCTAACAAAGTCTGCACATTAACGTCGGCTAGTTCTACTTTGTACGGAATTACTACTGGATTTTTATATTTTGTGTTAATATTTTCCAGACCTTCCTTTCCAATAACTTGTATAACTGCTCTTGTCATCCTGTTCTCACTTTGTAGAAGATAAGGTGATTTTGCTTTTTTCCATGTCTAACAGAAATAAATTTAGAGAATTTCCCTCGTAAGTGACTATTACAAGCACTGCATATCTTCTTCTTAACAATAAGACCACTTTCTCCTTCGCAATCTACAAGGTCAATAATTTTTGCAACACTATATTGTCGCAAAACGGTTGTGTAATCGGCATAAGTAAATCTAAATTGCTGTTGGTAAGGAGTTATTCGTCTTCTGTATAATTTATATTTCCAACATCTCTAATTAGGTTGCTGTTGTCGAGATTTTATAGTAATGACTAGAGTTCGAATCTCTCGTTAGTTGGCTTAATTCTATTTTCCAAGAGCTGGGTAATATTATATACTTTAGAGGAACCCAAGTTCACAGTTTCAACTACTTCACAATACTAAATTTAAACTGGGGAAATTTTAATTATATATCTAACAATAATAAGTTACCCCCTCCATACCAATTTTAATCTACTTTGTAAGAAAAAAGTAAGTAGACGTGGCAAGCAGAAACTTGGAAGGCTACATGGTCTATCTACCTGTCTGTCTGCCTGTCTGTCTGTCTGTCTATCTATCTACCTGTCTACCTGTATACCTGTCTACCTGTCTAATTGTCTGTCTGTCCGTCTGTCTGCCTATCTACCAGTCCAACTGTCTGTTTACCTGTCCGCCTGTCTATCAGTTTCCTTACCTGTTAGTGTAGCCTGCAAGGCTGTATGGGTGACCTTGAGATGGTAGTTGAAATAGGGTAGTCGGATAGCAGCGGTGCCCCCCTTTCTTACCTATATGATAATGGAGGTCATTAACTACATGCAGCAAAAATTTCCAGACAAAGACTCCATTCAATTATTTTTAGCAGTCGTGCACATTTTCAAACAATGATTTTATTGTTCAATTATTTTTACCAACCTTGCACATTTTCAAACAATCACATCCGTTTAAACAAGTCTGGACAGGTTTGAACCCCCAGACAATAACATCCGGTTTATTTTTAGCAAGCTTACACATTTCTCAAACAATGGCTCATTACAATTATTTTTAGCTGCATTCAGCAAATGCCTAGATAATAATATCCGGTCAGTCGTTCACATCTGTTTAAACAAATCTGGACAGGTCTGACATCTGGCGACGCGCAAATATAGCCTCTATTAACACCTGCGCAGAATTTACCGTCAAATCTAAATTGATTCATTTCTCTTGCGGAGAATTTAAATTTACCACCAAAATTATGCGCAAAATTTGAATTTCCCGCCAAAAACCGGCCCAGAATTTATATTTACCGCCAAAAACCTACGCAGAATTTGAATTTCCCGTCAAAAAACTGAGAAAAATTGAAATTTACCGCCAAAAACCTACTCAGAATTTGAATTTCCCTCAAAAAACCTGCGCAGAATTTAAATATACCGCCAAAATGATGCGTAGAATTTGAATTTTCGCCAAAATAATGAGCACAATTTTAATTTCTCGCCAAAAACCTGCGCAGATATTAAATTTACCGCCAAAATGATGCGCAGAATTTGAATTTTTCGCCAAAAACCTCGCGCAGACTTGCGCAGGACCCTGCTCAGGCACTTGCGCAGGGAACCTGTGCAGTGACACATTTTGCTCCAGAAGCCCTCTAACTACACTACTTGAAGGAGTTTTTCTATATTATTTTTTCAAATAATGGAGTTATTTCTCCACGATTTCAATCAACAGTTACTAAGAGTTACGTTAAATTAACAGAACTCCAAATTCTAATAGGTGGATTTAACGGGATATAAATTCAAGAGAAACTTAATAATTCTTTTCATAATAACAAAATATGACTATACACATACATAGTAACATATAAACATTGCTAGTTTTACTGTAATTTCGTATATAATACGGTAATTTCTCATCCAGAGTAGGGTATTTTGGATTGCCTTGGGCTCTGAAGGCTACGGAAACGTGCAGGCCAGTGTATTTTTTTAGATCACATCATGTTCCGTAAACCATTGTTCTACGATCCTGGCCGTGTGAATATGCTAGTTGTCTTGTACAAAAACAATTGGTCCATCGGGATACACTGCTCTCACTGTAGGTAACATTACCTCTTGTAAAATTTCCAAGTAATCTACTGACGAAAATCTTGGGTTACCAGTACCAATTTACCTGGCCCTTTTCTAGGGAGTACAAACCCCTGGACGGGAGTGACTACATGTTGCTTTTTAATTAATATTTCAGAATCCGTTACTATTAAAGTAATGGAATTTGGCATACAGTTTACTATTAATGAGATCTACAATTCCACACTATATAACAACAATTATTAAAGTAGAGGCATTTAGAATGAGAGGTGGGGCGATTTTTATGTAATATTTATTTAATCTCAAACTTTTTAACCTTCCGAGATCGAAATTTGATTCTACATTAAATAAGTAATTGAAAATGATATTCTTTAATTTTTAGTGGCAGTACGCATTTTTCAAGAAAATTGTAAAAGTTAGAAATCATAGATTTCAAAAGAATTGTCATTAAAAACGTTATCGAAAATTAAGTATTAAAATCTACTACCCTAATTTTTGTAATTTTCAAGGTAATAAACAAGCAACAGGCTACATAAACCAGCTCTTGTTACATAAGAATTATGATTTAAAATAGATCTAATAATGCCAAAAAACTCAATTTGCGTTTTTCTTGTATTTTTATTTCGAATTATGACACCATCTACGGGGTCGATAATTAGCACTAGGGAGCTTATCGCTAAGGCGCTTATCAGGTAATCAGTTCAGGATTGGCCGATTTTCAAAAAATGCATAGTTCTCATTGAATGATATCAGTCATATGACAGTTGTGTGTAATAATCACACAAATTAATAGTTTAAATAAGAATTATTGTGCTGTCTCAAGGCTTATTAAAGTTATGCTATGTATTATTAATTGCAATAAAAAATGGTATTTTGTCTTTTTTATATTTTATTCATTGGCAACCAATTCAAAATTAATGCTCCAGCTAGCATTTGAGCTCAAATCCCATGGTTAGGTTGTAACACGCAGTATGAAATTTCTTCTTGGGTATGAATTTTTACTCTTGTATAGCAAATGACCCCTTTCTAACGAGTGGCAGTTAATCTCTAAAATGAATTGTAAACAGAGATGTTGAAGACCCCAAAAATTTAGCGTAAATGATCGCAAATCTACCAAAAATTAACAATTTTACCTCAGGTAATAAATAGCAATGTAATTTAATGAATCAAGTAGTCTGGGCTAACTTGTATTACGTCATAGGAGGACGCCAACTGTCTTGTTTTGGATGCTGGGCGAACTGGTTTCCGCTTTTCTGTACTTCAAGGGACGGCACGCGATAATTTCGTTCTGGAAGGCCCCTTGCTGCTGCTACTTGTCTCTGTACCTCGAACGGTGAATTCCCCAGCTAAACCACACTGCTGTAGGCCTTTTGGAGCCCCCTTATGTTTCAAATAGAGCTCGAAATGTAGAACTCCTACCTGGTTTAACACTTTGTAGGGACGCTTTTAATACACAAAATTAATCAACTTTGGCGAGCCAATCTTTACAAACAGCTTTTTGTTTGGCTTCCCTTATAAACAATGACAATATACCATCTAGTAGAGATGGGCGTATGAGTGAGTAGTCACTCACGCCACGCACGTTTTACGCTGGCGTTAAACACGTTTACGCACGCTCACGCCCGCTTTTACTCACGTTCACGGAATGACCATCCACTCACGACGTAACCCGCAACTTTTATTTCAAAATTAAAATTCAGATAGAACAGAATGTTCAATTTTAAAACCAATAAAAATTTGTAAAGGGCTTTACCCAGAACTTCCCCCGTAAGTGGACAGTGTAACACTAAATACTTAAGCTAGGGGTAAAAATATTTTCACGTTTCTAATAAATTACATACATTTTCAACAAAAAATATATTAGCGGTGATCGAATTTGAAGGGCAGGCGTATGCAATACCAGCGTTTTGTGAATATGGCAAGCGAATGCGCTATTCCTACATGCGCTACAAAGCACTTCCTGTGCCCGTGCGTCCCTTAAATAGAACCTTAGAATAGAAATAATTAATAATTCCCAGGCAGGACGCCATTGACTGTACACAGTACACACAACACTCACACCACAACACAGATTCGCATTAGCAGCTTCATCTCTAGATCTTCCACATGGGAGAGCAGCGGGTGGGCGGACAGCGGGTGAGCGGTGCACCCTGCAGCGGGTGGGCGGGGCACCCT
>OW679194.1:248580791-248657096 GCA_940337035.1 Agriotes lineatus
TACAGCGTACCCAGCTGGGCCCGCCGCCGTAGAATCTGAAAGGCGCTTATTTCGTATCGTTGCCTATATTCGTTGGCATGCTAGGTTCCAATATCGATTTAGTATACAGACGCTTTTCTAGAATATTCCGCGACCTGATCAACCGTGAGCGCGAGCGAGTCCGCAAACTGCAGTCGCCTTGTCGATAGTTGCAAGTGTTTTGTGAGAGACACAGACACGCTTAACGCCCGTCCCACTTTGGCAGAGCTGGGGTAGCGTGGCGGGTTGTTTTTGGTTGTGTGTTAGGGAGCTTGAGGCGAGTCAGTCGGTCGCAGAGTGTCGGTTCCTCGTCGAAGCGCCAGGCGCTTTTTTGTGTCGTCGAATGGGCCGTCGTGCCATTAACCACTTATGTGTAGGTGGGATCAAATTGAGAGCGTTTACCCCAGGTCGAGTTTTACATGCGAGCCTGGTCGATTATTCTGGACCCATCGTTATCTTCTGGTTAGAAATCTGTGGGACTTCACTATTAACGCCTACGCTCCAATCTCGTTGGAGCTCTTCTCCCCGTTTCGCAGACATTTGGCACAACGGCCGAACAGCAAGCTGGACGCCGCTTCGACCGCCACAGGTAAAGTTGTGTGGAGGTACTGTACTAGGCGCTTTCCGCGCTAATCATAAGCGTGCACTATCTAACGTTTGTTATATCACCCATTCTTTATTAAGCAGCGCGAATACATTCTCAATGTACAGTGCCATATGCAGGTGCTTTACCTTTGCGTACTAATTATCTTTGGGCATTAACTAACGGTTATTTTTATTATTTGCATACCGTATGTGTTTGAAGAACAATAGACCTATTTGTCAAACGTTCCTGCTGTAGTTTCTTTGTGTTGCATGTTGAGTTTTAGTGTAAGCAATCTGTAGTATCGTCGCCCGATTGGCGACTGATGTAAGATAGGTGAACTGAGCGTTAAGGTAGGTTCGAGCGCTCCAGCTACCAGTTCCAAGGAGTCCCGAGGTTGCACCCATACTCTACCCCGTTTAGCTTTCGAGTTTCTGCCAGACGTGGTCTCATATCCCGAATCCCGTGGCGCCCAATTATTTTGTAACACCCTTTATATCTCGTCTTGTCCCTACGGCGTCCCGTTCGTAGGACCACGCCCATCTCCCTGAGCGTATCCAGCGGTGGCTATTAGTCTGTTCTTGAGTATTCTAGAACAAGTGGTGACGTTTCCCGGACGTAATAAGTTTGGTAGCACTCGCATACCTAGAGGTGTCGTAAAAACAGTTTTATACCGTAACAGAGTAAATAGGGTAAAATCATAACATGTAACAAAGAAATAATGAAGAGGTGCAATCAATAGTTTTAAGAACTATTGAGTAGAAAAAAACGGACTTTTTTTATTAAAATTTTACTTATTGTTATGGACGAACGAGAATGAACATGAACTAGGGCTAATAATGGAAGCAATCAATACTTTGAAAAACAAGAAAGCTGCAGGGTATGACAAAGTAACCACAAAATGTTAAATGTTAAAAAATATGGGAAGAAAAACTACAAAACAATTGCCGAAAAATGTCCTGGGAAGCGGAAATGATACCAGAAAATTGGAAAATAAAAGAGATAGTACCAATATATAATAATAGCTATTTAAGTCACAAGGAATGTAAGGATCTATTAACATTTGAGGTAGGCAAGTACAAGCCAAGACAAAGTCGCGGCTTGTTGCCTGCCGAAAATGTTAATAGACGATACATTCTGAGTTATCTTATTATATTTTTCCCGCTGCTTATCAAAATTTTCCTAGATTTTGAAAAAATCGTTTGGTTTGTCACCTGCATTAGGATTAATTTTCGTGAGTCGTGTTACCTATGAGTGTCACATGTCACATAAACACTTACAATTTAGAAACCAAACGTCTAAATCTGCATCTTGCTTTGCTAATTTTATTATCCTAGGAACTTACTAATAGTATTAAGTTCCGTTGTCAAGAAAAAGCAGCAAACAAATATAATCACGGACTTACACGTTTTGTTACTAAGGCTGTATCACTGACTTACATGAACAGCAGCGGGAAAAGAAAGTTTAAGTGAATGTAACAAATATCCTCTATAGCTATATAACGCTATTAAGTACGGCAATGAAAACATAAAGAAAATACTAAAGAAAATACTAAAAATATTCATCGAACTACCACTAAAAAGATCTCAAAGTGCATTTAAAAAAAGAATAAACGTACAGGACCATATCTTCACAATGAAACAAATCATCCAAAAAAGAAGGTATGGGAAAATGTATCCAAGATAACAGTGAACAGTATACTAAGAAAAGCTACACAGAGTTTACATTAACAGAACATTAACTATGTAACTAATAAAAACAGAAAAGTAAAGAAGGTGTGAGACAAAGAGGAATGCTAATGCCAGTTTTGTTCAACGTCTTTATAGAAGAAATCGCTAAAGAAACAAAGGCAAAAGAACGTTAATGACGAAAACAATATTCCACGTTGTGATAGCCAAAATCTATTATCGTCAAAAACGTTAATGACACAAAACAGACCCTCAAGTGTGCAAAACAAGGCCACAAGCTTGGGAGCCAACTCTTTAACCCACAAAAACGATTTTAACAACATAAAGACGACACAATCGCGAACTTTAACTGGATACGTAGCCACAACTCCGTTATGATGGATGGTAACAAAGGGTTTCTTTGGCTTGGGAACGCTCAGCGAGAGGGTAAGTTCTTTACGACTTTTGAATCAGAGCTACAATTCCATTAAACGAGATAAAAGATGTTAAATATTGATTAGCCACAACATTCGGGCTAAATCGGGAAAACAAAATCAGCAACACAGATGAACGTACTTTAAATGTGGAAGCGAGTGATTCACCTTTCTTTTTCTACCTTGGCACAGCTTGAGGTGGCAGCTACAACAGCTGAATCGAACCTACCTTTAACTGCACTTGCTTACACCATCTGGATTCCTGTACCTACATTAAAACAAAACACAAAAAGGCATGTAAACACCACTGAAAAACGTAAATAATTAACAATAAACTCTATTAAAGTAATAAATTATGTGAATAACAATGGACATGGAAATGTTTACTAGTTGCAGTAAAAAATAATAAACAAAAGGGGTTAGTTATGTTAAATTGCGACTTTTAAACTAAACATAGCGATACAATGACTATCAAACGATATAGCTACATTTCAAACAGTAATATCTTTGAATACTTCACAAAGGGACTGCGTTATATGAACGAAATTTAGCAACAATTACTCCAACAGTGGTACAACAACGTTTACTTGAACTTAAAGCGCAAAACAACATGTAGACAGCAAAACTTGACGATATTGTTCAACATCTTACGATTTAAATAAATAATGGCCCGATGGCCAAGGCAATACTTCACTATAAATTTCTATAAGTTACAAACACTGTTAAATCAACAAATACCTTGATTAAATAAATCCAGACGCTACGTATTAATGTCCAATTCTAGCTGCGTGTCGCACTATGCCTCGACAAGAACGACAGGGAGACCACAGAGTGAGGCCTCGATTATGTTTACCACAGCCAGGGGTTGGCAGGATGATATCCCCAGGACGGGTGAAAAGCCGTACAAAACTTCCAATACAAGAACAACGGGACCAACCCTCAACGTGCGAGATACAACATGACGTCTTAGTTAAGCTAGATTTAAGAGTAATGTAAATGATCCTGTAGCGATAATTAAGGGTCTCGCAACCCTACGGAAAGAACTCTTGACCACTCTAAGTCGATTGCTTCACTTTACCCCCGACGGCTAGTACGTACATCTCGACGAAACACCGAACAGTCCCATAGGCACAGAAGCCGATAAGAAGCACACAGTTATTTACAAGGAAAAACTTCACAGCGCGGCTCGCCATTCGCACGGACAACTTCACAACGCTTCCCCAACAGCGCTCGTGCTACGGAGGACGCAAATCAACTAAAACCATGCAGGCGTGACTTAGCTGCCTTCTCTCTTCCACTCATAAGCCGCGCGGAAAATTCCAGCATAAAGAAACATAATTTCTCTTACACATTAAAACTGCGATAAGGCTGATGGCGACACCCAGACGGCAGGGAGAACAAAGCCCCATTTAAAACAAGCGTACGGAGAATTGAATTGGAAGTCCTAAAATAAACTGCGGAGCGTTAGTGTTTCAGCGAGCGGAAGAAAGTATCGGGCAGATGAAAGGTTTTATTACACCACTAAACTACGAATTTAGCTTAAAGTATGCTGGAAATACAGGAACGTACTAATTTCGAAAAATTGTCACAAATTCAGTCTTACCAAAAGTTTATTAACACCCTTGAACCAGGCGATCCGGGTTTATGAAAAACCACGAGGAAAATCTTAAGACAATCACAAGAAATACCATCCATAACATCATATGGTATGATATATAATACAGATCAAGAAAAATGTGAGGCATTTGCCGACCACCTGAAAAGAACCTTCACTTCTTGTAATGCTTAAAATGCTTATTAATGGGTGGGCAACTACGATCAACAAATATAATGGCAAAGGAGAATTTGAAACCAAAATTCAAAGTGGAAACAACATTGAAGAAGCTGGAGGCAAACCAAGAAAAATCAAAGGCTTATTACGATCAAACATCTCAAGAAAGAAAGCCATTATCAGTCAATCAACCCGTGTATCTCCAAACGGGAAATAGAGAATGGACACCTGCAAAGGTTATAGGCAGATATAATGATCACTCACGTTTTGCCATGACAACTCTGGTATTCTATGAGGGATTAGTGGTTGCTTGATATTGCTTCTGGAATAGCACATGCATACGTTACAATTTTGTATTAATCTTTCAATATCGTTGTTAATTTTTGGCCAGTATGCAGATTGCTTAGATTTATTTTTACATGCGACTATGCTTTTATGTGCTACATGAATTTTCTTGATTAGCTCTTCTCGCTTCTTTTGTGATACCACTAATCGATGTCCTTCGTAGATCATTCCATCCTCCAGGCTTATTTCACTTTGTAAATTTCAGTAAACTTTTACCTCATTGGCTACATCTACCCTCTTTCTTGGCCAACCTTCTTTGGTGTATTGTTCAACCTGCTGTAGAATTGCATATTCTCTAGTGCATCTTGCGTAATGTTCTCTCTCTAACGCTGTCATAACTATAGAGTTAATTCTCTTAATGTTATCTGCATCGATGAACTTTGCTTCTAGTAGTTTGTTGTCAGGTGTCCGTGATAATGTATCTGCGACATACATATGTTTTCCTGGAACTTGTACAAGCTGCATGTCGTACTTCATACTGCCTTTTTTAGATCAAGTGTAGTTTCCCTCAGTAGTGCTTCGTGCAGATTTTTATCATGCACCCCTAGAACAATTCGGTCTCGTATAGGTTGTCCTTATCACTTTTGAATTCGCAGGTATCTGCAAATTTTTTCAACTCCGTTCCAAATTTGTCAATACTCTCTTCCGGATTCTGCGTCCGTGTGAAGAATATATTTTTCATGGACTCAAAGTACGCATCGTATTATATAGAATCCATTATTCCTACGCAGGACATTCGTTGAATTTTGTTCAACTTGTGTGTATTATCAGCATTTCAGCTTTATGCCGCTATACCAATACCAAAACACCATAAGTGGGTATAATATCATTTGCATCGAGCCAATATACCATCTTGGATTTTAGCCCTCTTGTTTTTTTAACATTTTTCTGCTCGACCAAAAAGATCTTGGTAGTGTTTAAAAGTCAGTTTGGTGTCCAGTGCATGAATAGTCCATTTTGGTTTAACTTTATTATGCCTGTTATTACTAAGTCTTTTATGGGTTGATCCTACTTCGCATCATCTTTCTATGGTGTTGAGTGCCATGTCCATTTTGTTGAAAATAGTCCGCTTAAATTTTGTAGATAGGTATATCGTTACGTCATCTGCAAAACCCTGAGCATGCATTCGCTCTTCCAATTATCTCAACTATCAGACACCACAGTAGAGAAAACAGACACTGAGCGACACTGTGGCGGTAATATCATTTCTACCTATCTTGATTAACAAATAACTCCAGCAGGTTTTTTCTCTAATAAAATATTTTCATATCACTTAATGGGTAATAAGCATTGTTTGTAGTAAACAGACTACTTTGATGATAAGATAATCGCACTGTAAAGTCGATATCAGGTGATATTAATAAACCGCAAATTATGCGTGTTTTCTTTTTCAAATTCCCAAGGGAAATATTGTTTTTTAAAAATCATCTTTATCTAAATACTTATTAAGATACTGAATCTGAAGAAGTTTGCTACGTTGCAAACAAAACGTAATTATGGAAGCAGGATGTTTTAAAAAATTGGCGGCAGTTATTTTCCTACCCAATACGTCATGCCCAATAATAAAATAATTCATTTTGACGCTATGTACAGCAAAGGAATAATGTTATTAAGACAATGCCACAGAGTATGTTTTGTAATGATGTATCTGCCAGTGAAAGACCTGCAATCGCTGATTTGTTTTACAAATATTTTAAGTCTGTTTGCAGCCAAAGCAATCCAACAGCTAATACTTTTGATTTTTAAACATATTTTTGCATTTCTTCTAATTCTGTGTATCGTGAAGCAATTCTAAAGAGTCTTACAGCCGGTCTTATAAAGGTTACTAATCTGACGTTAACTTTAATTCGCTGTTAAACTAAACAAAATCGCATCAAAATTTGTTTACTAATGAATAAAACATCATAAGCACTAACGTTTTGATGCCCTTTTGTTTATTTTAACAGGGAATTTAAGTTAACGTCAGATTAGTGGCCTTTATAAGACTGGCTGTTAATGAATTAAATATTAATAAAGGAGCTGGTCTTGATGGTGTATATCATAGGATTTTTGAGAATTGCTATATCCAGCTAGTTATACATTCTATCAAAATAATTGTACAAAATGTTTGGTTATTGACAAGTTATTTCAAAATGATTTTAGATTTTTTAACTGTCACTGTCAAATTACTAATATGACATTTAATCTGAATTTATATTTAATCAACACATATCAGTTCCAACATGTTAACAAGAGTAAGTATTTATGTATGCAACTCATCATTCCACTGTTAATATTAATTAATGTTTATTAATTGCATATACCTGGTTAGCTTCCCCTTCTTGAATGGATCTAATTCTCCTGTAAAAAACAGCACAAATATAACCAACCTATTTTGTCAGATGTATTTGCATCTTCAACCAGGAACCGCACTTCAATTAAAATCCACGGTGTAACAATGATTTAAACACTATTAAAGTGTCATGCTACAATCCCAACAGCAACCCAGATCTCCTAGATGGTAGATCCTTTGTATTGCATTCAACTGCAATTCCAAGATGTTACATCAACCAGCATGGAATCCAATCCTTCAATTCCATTCCACAAACACCAACCCAAATGATGGATTTGTGACAGCAAGCTCAATTAAAATCCAATTCTTAGATGTCCTCGACTTAACTGCGACTTGTATGAACTCTAACCAGCAACTCCAAGTTCAGATTATAATTACTCCATTAATAACTGTATGCCAGCATACCCATTCAAATTAGTTATTATCTGGTTATTGACAGACAATATCATTACAGCTCCTACGGCTACAGCTAGAACGGACTCCTTTCACCAGTTTTAATTAGACAAGGTTTATTTTGTTAATTTAAATGGTTACAAAATAATTATGTTCACATTTTAGAAATCAAAATAAGTTGTTATGCTTAATAATAAAATTCATTATAGCAATCCTCAATTTTAATACCATGTTTTAAAACTAACATCCTGGATTACTTGTAACTACATACAGTATACTTTCGTAATTAATCTGACAAATTCCAAGTAACTTATCCAAATATTAATTCAGATTATAACCTTCATATTATATCAGACTAACTTATAGTTTGTTCTAATTATTTACCTTTTAATTATAAATTGCTCTCTGTTAACTTCAATAATCACTCATCTTCATCCAAAGATAATATTTTTAATTGATTTTTTAGAACATCATTTTTGTATAGATATTCTGCTTTACCTTCTGATTGCTTTCACCCTTGTACTTTTAATAATTAGATAATTTTTCTATCCGTAACACCTTCCTATGTCCTATCTAGTAATTAATTTTTATAACAATGAATCGGCAGTCCTAATCTGCAACACTATCACAATATGTACTTGTTTGCAGCCACGTTTTCTTTTGTTTGCGAATGTTTTAGAGATATTGTTATCATATCGTACCTCAAAATTAATAATAAATTTAAAATATTATACCTCAAGGTTAATTAATTATGTAACGAAATTATACCTAAAGGATAAAACATTATAATTAATAAATAGTGAATTTAAAGTAAATAGTATATATCTATTAAAAAAGTTAGTTAATAAAATACAGGTTTAATTCTAATCCGGTGAAATAATTAATATTCTTAGAAACAGGTTCTAAAATATGATTCAATATTTGATATTTGGATTAATAAAGGTGTTAGTTGGTTTTATCAGATTGTGAATTTAATTAAGAAAATAACAACTAATTTTTATTCAAAAAAATGTGCATGTAAAAATTAAAATAAACCCCTATAAGAACGAATTTTACGACTTGAAATATTACAAAATGGGTACAAATGATTTATAGTGAATAATAATTATTGACTTCAACATGGAAAAATAAACAAATAATAATATTGAAGATTACTGGAGGATTTAATTAAATGTTATAGTATTGGAATAAGAAGACGAACATATGTTAGCAGCAGAATCATCTTTGGTCACAAAAAATACGATTTGGTTAAGGACTGCAGTGGAATCATTACTTGATGTTGAGAGAAAGCGCTGTTCTTTTAGTATTCCGGTGTAGATCATCCTGGTGATTTGGTTGAGGACCATAATAAAAACATCTACAGGAGGTAGATTTGGATATGTACTGAGGTGGAGCTGTTTCCTGAGTTCCTGTGTTGATTTGGATCTGTATTCCGGTTGGAGTCATTCATTGTTCATTGCGGTTATAAAAGGATAGATGGTATTCAATATTCCGGTTTGATTCACCTTAGCAGTTTGGTTGCCGATTGAAACCTTCACCGCGGTTTTAAGTGGAGCAGTTCTTGTAATGCAGCAAGTCGCAGAGCTGGATCATCGTTGGAACTACAAATTGGGGTCGCGGGCGGTATAAATGGTTGAGATGAGCATTTTTACTTATCCGGCGTTCCAGAACACCGTTTAAATTGGCCGCATGTATTATATGGCTGGACTGGGGCATCAAGGTGGCGCACTTAAGTGGACGTTATAACAGGTATAAGTATATAAATAAACATTAAAAGGTCATGAAAGTGAGCGTATATTGATATTGACAAGAAGGACTTGCCATTTGATACTATTTAAAGCAATATCAACTGTAAAAATATGAATTTGGTTTTCCTTTCAAGTTTATAGTTTGGCATTAACATTTACTGAAAGTGTTATATGACATAATTCTTATATCACCAAATAATTATGAGGTGTAGTTATTTTAAAACTAAAGACAATAACAAAGATTAAAAATGCAAAGAATCAATTATTATTATATACAAATTGAACCTAACCTGATTTGAAAGTTGAATGTTCAACCGGAGTTAGTAAAATAAATAGACTAAATAATAAGTAATTTACTAAATTGGCATATCTTTGCATAAAATTAATTCATAACAGATACAGGTAACAATAAAGAGTAAAGCAAAGTTAAAAACGAGGTGCTATAAAACAATTTATGTTTTCAACAATAGTAAGGGCTACTATAACATAAATTTATCTCAGTCCAATAAAATAGTAGCAAGGGGTGCTACAGCAATATTTAGAATGATTACTTCTGAAGCAGATCGCAAAGATTTACAAACTGATTTGTGTAACATATATTCTTGGTGTGTTAAAAATTATATGCATCTAAATATTCAAAAATCTAAAAAAAAAATAAATAATGATGCCCTTTGATAAAATTTCTGTTTTAAAAGACTTGGGTGTGCTACTAGATAATTCTTTATGTATTATTCCACAAGTTGATTATACAATTTCGAAATACATGAGAATGTAAGGATTTATTAAAAGAATACCGGCTGAGTTTAAAGAAGTTAGATGCTTAGATGTATCAGATTTTAATTGCTTAATTTGGGCTCCTGTTTTTAAGGTGCACGTTAACAGACTCGAAAAAGTTCACAGAAAAATTGTGAACGTTGTTTGCTATAAAGCTGGATTAATGTTAGGTGATTAAATTATCATGAAATCTTAATGTATGTTCTACGCATATCCGAAGGAAATATTTTGACTTGTGCTTTGCTTATACTCATAAGTGCTTGAATGCTTTTTTTGGTCTGAACACTTGCAGAATTTAATTTGCAAGTTTCACAAGTTAATACGCACCATTACTTACTTCAACAAATTTATCATCGAGTTGTGTATGGCTTAAACAGCTCTATTAATTAAGTTGTAATTACCATAAATAATTTAAAAGATATATATCTCATTGGTATTTCATATAGTGAATTTGTAGGCAAAATTAAAACTCATTTAATAATGTAAATAATTATAGTTTCTGATAGTGTGTAGTGGCTCCTACGCAATGTGTTTAATTTTATTTTGCGTAATGATACAATCCGTTAAATAAATATTGTTCTAATTTTCATTATTAACTGCTCCGCTTTGGGAAGGCAAGAGTGCGGTCTTAAGAAGACTGGGTTGTATAGAAATCTAGAAATCATGCACCCGTTTGCTCCCCTGGGTCGCCCTTGTCCCTCCAGCAAACGGAGCTTCCCTTGGTGTGCGGGTAGGAGGCGCACACCCGGGATCCACCTCTAATAATACAAGAAAACTTTTTCATAGATTTATATTTCCACATTTATCTAGCGTGTCATGATTTTCTTTAAACCAAAGGTATTACCAAAGTTCTCTCTGATTTGTACAACTTTCGTTCAAGTTCCGAGTTCCTAAATCTTTTACTTTCCGAGATCTCAACAGTAGCTTGAATTTGTAATACACTGTATAAAAGTCTAGATTTTATTTTCGCGTAGTCGCCACAGAGTGCGAGAGAGCATTCGTGTTTGGACAGAGCTCTTTAAACCATAATCGGCGTTACGAGTATAAGTGTTTGTAAATAGCATTTATATGATCAAATCATTCAATTGAGTTCAAGCGATAATTGTTATCTTCTAAAAAACAACTGCGAACTTTACATGCTAGCAAAAGCTACATATGCTAGTTACAAAGATAAAATAGACTAAAATTTTATCTCTTTAAAATTGTAATTTCTCAGAAACACTTATTTGTAGTTTGTCGAAACGTTGATCTTCTATATGCCAAACAGTATGATATATTCTAGTGGAACTCCCTGCAAATCATTTTCGCTAGGAATACAGAAATGTCCTTTGTTGGTTTTCAACGAATGGACTAGATTGATAAAACTCTAGATTGTGCTCCGTCATGAGCTCTTTTTATAGCAGTATTAGTGTTGCTGTTTGTGTCCTCTGTTTTTGTTCTTTATATTGTAGCATGTTTCTAGTTTCTTTATTATTTTTGGTACGCTCATTTAGGTGCCTCTTTTCTCAGTACATGTAAGTTAGATACTACTCAGTACTCATCTAACCAACTAACCTTCAATCTCTTCTCTATCATCACATTTCCAGCTCCTCCAATTTTATTCTTTCTACTTTGTCTAGCGCTCGTCATCAAACTTTCGTTTAGTTTGCGTCCACATTAAAAAAGATGGATCTGCCTTGAATGTATTCAGAGAGCAAAACAAAATATCGAAAATACTCTTTTTGTACTAGTCCAGTCGTTGAAGGTTTTCCGCTCCGAATTCTTTGAACCTTGACCGATTGATATGAAATTTGGTGAGTGGTTAGGGGATGGCTCAAGGAGCAAAAGTGACATAGCGCCGAGGTGCGGTTTTACCCTGAGAGTGGATGCCACCTCTTCTCGGGGGTGGAAATGTGTTCACTCAAAATAACCCCGGAAATAGATAGACGGTCAAATTCTAAGTAACAAATGTTCTATATAGTTTTTTCGCTAGATTGATATTTTTCGAGCTATTCGCGATTGAAAACTTAAATTTTTCGTGATAAAAATGTGTGTTTTTGGGTGGTTTTTCGCGAATAAGTCGAAAACTTTGCGTTCTATCAAATAGGTTGTAATAACCAAAAATAAAACTTAGAAAACAGGAAAGAGATTGGTTTTTTATGAATGCTCTAGGTCCAAAATAAAAGAAGTTATGGCTCGTTGAAGACAACTTGGTTCAAAGTAATCAACGTTAATTAACGAAAAACCGATGCATTTTTCGGGAAAAACGTATAGAACATTTTTTGTAGTGATTGAAAAGACCTTCAAAATGAACACTGTTAAAAGTCGATTGCATTATAACTAAGCGAGTTACGATGCATAAACGGTGGGCCACTCGAATTTTTGAAAAAAAAATGAGCTATAAAGCCCCATCCATTCCACTAGAATTGATATTGACTATTATCCCTTTACAAATTACTTTATTTTAGTAATACTTATGTAAATCCAAAAGTTTGGTTGAGTTAGAATGCGTATTTTTCGAAAAAAATGTGATGAAAACGGAAAACGTATTTTTCAAATTTCTTAAAAAATACCTTATTTTGAAAATACCTAAAACTAAAGAAAAAAACGTAAAAAATAATATAGTACAAACATGTGGATTTTTTCTTAACGGACATTTTAGGTTTTTTTTTATTTCTGTAGGAAAGAAATAACGGAGATATAAATGTTAGAAGTTTGCATTATAGTGCGCGGACCACCTTTCCCGAGCCCTTCAACCCTTTACTTTTTAAATATGCAAAGTCTGAGCATGTCGAAAAACTTTTGTATTGCATGAGAACTACTAAAATAAAGTAATTTGTAAAGGGATAATGGTCAATATCAATTTTGGTGGAATGGCTGGGGTTTTAGCTCTCATTTTTTTTTCAAAAATTCGAGTGACCCACCGTTTTTGCATCGTAACTCGCTTAGTTATAATTCAATCAACTTTTAACAATGCTTATTTTAAAGGTCTTTTCAATCACTACAAAAAATGTTCTATAAGTTTTTCCCGAAAAATGCATCGGTTTTTCGTTAATTAACGTTTATTACTTCGAACAAAGTTGTTGCAAAAAGAATCTTCTTCAATGAGCCATAACTTCTTTTATTTTGGACCTAGAGCATTCATAAAAAAACTAATCTCTTTGATGTTTTCTAAGCTTCATTTTTGGTTATTAAAACTTATTTTATAGAATGCGAAGTTTTCGACTTATTCGCGAAAAACCGTCCAAAAACATGCATTTTTATCACGAAAAATCTAAGTCTTCAATCGCGAATAGCTCGAAAAATATCGATCTACCGAAAAAACTATAAAGAACATTTTTTACTTAGACTTTGTCCCTCTATCCATTTCCGGGGCTATTTTAAGTGAACAATTTCCACCCCCGAGAAGGGGTGGCATCCACTCTCAGGGTAAAAGCCCACATCGGCGCTATGTCACTTTTGCTCCTTGAGCCATCCCCATTCTGAGGTAATAGCATATTTTTACCTTCAACGACTGGACTATACCCATGACTTCAAAATTCACATTTCCCGGTCATTCCCAATGCGCGAAAAGTTACTTTTCCCGCACAGGGGTGCTTTTTAGTTTCCAACAAAAAACTAGGTGTTCTCTGTAAATTTTCATAACTGTCGTTCGTTGGTTTAATTGCGCTTCCAAACATGAGAGGCGGTTTAAGCGTCGACAAAAGCTAACCGGTGCGTAGGATACGTATATAAGTTTAGTGATTTACGCTGTCAACTCAGTAAAGTAGTAAAACACTAAACAATATTTTTTATATTTTTTAAAATATTTTTAGTTACTCGTTACAAAAAACCTTGTACCTAACTTTTTCGGGAAGAATTTTTCCGAATTCGCACTACATGCAGCACTCCCTTCGGTCGTGCTGCAAACAAAGTGCTCATTCGGTAAAATTACCTTCCCGAACCTGTTAAGTAAATAACTATAACAGCCTTTTGTTTTCTAATTCCAGAATTTGTCATGTTTCGATATTCTGATTTACAAACAGTAGTTTATTAGCAAATTCATTATCTTTTCTATAGAAACCCACAACTGCCCCTTGTGAGCGAATCAAACTTTTGTCACGGGTCTAGAATCAAGAGGGGCAAAATGGGTTTCTTTTGTTTTTTTCCATTTTTGTGTATTAACTCCTATTTTAAATAAAACACCCGGTATATGATTACATTTTTGAATTCAGCTTAAAATTTTAGAGGAAATGTGTGTCTTCAACTAACTCTCTATTTTGTACGGTTTCTGTATAATTTGTAATTTTTGAAAAATGTAGACAAATGCTTAAAAATTTAAAATCAACTTTTTAGCTAATTATAAGATCACTGTAGAAAAAAGTTGTGTGTGTGTATCACACCAGATTTTTAAGACATACAAATACAAATATTCTGCTTAAAAGATAGACATGAGAAGATTATACAACTAATTCGTCAACTAGCGGGCAAGGAATGATTAGAAAGCAAAACACATGGCGAAAACAAGTTGAAGATCAAAGAAACAAACCTACGAGACCATCCTAACCTTGCAAGAATTATAACTCGAATGTATTTAGAGAACGTGCAGGTTTTTAAGGAAACTTAGATCGAGTGTTTATATTTGCCTTATTAAATTATTTAAGGTACTGATATGATTTCTTTCTTTATTTGATAAATCCAGCTTATCGTTTTATCTCTGATCTGATACTTCTATATAAGTAATGGGGAGATATATTATACTCACTTATAACCGACACTGTATTGCATAAACTGGAAGCATATTTATTATATTTACACATTTTACCACAAAACTGTTCTGCGAGAGAAGATTTATGAAGTGAGTATTAATATTTTTAAAAAATATTTGTGGAAGACATTTTAATATTTTATATTTTAGAGTATAATTACAACAAATTTGGCCATCCTTCTCGACCAGACGTACTTCGCTTGCACATTCTCCGTCCACTGTCTTCTTTTACTGAAGAGCGAAGCAAATTTTCAGCCAAAGATGCAGGCTACAGAAGAATCTTTCCCCGGATACCCTAAGCTGATGGTAAGTGTTACAAGGATCGCTTTCAAACTAATTATATAAATCGGTATCTACTAGTTTCGCAATTTTATAATTTTGAAGATGAAATATGCGAAAATTATTAAAAATAAGGACTACCGCATCAAAGTGTGGAAACTAAAGATTATTGTGGATTCTCAAACAATTATTAAGAAATCAATTTATATGCATTTTTTGCCAATTTTAAATTATCAAATCGTGTGTCACCGTTTGCTGTCGAAGGACGGCAAATATTTGCGATATTTTAATAGAAACCTATATAAGACAAAACTTTATCGATAAATTAATGTTTCTCTGTCGATAATTCACGGTGTGAATCGCTGTGCACAATTTTCCTGTGTTGTATAATTTTAAGTTAGGTACACAAGTATCCTAAAAGCATTCAGTTGTCGATTTGTTATACGTACAGTTTGTATGACGACATAAGTGTAACAGTTAAATCAATGATAATTTTTTTATGGATCAACTTTGCCTTTGCATAGTCTGTGCTGTACAGCGATGTTTTGTCAGGTCTCTTTGCACCCATAAAATTAATTCAAAACTACTTAGCCGGGGTCGGTAGCTCAGTGGTAAGCATCCTGGCTACTGATCGTAGGGTCGCGAGTTCGATTCCCGGTCCCGGTGAGGTTTTCAAAAACCTAGACCTTGTCCATTAACAAACAAACAAACAACAAACAAACTACTTACCGGATGATCAAGTAGGCTAGCCGGTAGGGATTTTTGCTTACAATAATTGTAGATAAGCAAAATTTTTGTACACACGTATATTTGGAGGTCATAGTCACCATCTCGTATTTTTTGGCTGCGTTGGAGAAATGGCGGCTGTAATCAAGTGTTTCCTTATATCTCCATTAACGCAATATGACGATTAAAATAGCTGTTTACAAATATGTAGAGAAGAAAATTTTCCATAAAAAATTATTTAAGCCCTTTTCCGTCAACTCACCGGTTACTTGTCGAATGTTCTAGGCAGAGGACGACTTATTACTCTTTCTCAAAATAGCTATTTTAAAATATAGATAATCCTTGGAACAACTTCTGAAATACTATTTCAACGATGCAAGTTATTACTTTATTGTATACCTGTAGATTATAGGTCAAGTTTTCACCCTCTAATATTCACTTCCTTAGTACCTTGCGGTAGAATAAATGGCGCGTTTTCTACATGTTCGCAGTGGGCCTTGTCCAGATGCAAGATACCGTGTTCCAGGTATCTTGTTTGGCTAATTAAAGTTATAAATAAATTGAATATACAGTAACTGATTGATTTCTGACATTTAGCTACACAGTCAACATTTGAAAATCAGCAGTATATGTTTATAGAAGAATAAAAATATTTTAAAACATATTTAAAGGTATTCAAACGAATTTCAAGATATTCAAACATATTAAAAGATATGAAAACACATATTAAAATCATATTATATAATGTTTCTTCTTTTAATCGTGTATAGGTCGAAGTCCTTGAAGATCATCTGCAAATTCGCATTATGTCTGCTTTAAAGGTATCAATATCCGCTTTCTCTTCAACTTGACTTTGACTGGGATGCGTTTGCTGCTTAGTATCTGCTTTATCGAAATCGTTAAGATCTTGTGGTGGGCTATTTAAACACGACTGTCCACGGCGATGAGTACAAATAACAAATCATTTCAGCCCCGCTTTCTGCATCCGCAAGCTGACCACCCTTTACACATTTGCAACATATAAAACGAAGTACGGTGTATAGAACAGAATATTCCAGTGTTGTAATCGGTACGACTCTGTTTTTCACTTCTAGCCCAATTTCTCGGGTGGCAGAGGGTTGCTCACCCACTGCTATATTTGGTGATATGACCTCAGTGAATGTTGCTTGGCAGCAGCCCCTGTTGTTGAAAGAGGCGATAAATTGAATTTACTCTTGGTAATTCTTCTCGCATAGAAGTAATATCGATATTGGTTCAAAGGTGGTTGCATTGGCCTTGCTCCGTGTAGAAAAAGGTGGAACCGATTTCCTGCCTGAGTTATTTTTTCTGGGTCGGCTTTTACATTTTTGAAAACTTCTATGATATCGTGTAAGTGCATATGGTTTCCAAGCAGCTTGATCAACTTCATCTTGCCTTGTCTAAACAGTGCCGAAGTTGTCTCACAACCACTGAAAGAATGCAAGAATAGAATGTTCT
This sequence comes from Agriotes lineatus, assembly GCA_940337035.1. Taxonomy (NCBI): domain Eukaryota; kingdom Metazoa; phylum Arthropoda; class Insecta; order Coleoptera; family Elateridae; genus Agriotes; species Agriotes lineatus. The sequence goes on from OW679194.1 coordinate 248,598,064, forward strand.
CTAACACGATGCAGTTGACATTCTAACTATAAAGAAAACGAAGATCTACGTAATCAACTGGACCACTTGCAGCAATACAGCAGAAGAAACAGTGTTCGTGTTTTTGGATTGCAAGAAAGCGAAGGTGAGAACTTAGAAAATCATATTATATCGGCTTTCAAAGAAAAGGCAAAAGTTAACATCTGTGCGGAAACCATAGATCGGTGCCATAGAATCGGTGCGCATTCTGATAATAAATCTCGACCTGTAATAATAAAGTTTACAAGTTATAAACACAGGGATCTAGTTTTCAAAAACAAGAGATTTTTTAAAAATACGGGCATTGTTATAAAAGAGGATCTGTGTAAAAGTCGTTTGGAGGTTTATAATAAAGCGTGCGTGAAATTTGGTTTTAGAAATGTACGGACACTAGATGGCTTGATCAAAGTTAAAATAAACAATAAAATTTCATCGGTTTCCAACCTGCAAGACTTGGAACGACTTTTATGATGATTATTGCGATTTATTTAGAACTTCTTGTTTAATTTCACAAAAAGCTAACTTTTAATTTTTAATTAATGAACAATAGTTGTACGTAAATATGTACGATCAATTATAGTTATTCACCTAAGCTATCAGAGGAACAAAATCGCATCCTAAGTTTGTACTTGAAACTTGGAATATATATTAATTCTTTTTTATTATAATTTTTAATTTAAGTTTATTTGTATTTGATTTGTATGAGTGGTTTGAGTATTGCACACATAAATGCACAATCTTTAACGGATGATTTTCATTTACTACGCGAACATGTTTTACTCAACAACTATGATATAATATCTATAACAGAAACATTTTTAAGTGACAATGTAGCGAATAATATAGTTAGCATTCCAGAATATAACTTTTTACGTAAAGACCGTCTTAGTTTTGGGGGTGGTGTAGCATTATATGCAAAATCGTTTTTAAATATTAAGCAAGTGTATGTTATAGAGGATTCAAATTTTGAGCAACTGTGGGTTGAATTTAATTTTAATAAACAAAAATTTTTATTCGGCACAATCTATTTACCACATAAAAGTAAATATCGAGCTTTTATTGATAACTTCGAAGTCAATTGCAGTAACTTTTTGCCTTTATATGATAACGTTGTATGCGCTGGCGATTTTAACATTGACCTTATGCAGCCTGATAACACAGAAAGTGAACAGTACATTTGCATGTTGGAGAGTTTTGGATTTACTCAGTTAATTAAAGAAGCTACTCGAATAACATCTAAACGTCAAACACTTTTGGATCACATTTTTGTTAGCAATTCAGATTTAATTGTTGCGTCGGGTACTAAACACATAAGTTCTTATTTTGACCATGAAGTAGTATTCTGTAAGATTTTTGCTGAAATAAATAAACCTTCGCCTATCACACGAACTCCCAGGGGCTTCACAAAGTTTGATCTTGATAGTTTTACAACTTATCTTCAATCTATCAATTGGGATATTATCTACAACTTAAATAATATAAACGCTAAGGTTGATTATTTCAACAATAACGTGATAGCCTTGTTTGACATCTTTGCTCCTTTTAAAACTTCTGTATTTAGAAAATCAAAAGTCTAAGAGATGCTGCCTTTAAACGTTTCAAAAAATACCAGAAACAAGATCAATGGAGCTATTATAAGTCTCTCCGAAATCTAACTACCAATGCTATCAGAAATGAAAAAAAAAGCATATTTAACTCATACATTACCCCACAGCAGTCCTAAAAGATTTTGGAATGACTTACAACGTTGTGGTATCTCTTTCTTTAGTCGTATGGTTTCATAACAGAAACGTCGTGATTATCAATAATGCTGATCTGAAATATCTTTAACTTTTCTGCGCCACTTATTTCTATTTTGAGCTAGGTGGGCTGCTTCATGAAAGGGTGTGCCGGCTAGATGGGTTATACTATCCAACCATCTGGTTGGTGACCGTCCCCGCTTTCGCTTACCAGGGCCATTTCCTTCAACGATCAGTCTCTCCATACCGTTTCTTCGTCGCATCGTGTGGCCGAAGTAACACAACACTCGTTGATAGATCCTTGACGAAAGCCGCTGTGTTATGTTTACCTCCCTTAGGATAGATACATTTGTGCGATGAGCAGTCCAAGGTATACGAAGCATGCGTCGCCAGCACCACCTTTCAAACGCGTCTATTCGTTTTCTATCGCTGTGAGTATCGTCCATGTTTCACCAGCGTAGGAGAAGATTGAGAATACTAGCGTATGTACAAGCTTTTTCTTTGTGCTAATGGTAATATTTCGGTCTTTCCAGATCTTCTGTAGCCGGGTCATTGCTGATTTTGCTAAAATAATGCGCCTTCTTATTTCAGCGCTCGATCCTCCCTGATTGGATAGCAGAGAGCCCAGGTATAGGAATTCGTCAACAATTTCACAACCTGCTATGTGTTGTGTGTTTGTGATATTGTTGTTTTCACGATCAACAAGCATAATTTTTGTTTTCTTGCGATTCAGTTTAAGTCCTATATCTTCACTAGCTCTTTCTACTTTGGCTATCAGTTCAGCTAGCTCTTCTTCCGATGACGCTACAAGAGTTGTGGTATACATTCAAAGAAAAAAAATTAGACTATTCCTGAACATCTTAAAGACGTTAATGCTATTAATTCATATTTTAATTTAATTCAGGGGGTGGAGGTTCCTAGTGTGGAGGTCTTGGAAATGTATAAAAATACTAAACCAAATGTAACATCTAAATTTTGTTTTACTGTTGCTTCTGAAGATGATATTACTAAAATTATCTATTCCATCAAATCTAAAGCTTCTGGTAATGACAATATTAATATTACTATGATACACCTATGTTGCCCATTTTTAATACCAGTGATAACCGATATTATAAATTTTTGTTTATTAAATTGTACATTTCCGGATGCTTGGAAAATTTCTAATATTATTCCAATACCCAAAACCAGTAATCCGCAAGACTTAAAAGATTTAAGACCTATCAGCATACTACCTGTTTTATCGAAAGTCTTAGAGAAAGTAATTGAACTTCAAACTCGTGACTATTTAGAAAATAATTTGTTGATGCCAAATTATCACTCAGGTTTTCGTCGTAACTACAGTTGTTGTTCTGCACTTTTAAACATAACTGACGACATTTTGAAGGCATCTGATGATGGTCAACTCACAGTGTTGGTTCTACTTGACTTCTCGAAGGCTTTCGATACCATCAGTCATGAAATACTTTATTCTGTACTTCATTACTACGGATTTGGCGAAGAAGCTTTAAATTTAATTAAAGCTTACTTAAATGATCGTCAGCAATGCGTTCTATTGGATGGCAGGCGTTCAGATTCATGTAGAGTGAGATTCGGTGTTCCTCAGGGATCCATACTAGGCCCTCTCCTGTTCACATTATACTCTAGTAATTTATGTAATTATTCTTTAAATCGTTGTCAATTTCATCAATATGCAGATGATACGCAGATCTACATGTCATTCAAGCCTTACGAATCGCAAGCTGCTTGTGTTGCTATTAATGATGATTTAAATAGGCTGGCAGGCTTGGCAACCCTACATTCGCTTAATATTAACCCTTCGAAATCTAATTGTATGGTATTCGGTAGTTCAAACTCTAAATCAACAATTTTAGGTGATTTTCATGTAAAAATTAACGGTGAGTCTATCCCTTACAAAGATTCGGTAAAAAATTTAGGCGTCATACTTGACCATAACTTTAGGTTTCGAGAACATGTTAGCTCCTGTATACGTAAAGCATATTGCAATTTAAAACTACTATACAGTAACAGGCATGCCTTGAGCAGAGATGTCAAAAAGCTGTTACGCGAATCGTTAGTGTTGTCACACTTTAGCTATTGTGACGTTCTGTATGGTTCATGTATCGATAAGGCAACATCTAAAAAAATTCAGTTAGTTCAAAACTCTTGTTTAAGGCTGATACACAGCATTCGTCGTCGACAACATATTTCCCATAAAATAAGAGAGACCAACTGGTTAAACATGGAAGAACTACGCTTTTTACATGCTGCAGTATTTTTTCATAAGGTTATATTGTTCAAGTCGCCTCCATACCTCTATGATAAAATTCGTTATCGCACTGACGTCCATAATTTGAATCTGAGACATAGAGGCTTGCTAAGCATTGCTTTACACCGCAAAGAAAGTTTTAAGCGTTCGTTTACTTATAATATAGCGAAGGTATATAATTCTTTACCACCAAACTTTAAAAGTTTGTCCTTAAACTCTTTCAAAAATAAATTGAAAAAATTGATGAAATCTTAAATAGATCTACCATGTCGCCAGTGTTCTCTATTTAATCATGTAACGTTATATTTTTCACTCTTTTTAATACTTACCTGTTTGTCATTTGTGTGTGCTTCTCGAGCTTTCCTTGAATTATTAAATTGTTTTTAATTTTCGTTTACGTTGTGCTGCTCAGTTTTTTATTTTTATTTTTACTTAATTTTAATTTTAAATATAATTTTAGTTTTAATGTAGTGGTATGCATCTCTTTCACTTTCGCATTACCTGAGACCACAACATAAAAATGTTGTCGTTATATCCACTACAGTTTTTTTTTTTACGGAGGTGGGGTAGAGCAGGGGTTTCCTTCTTATAGGAAGCCATCTGATCACCATCGTATTTTCCATTTCTCGTTATATATAACTTATTTAATTTTTGGTATGTATGTATTGCTTGTCCGTTTTCTGGCTTGAATGTATGTTTATTTATATTATTTTGGAATGGAAAATAAAACCTTATTATTATTATTATTATTATTATTATTATTATTATTATTCGAAGAATACAATTTTCTCTCCACTCTGCCTTTGCCAGGCTTGAGAGAGTAGATATTTGGAATAGAAACAATTCGGCAACCAAAATAACTAAAAGGTCGATCCAAAAGGTATTCTTGGAAAAAATCAATTGCTGTTTCGACTATCAGCCTATCGGCATCTTTTCCGGCTTGCTTAACTGAGATATTTTCTGCTTCAAATTTCTCCATTAATCGACAAACAAGTATTCTTTTGTGGTTGTCCTTTGATAACAACTTTTCGTATGGAATAGAACCAGACATGTCTTTAGCTACTGATGAAAAGATATCATAATGATGATTTCTTGGTTTTACGTAGGCCCACTTATCAAATACCGAAAGAGGACAAGTGGTAAGTTCGTATTTTATATTTTCTTGTAATTGTTTTTCTGTCTTTAATGCAAAGGAAATTCAATGTTGGGTCAGTTGACACTTTGAAATCGCATATTTTAATCCTTGAATTAACCATAGCAAGAGAACGGATTTTATCATTGCGTTTGAATTTGACCTCTTGAATGTTGAAAACAACAATTTTATTCACTATTCACTAAGGAACTGCCGACTTTTAAGCAAGACGTATCTTACATGTGCTCGTGCTTTAGCAATTGATAGGTGATGAAATAATCTTTTTTTTCTTCTTGTACGGGTGGCCAGATAAGAATGCAAAGTGCTGTATCTCGGAAACTATTCGTTGTAGAGACTTTCGGTAAAAAATTTTATAATTAAAGTGGCCAAAAAAAGACCGTGGAAAATATTTTCATATTTCCAAAATGGTCACCAGGGGGCGTAACCGCCATCTTAAACCTTTAAAGTGATTTTTCACTGAAATCCACCTAGTAAATGTTACCAAAATATATATGCTTATTAAAGCTAAGCTTTACTCGAGTAATTTTTGTTTAACACTTTTTGACTTATCTATTAAAATAAAGTGGTGGGGGGTAATTCAATGTTTTTTTTTTATAAACAGCTGTAACTCCTAAACCACTGAACGGATTTTAACAAACTTAGTCTCGTTGGAAAAAGCATTTATTGTTCCATGAAACACATCTTACCTGTGATATGTCTAATTCTTAGTGATGCCGCTAGAGCGCGTTTTTTGATATAATAACAGCAAATTACAAAATTCTCTAAAAAATTAAATGCAATATAACTTTTTTTTCATAAAAATGTAGTGAAATGATACCTAAATAGGATAGTGAAAACCGTATCCCGATATCTTATTCGTACCCTGAAATATCGAAGACAGAAAATTTAGTTATCATATAATTTTAAAAAGACGTTATTACACCGATATTTATTGTTATTTATTTGTCTTTTTTCAAGATTCAATGATAAAATTTCATAATTTAATAATTTTTAAATAATAAAAGTATTCTTAGTTCAAATAATTTAAAAAAACGTGTAGGGGCATGATAAGAAAAAAGGGCCGATTTTGAGATAAAACTAATGCCTCCTTAAATGCTCGAACTGTCTTCCATCACACTCAATGCATTTTTAGAGCCGCTCATGCGTGGACATTACAGCAGCTTCAATTTCTGCTCTTGAAAGGTTACGAATGGCCTCCTGTATTCGGATTTTCATGTCGTCTCTCGTTGTTAGTGGAATTTGATAAACAATATCTTTCAATTGACCCCATAGATAGAAGTCCAAACAGGTGAGGTCTGGGGATCGGGGTGGCCAAGGAAATGGACTTCCTCGCCCAATCCACTTCTGGTGATATGTTAGATCTAAATGACAACCGGGCAACCATCTAGTTGCAAAAACATATTTTGCCGTAATTGCAAGGGCACATCTTCTAATAAAATAAGCAATTGGTTTACCAAAAAATCAAGGAACACAGCACCATTTAGTGGTTGATCAAAGAAATAGGGACCTATAATAGTTCCGCCCAGGATGCCACACCATACATTGAGACTCCAATGGCCTTGATATTGGACCTCCCGCAAACAGTGAGGATGGTTGTCAGACCAATAATGCATATTATGCAAATTAATGTTTCCATCACTTCTAAAAGTGGCCTCATCCGTTCAAAGAATTTCGGATAAAAATTCTCTATTTTCCCTAATCATGCCCAACATCCAATGACAATAATCTATCCGTTGGTCAAACTCTTCGTGATTGAAGGCTTGATGTAAAACCATATGATATGGGTGCAGTCTAAAAATTTGAAATAACAAACACATTGTGAAACATGTAAGGTAGTATTTTTAGTGACATAAAAACTTACCTGTGATGCTTTAAAATGTTTAGAATAGTAGTACGTGATATACCCAACACGCGAGACATTGCTCTGGTACTAACGTGGGGATTCAATTCCACGTCTGCTAAGACATTAACAATATTGTCTTCCGTTGTTCTAGCAGAGTGTCTTCGCAACTGAGGTCGAAAGCTGCCAGTATTACGCAAATTTTGCACTAAACGCGGAAAAATTCTCGCATCGCGTAAACGCCGATTTGGATATCAAGCTCTGTATACTCTTTGAGCCAATGCCGCATTTTGAAGACATTCAAAATATACCGCAATCATATCGACAGCTTCATCATTTGTAAAAGGCATTTTAATAGTTTCAAAGCCTTACTTGTGTGTGCAACGAACACAAATTACGCTGTCTCTATAAGTATAATTTTAATATTTGTTGACAAGTTGATTTTAGGCATTTATTTTTCCTCCATGGCCTACTCTTCATATTCTGACTACCTTGCACTTGCATACTAGATGCATTGATTATTATGCCCCTACACGTTTTTTTTTTCAATTTTTTGAACTAAGAATACTTTTATTATTTAAAAATTATTAAATTATGAAATTTTATCATTGAATCTTGAAAAAAGACAAATAAACCACAATAAATACCGGTGTAATAGCGTCTCTTTAAAATTAGATGATAACTAAATTTTCTGTCTTTGATATTTCAGGATACGAATAAGATATCGACATATGGTTTTTACTAGCCTATTTAGGTATCTTTTCACTACATTTGTATGAAAAAAAGTCATATTATTGCATTTAATTTTTTAGAGAATTTTGCAATTTTCTGTTATTATATCAAAAAACGCGCTCTAGCGACATCACTAAGAATTAGACATATCACAGGTAAGATGGGTTTCATGGAACAATAAATGCTTTTTCCAACAAGACCAAGTTTGTTAAAATCCGTTCAGTGGTTTAGCTGTTTATTTAAAAAAACATTGAATTACCCCCACCACTTTATTTTAATAGATACATCAAAAAGTGTTAAACAAAAATTACTCGAGTAAAGCTTAGCTTTAGAAACCATATATTTTTTGGTAACATTTACTAGGTGGATTTCAGTGAAAAATCACTTTAAAAGTTTAAGATGGCGGTTACGCCCCCTGGAGACCATCTTGGAAATCTGAAAATATTTTCCACGGTCTTCTATTGGCCACTCTGGTAATAATATTTTTTACCGAAAGTCGTTACGACGAATAGTTTCAGAGATACAGCACTTTGCATTCTTATCTGGCCACCCTGTACAAACGTGCCAAACGTGATAAGACAGAAAGGTATAAAGTTTACCTGTAATCTATAGACTTTCAAACGCATGCATTTTAATGTTGAAACAATATTTCAGATATTACTGTGTGAACTATATTCAAGACACGAATAAATGTTCCGCTACTTAGTCAATTTTATAGCTAACCGTTGAATTGAAAGCAGAAATACTATACTATATTTTTCAAATAGCTGCTAACGCCGAGCTTATTTTTTTTCAGAGAAATATTAGATATTGGTTAGGACCAACCAATCTATGTGTATACAAAAATTTAGCTTAGTCATAATTAATGTAGGCGAGCCATACTTTTTAGATCCCTGTCGACTGGCCTTTAACTTGACGTGATTATGGTTTCATTATTTTCTCCACTTCTCATCTAACTAAAATTATATCTGTGTATAGACGACGGTAGCTACTCTACTTGAACGTATCATTAAGGGTTATACCTTTCGCCTCCACATTTTTTGGTACCTTAGGTAGAATATTGTAATAGATACTTAAATTTACCATGAAATGTGAAGCCAAAAATCAAATGTGGCAAACAATGGTGAAAAAGCTTAACGAACAAGAAGAATCCAACAGAACCATCTTAGAATCACAAAATTTTAAAGTGGCAATAAGGTAGCTGCCAATAAGAAGAAATAGAGATGGCTCTTTTCATTCCAATCGCAACTTGAAATGCAAGGAGACGACTCCAACAAGATATTGTAATGGTTTACTGCCTACATCAATTCTGATTGCCTAATCAACTAAATAAATAAAGTCAACATGTGCACAGAATTAAATATTTTATTTATTGCAAGATAATCAATACATACAATCAATTACATTAATAAGTGCACTTGATGTGAGCAGCAGTAACTAATAATTTGAGGGACAAAAGTTGGCATAAAATAAAGCAGGTCTCAGAAAGGTTACATTTAGAGTTTCAGATATGATAAATATTCGGAAGGGCTAATGCAATTTAATTTGTAACTGACGGATTTGAGCTTAATTACCTCAAACATAATGTAAATAAAATGATACAGAATGATTTGTTAAGTACAGAAAGTATATGAGCGTTATGTATTCAAAGTGTAAGCCAGCAAACGGCAAATTAGCTGAAAGGTAAACGAAACAGTGCTGACAAAATAATGATTGCAATAGAGCAATGCAAAATGGAAGGCAACCGATCGAAAGACAATTAGTGACACGCTAAAGAAACTCAAGTGTATCAGTGCATTATAAACAAAAAGCAGAGCAAAGTGTAGTGGCATTTATTTCAACAAAAAGACATTTTAGTAGTTAGGCAAAGACATGACATCAAAACTGTAGTCCATAAGGTCAAACATGTTATCGATCCTAATTTATTTTATAAACGTTGAAAATCTAGTTGCTAAGTGACGTGACAGTCTTTTTTATTATGTCCAACAAGCTTGTGAAAATTTGTGTTGGGGGCAGATTGAGCTCCACATTCACTGCTTAAAATTATAAACAAAAGTCTTCCTTATACCAGTTGTGTGTAAAGTTGTTCGCCAGTGTGCAGGGCACCTTTGGGTATAGTTTGCCAAATGTTAAGAGTTCAAGAGTAGCAGTTTAGCCAGCAGCAAAATTCGTCCAAGTGCGAATAACTTCGAGGGATCATTTCCATAAGGGAGCAGCATCGGCCAGCAAGAATTTTGTGTCCAACATGTACAGCCGTTCCTCCTGAGTGCATGTATACAGAGTTTCGGAGCAGGAAGCAACCACGACAACCTACCATCGACAAACCTTCCCCAGAAAACGAATCCGCCTACAAAGCAGCCATTTCAAGGCAATTTCACAGGAAAGCATTGGAGTAGGTCCATTATTTTGTATTTTATCAAGTTCAGATCGTTTACGAGGTGTACCATCAGTTTCAGTGGTCAGGTCCCTGCGTTTTCGAGAAATTTAGATAGCGTCCTTTGAAAGTGCACGATGACGCGGCATTTTCATTTTTGGCCGGATGCACAAAAAACGATCGCGCGTGGTTTCAACGTCACACTAGAAACAAAACGAGCTTAGCAGTTGCTACGTCACAGTATTAATCGTATTTACCTGATGCTTCTTGCCATTTTGGTGTTAATTCAATTTTATTCCGTTCTTGCGACCACAGATAATTTTGTTGTGGCAGTCAAATTTAGAGGTTAGCTAAACTTCAAATGGAAATTGTGCATTTGCCCTAATACCCGAGTTAAATTGGCATACAACGAGTTATTTTGTCATACAAAGTTTTCCTTAATTTTATGAACGGACACCCTGAGCTAAGTTTGTTTCAAGTTCACCGGAGCAAATCCTTTATTTTTGCAATTAGATAAATGAATGAATCAGCAATAAACCATTTTATTTGCGATAATTACTATTACCCTTTTTAATTTGCCGTGAATTTGACAGGCAGGTTATTAATTGAAACTAATACATTGTATAAAGTGTAGTATCCCTTGCCAATAATTATAAATTTTATATTTATTAAAAACCTCATGTATTTAAGCGAGGGACTATTACAATATATCTAATATCAGAGACACACTTTACTCGAGAAAACCGTCTAAAATTAAAATGTTAGAAAAAACTTATCACACAATTCATCCGAACAACACAGCAAGGGGAGAATCAGCGGTGTTAATTAAAGAAAACGTTAAACACATTAAAAAAAACACTTCTGAAACAAGTGACATCCAATCTACAACCGTTAAAAATCATATATGATTTCAGTATTTTACAATGACCCTTGCCTACGACCCTGCTAAGTATCTTCTAGAGACAGATAGCCATCTCATACTTTTCCAGGTATTAGGAGATTATTTCATACTATGCAGTGACTTTAATGCAAGACATATCCACTGGGGTTGTAGACTTATTGGTACCAAAAGTAAACAATTATATGACGCGATCAAACAAGCAAAATATGGCTACAACCAACAGGACAACCAACTTATTGGCCTGCAGATATCAACAAAATACCAGATTTATCAGAGTATTAGACAATAATGTCAATAAAGAAGTTAACTGTGATCTATCAACTCGTCATTAACCTATTAATCTAAAGATAAGAAAAATATACTGCTCAACAAATGAACTGAACCACCCATAAAATTTGTTACATTATGCCATAAAAAAATATATAGAAGTTTTTGTTTTATAGTATACTCATAATAAGCATATTTAATTTCACTGTCCTCAACTATCAACTGAAGCATTAACAAAATTATATTAATAAAATTTAAAATTTATAAAATTATAGAAAACCATATTTAACAAAAATAGGAGGACGAACAAAAAAAAGAAGTTTGTTGGGTCTCCTCGAAGCTTCAAAATTTTTGGCAACGATTTGACATACTTTGTATGCAATGTACTATCAACATTTGGGCAAAATTCAAAATTTTCAAATGACAATATTTTATTAATGCACTTAGTTTTATTTAAAGCAAATTATGAAAAGAAATGCTTTTTATAGTGCCACAATCCTTATTTTTTTAAATTGCACCAATATATGCAAATGGTCAAGTTCATTTGTTGAGCAGTGTAGTTATCACTGATCGGGAAGCATCATCAAGAAGAAGGCAGATTGGCATGAATCTAAAAGGGATCTTGAGCAAAAAAGTTAAATAAACTCTTCAAAAGAACTTCGTTGATTCCAACACGCTAAAGAGGAAAGCACCCAGTGTCAGCTATCCACAAGAAATAAACGACATGAGAAAAGAAAGGTCCTCAAACAAACAAGAGCGCCAGAGGATAAAAAACATCTACGAGTAAACACCATAAGCTAAAATAAAAATTCGTGAAATTAAAAATAAAACATTCGTGACGATTTCCTGACGACAGAGAAACATATTATTTGTTATAGAAACACTTTTCCCGACAAACTCCGCAAGAGAAAATACCTTTAATAACCAATAAAGATGAAGCTCCGATTAACTGGGTAACACCTGCAGGGGTCGCTAAGAAAATGCCAGAAAATATTAGTGCAAACAAGACATCTGGATTTGATCGGGTTAAATTCTAATATATACGATCCATACCCATGTACCCATGCAGTGGAAAGTAGCGAATATAATAATGATTCCAAAGTTTGGCAAGCCGATAAATGAAAAAACATCGTACCGCGCGCATGAAAGCGTCAACTATTTATTTGTGATCAACCATCAAACAGTATCCCACGAATCTAGTACAAAGTATCTAGGACTGACGCTAGATGAAAAACTAAAAGAGCATGTCCAAAAAAAAAAGAACTTAACTCGAAATTTTGAAAAAATGGTTGGATAATTGGAAGACATTCTGAATATGCAATAAGCTGCTGATATACAAGCAAGTACTACAGCCTTCTGCACTGGAGTGCAACTATGTACTTATTATACCGAGTGATTATAAATGATTGCAGAGAGCGTTGAATATTCCAGTCTTTTTGCTTTTGCCGCTCTATTAGCAAAAGATTTTATTTTTCCGAGACACAGTCGACCTACAACCTTTTATAATCACTCTATACAAAGATTCCAGAATAAGGTACTGCGCAGAATTGTTGATACGCTATGGTAGATTCGGAGCAAGAACACGCGAGTAAAGTGTTAACAATTTTTTGAGTGCACTACTGAGTGTGCAACCACTATAAAGCGAAGAAAATTATTAAAGACAAATCTATAGATATACCTACTCTAGTTACAATTATATCGCTTTATTAGGTGTTAAATAAAAAAAATCAAATGTATTTTTTTATGTGAAATTTAAATATCTGTTAAAATGTTGTACCTGCTGTACCAAGATTGATTTATAAAATTTTAATCTTAAAAGTAACCAGCCGCTTTTTTTATTTAAATAAATTACTACTTGCAGTTTTGTTTTAAGAATTAGCGCTACATTACATGGTGTGGTTTTATTTGCTTGAGTCCTTATCTTTAAAAGTTGTAGTTGAATTGAAGTGATCAATGATTGTTGATTTATTTTGGTTAAGCTTTATTATCCGCTTGTTTCAATACTTCTAGTTTTCGCAGCTTTCACTTTACTGGTTCCCACGGCTAAGATTGTCGCAGGCAATACCACAAGAGGTTCTATTTAGCCGGATATTTTTTTCTGGTTATACGAACGCTTGGTAGCTTGGCAATTTGACGAGAAGATTTGAAGGTCAAAATCGCGAGAGCGTAGAGCAAGTGATTTTGACAAATCTTCAAGTCAAATTACCCAACGAAACCAAGAGTGAGTTTATACGTAAACAGAAAATAATAAAAGGCTAGAAATCGAAGCTCGAGTGATACTTGTTCAGACAATTGCAAGAGTAAATTTGTACCACCCTTACACGAGTGGTAAGCACAGCCCTAACTAGCTTTAACTCTCGGCAGAAAATATGGGTTGAGTAAGAACTAGGCAGCGATCCTTAGCGTTAAATTCAATCCTTATAAAGCAACAAAATTTTGGGTGCCTGTCGTTAAACACAACAAAAAAACAAATCTAACTACTAAAGCTAATCACTACCTACCTTGTAAGCCTCGCACTTCAACCTAAATAAAAAACAAGCACGCTGTGTTCATGCAGGGTCGCAACATGAATACGCAAATAAAATATAAACCAGTAACATTAAATACCCAGCATAAATACAGCTGCAGCTCAACTAGGCTCAGAATAAATAATTAACAACTAAATGAATTTGTAGTCACCCAAATCATCACACACAAATATTAAAAATTATTCAAATTCGACACACACTGTAGGATGCAACAAATTAAAAATAAAAACGCTCCTGTCAGCATAACGTAGCAAAAATTTAAATTCGGAGCCAATGCAAACATCCGATCAGTTTTTTTTTACTCGAAGCTTTCGTCGATCGCAGGTGCCATATCAAGTGCCAGGTTCCTCAAGGACGCTTGCGGAAATAAGTTTAAAGTACACACAAAATTTCAGCCACCTTAAATTAAGAAATGCTAACGCATCAAGCGTTGCAAACAAGATAGATTGTTATGGCGTACAGTTTGGTAATCAGAGGCCTTCGTAAAACTGTTTATTCTTAAGCAATAGCCGTTTACCGTTAAATTAAACAGCAATCTACAAATCAATGCATGTACTTACGGAATATTTTTAGCGGCACTATCTTGAGATCCTAAGTAAGGTCTTGCCTCTGGGCTCTGCATGAGTTGAATATTCCCGCATTCGGCCAGCAGGTTTAGAAGTGCATTTCTTGCTGCACACGTGAAATCAACCTCACAATTTGTGCACTGTACTAGACCGGTTCTATGAACTTCTAATTATGCTAAATTACACCGCTAAATCTACATTACAGTAGAATAAACATATAAAAATGTACTGTACCCCCCACCCTTCGGTACTTTCCAAAAATACTTTGACACTCAGCATCACTCCGTTTCGCTAGTATAGTGAAATGTTATGAACCAGTTATTTATCAAAAAGAAACAAAACAAAAAAAAATTTTTTGCCTTCGACCATACCTCAAAAGTTGATGTTGCCTTTATTTTCGGAAGACCTATCGTATGAAAAAGATCCAAAACTTCAAGAAGGTTCCTGGCAACCGGAATAGTGTACACATACGTACACCGCACAGCACGTTTAGGCATAATTGTAGCACTAAGAATAGGCATAATGTTAGATTGCTTAAACTCACAAAAAGCAGATCCCGACAATGTTTCTCTTATAAAGTTTTCAAAATTTATAATAACCTTCCAATTGGAGCTAAACCCTTAACTGGTAACGTGCCGTCTGTGAGACTGCAAGAAAATTTTAATCTCAAATTTTCAGCAAAAGAGTACCGCTTTTCGGCGAATGATCTCACCTAATCTTTCTCCTCTTGGTGCCCCACATATCGCATAGTTATTGGCAAATTTGGGTAACTGACGCTGAAGATGTGTTTTATTTTTAGTTCAGTGCAGTCTGTTAGACGGAACGTTACGGTTTACGTGAGAATTTTTTGCCACTGGTAGGCATAGCAGGCCCTGCGAATTACAATATTTCTTTAAGATTTTTTTTACAAATGCATTGTTTTGCTTATTATTAATCGGAAAATAAATAAAAATACTTTTGATCAAAAGTTTTAATTTTTTTTATCTTGGTCTGGTAAAAAGTACATTGCCAATTTGTGTTCAAGTTGAAAATTATCTTATAATTTTTTCTTTACATTAAGTTTTCGGTTATTATTACTAAAAAATATATGCTTAACAAACCTCTATATATATCTTTAAAAAAATAATTAAAACAGTTTAATTTTTTTCGCTTCAAAGGTGTGCCAGTCTCACAGACTGCACGTTACCAGTTGTCCTCCAAATTTACACGTTACCAGTTAAGGGTAAAGGAACTGAAAATATCTGTGACTTTAAAAAAACCGAAGCGATTATGTGAAGAAAAATTATTAGTTAGTAAATATGTAAACAATATTGTAAATCTACAATAGTGTAGAACTAAATAAACATTATTATTATTATTATTATTATTTGTAATTTGTCCTCTTGTCCCACTTTTCAGTCTGATACTAACAGCAGCTCGCAAATAAAGAGTACTATTGCTATTAAATGATAATAAAACAAAAGATAGTATTCAAATACACAACCAGCCCCACGGATACGCAACAGTTCTTAAATTCGTTCAAAAAATTTATAACTCATAAATATTTTCGCAATTGTTATTTGTTGTAATTAATAATATATTATAATACTAGTATATAAGTACGCCTTTAAGGCAAGTGCGACGAGTTTAAGAGCACGACGCAAAGCTGAATGCTTTTAACGTCGCTAGCTCTTTAATGGCACTTATACACGTGTATCATACGCTGTTTTTTCTAGGATCGTAACAGAAATATAAAAACTTAGTTCGGTGACACTTTTTCCGTCATATTGTGTAGGATTTTCTAGGTTATGTTGACATTCAATTTAAAGCAAAGCGTGTTTTAATATAGTATTAAAACACGCCGCCAATAGCAACGTGCTAAAAAGACCGAATTCGGGCGCTAATATTAAGAGTGCTTCAAACGTCACTTTTGGCACTAGAAACTTTGCAAAAAATTGTCATTTTGACACGATCGTAGAAAATAGTAATTTACGATACAAGTGCTTAAAGCTACTCTTTAGTCACGAGTGGGGTAGAGTTAAAACGCGAGTGCGCGAGCGTTTTAAGCCCCGCGAGTGACTAAAGATGCTTTATGCATGTGTATCGTGCAATATTTTATCTACGATAGAATCTAGAAAACACGATAAATATTAAAAAAATTAATGTACCAGCAACCGGTAGTCATTTTGCGTGTTTTAAAAATTTTAAAACACGTTGCTACTGACAACGTGTCTAATGAAATCTTTTAAACATGTTACCACTGACGACTTAAACTAATGAAAACATGTTATTAAGCAGTCGTTTTACAAACTTCAAACTACCAACTAAAAGGCAATTTTACACACTGTCGTAGATAAAATTAATTAATGCTAGTCATAGTTGACACATTTTTAGCTATTGCCAACTGTAGTAATGTTAATTCCCTTTCAGACGTATAAGGTGAAACCTGGAACCATAGACTCTGGAAAAAAGTACGAGTATAAAATGGCGGCAATGCTATGCTTGAAGTCGCTTTTGACAGAACATGACATGCGGATTGCGTCGAATGCACCGGAGGTTGGAGCTTTTGACGACGTGATTCTACGACTTGGAAATGTCACGTACTTGTTGCAGCTGAAGCATAAGGATAACCCAAAACCACTAACGAAATCAGAACTTGGTGCACCTAAAGGCGACTTCGCGTTAGCAAAATATCTAAATGATATTAAAGCACTAAAAGGATCGCTAAATTCTAAGAACGAACAATCATTTAAGAGTTACTTAAGCCCATTTGATGACATATATTTTGTGATTTTTACTAATAGGGCTATTAATGATTGTGATTTTTTAGAACAAAGTAAGGAAAGTGTTTTAGATATTTTAAATACTAACTCTAATAGTGCAGTACATAAGGTTAATGTAACTAAGTTACCGGGTTCGTCGTATGCACAAGAAATTGACAATTACAATAACGTTTATATATTAAATAATCAAATTGGCGTCAAAACTATCGATGATAGAATCAAAGAAGAAATGGAAAAAGTTGCTCTTCATTTTAAATTATCCATTCCTACAAATATCACAGAAATTGCTGACAAATTTACCAAATACGTAACCGACTGGGCGGAAGGTAATTTCGGTGTCCATTATTTATTAACTAAAACAGATATTCTTCAAAAAGTCAGCGAGCTATTTCTACACAATTATGAGATTAATTGTATTAAAAACAAATTTAAATGTTACGATTCTACAAAGAAATTAGCTTGGAATTGCATTCTTAAAGATAAAAATATTACACTTGTAGAGGATGGCGACAACATATTAGATTTTTTACAAGAATATATTAGTAGTGAAGTGCAGAAGTATTGCGTCTCGTATTCGGATTCCCTGTGGTCTACTGTTTTATCTAACGAATCCAGAAATGCATTATATAAAGGACACCCTTATCTTCGACTTTACATACGAAAAATTGTTAAAACAAGTAATATTATAAACTATTTCCATATTTATAAATGCTTGTGGACGGCAGCAAAAATACCGGTGTTAGTAGAAGTTCCATCGGCAGATAACTACAAGGATATTTTGAAAATTCTTAAAATTTCTAAATATTACCACAAAATTATACTTGTCTATAAAGCTGGCCAATGTTTACCTTTTGAAGAAGACTTTCAACAACTGTACTCCTTCGTTTCTTTAAACGACGTTAATGAACAAGAAAAAAATGTGATCTTAACATCCAATGTAAGTCTACAAGGAAGATCTGTGGTATTGCAAGATGTAATTGACAACTCCATGCTCAAGTTCATAAAATGTAAAGATATAATTCAAATCTTATGTGACAGCTTCAATATTGGCAATAAACCAGCGCCTTTGGTTGACTACTTCGTTGAAAGAAAAATATCTAGAATCTTCATCAAATCAGAAGTTTTAGATGAAATTACATATGAAGATTTTGTAATAGAGGGAGAGGGTGAAGAACAACTTCAAATGAATTACATCGGTAAACCAAATGTACGGAAGCTGAAAGATTTTGATATGGCTCCGATAATTAACCGAAAGCTGAGAGGAAGCGGAAGACATGCCGACAAACAAGAACAAGAACAGCCCACATCGATTACAGACAAACCAGTTCACCATTTTATAGTTTACGACAAAAAATACTTTGAGTGGAAAGCGTCATATGGTTCTTTGAAAAACATTAAGCCGTATGTTGTTGAATTAGAAAACGCTGAAGGAAATGATATATTAAAAACCCTCACTTCGAAAAAGACGTTGTTGTTTGGAATTCCCGGAATAGGAAAATCAATATTGACTGATTACGTAGCACACAACGCACCTACAGATAAATGGATACTAAAAATTGAATTAAACGCACACACCGGGTACTTTGATGAACAAAAGAAGAAAACCACGAACATATCGGATCACCTAACTTATTTTAAAAACCATCAACTTAAGCATAACATCGAACTAACAAATGGAATTTTTAATAGGTTTAGATCATCAAACAATATTATAGTTTTATTAGATGGGTTCGATGAGGTGTCCCTTTTATATGAGAAAATTGTATCTTCCATTGCATGGTCGTTTTACAACTCAGGCTGTCATGTACTGGTCACCATGAGAGACCATATGCAATTACGCCTTGAAAACGAATTTCATTGTTTCCCCGTTACTTTAAAGTCTTTAACCGAAGGAGACCAGATTAAATTATTATTAAACTATTTTAGTTCGGAAATTAAAAACCCAAGAGCAAGTATATTAATTCCTAAATTTGTTAAAATGTTATTAGAAGCTGCCAAATGCAATTTAAGCGATCATGACTTAGAGTTGACTGGAATACCATTATTATCGAAATTACTCGCAGATGTTTTTTTAAAAGACTGCAACAACTTTGTGTGCGGCGGGGTCATTAGCAATTTTAATTTTGATATATTGACTCTCTATCGCA
This sequence comes from Agriotes lineatus, assembly GCA_940337035.1. Lineage (NCBI taxonomy): Eukaryota > Metazoa > Arthropoda > Insecta > Coleoptera > Elateridae > Agriotes > Agriotes lineatus. The sequence goes on from OW679194.1 coordinate 248,617,360, forward strand.
CATTTATAGATAACAAAATAGATATAGCCTGCAAAAAATTCGGTGATTTGTCCACAAAGAATACATTCAAAGAGTATAAGAAACACCACCAGCTTCATGCCTTAAATTTGCTATTTCCCAACTTTAAAAATATGGTACAGAAGCTTCAAAAACCGCGAAGCTTTGACGGTACGCACCTTCAGCGACTACAGGAAGTAGGTATCATAACCATAGATAAATATTCTAATATTAAGTTTATACATCGCACATTTAGTGAGTATATAGTCGCGAAGTGGTTGGCTAAAAGCATCAAAAGCAGCGATCAAAAGGTTAGGAAAATTGCTCAAATTTTGGTTAAGACAAGGTTTTCTTCACATCACAGATTTCTGTTTAATATGTTTGATCGAATTGTATCCAAAGACTGTTCCCTACATACTGACATTATAAATGGTAGAATAGAAGACGTTAGCAAAAAGATAAAATCCGATTTTAATTTAATTTTAAAAACTGATAAGTGTGAAAGATCAATATTACCTTTGATATTACTATATCACAATACAGAAGCTTATAACAATTTACAGTTTATCTTTGGAAATGTCGAGTTTAATCATATTACAGAAAATATTAAACTCTTACTAGCCCCTGCCAAAATTTTGTCATTTAACAAACTTCAGCAATTAATTCGTTCGATTCCCACTGAAATATTATCTAGTATTAAGCGGGATCTGTTAGATTATACGGTTTTAGATTATGCTATTCAAACGCTTACTTTAAATGTTGCAAATGAATTGATCTTTAAGACAAACATTTCATATATTAATGCCACGGTTCCATTCTATTTCAAAAAGTCTTGTTTAGAACTATGTGTACGACATAATTATAAACATGTGTTCAATACCCTCCTAACGTACTTTGCGTATAACGATGTAGTTTATAACAACGTTCAGATGACTACAACTATTGAAACATATTTCAATCTTTATATTGATTATAGCAGATCAATTTCAAAATACTATATAAGAAATTTTCAGCAGAAAACAATATTCCAATTATTAGAATCAAACGGGAGTAACATTTTTCTATGGTATAACAACCGTCATTCAAATTTGCATTACGTTGCACGCTTTGGAACTAAAAGCCAAATTGAAGAGCTTCTTCGACAAAGTAATAAGATAAACAAATCTGACAATCGTAACAATACTCCTTTGCATTACGCAGTTTTATGTCCAAACAAAGAAATTGTTGATATTTTCCTGAAAAGGGACGCGAAGTTAACTAAAAAGAACTTCGACCAGGAAACGCCTTTACACCTAGCAATTAAACATGGCAGCAACGATATTATCGATACATTAATCAATTATCGTGCAGGCATCGATCACCAAAACGTTTATGGCAATACGCCGTTGCACGAGGCATTGAATACAGGGAAGTACAATATAGCAGATATATTAATCACAAAGGGGGCTTCTGTCAATATTGGAAATTGTCTAGGAAACAATGCTCTCCATATCATTTCTAACTGCAATTGCAGCTCTCCCGCTTCATACATTATGAAAAAACTATTGCCAAATATATGTACTATTAATAAACAAAACTATTTTGCAAATACTCCGCTTCATTATGCCATACGCCAAAACAATGTCAACGCTGTTAAATTGTTAATTTCTGTAGGGGCGAATGCAAACATCGAAGGCGTTAATGGATGGAATTGCCTTCTGCTGGCTTCTTATTTAGGTCATAATCTAATTGTACGAGAACTGCTAAAGACAGATGTTAATATAGATACAAAAAATGAAAATGGACTTACTGCTCTTCATGGGGCCATACACAAGAATCATTTAGACATAGTTAAATTATTAATTTGTAAAAGGGCAAGTATTAGTATAACAAACAATAATGGAGATAACGCTCTACATATAGCTTCTTATTACGGCCACAATGACATTGTAAACGAAATATTAAAAATGAAAGTTAACATCAATGCACAAAATAAATATGGATTGACTGCCCTTTACGTGGCAATGGAGAAAAATAATTTAGACGTAGTTAAATTATTAATTTCTAAGGGGGCTAGTAGTAGTATAACAAACAATGATGGAAATAGTGCTCTTCATATAGCTTCTTATTACGGCCACAATGACATTGTGTATGAAATATTAAAAATGAAAGTTAACATCGATGCACAAAGCAAAATTGGACGTACTGCCCTTCAAGTGGCAATAGAGAAAAATTATTTAGACGTAGTTAAATTATTAATTTCTAAGGGGGCTAGTAGTAGTATAACAAACAATGATGGAAATAGTGCTCTTCATATAGCTTCTCATTACGGTCACAATGACATTGTGAACGAAATATTAAAAATGAAAGTTAACATCGATGCACAAAATAAAAGTGGATTGACTGCCCTTTACGGGGCAATAGAGAAAAATCATTTAGACGTGGTTAAATCATTAATTTCTAAAGAGGCTAGTGTTAGTATAACAGACAATTACGGAAATAATGCTCTAAATATTGCTTCTTATTACGGTCACAATAACATTGTGAACGAAATATTAAAAATGAAAGTTAACATCGATGCTCAAAATAAAAGTGGATTGTCTGCCCTTCACGGGGCAATAGAGAAAAATCATTTAGACGTAGTTAAATTATTAATTGTTAAAGGGGCTAGTATTAATATAACAGACAATGATGGGAATAGTGCTCTAGGAAAAGCTTCTTATTACGGCCACAACGACATTGTGAACGAAATATTGAAAATGAAAGTTAACATCGATGCACAAAGTAAAATTGGATTTACTGCCCTTTACACGGCAATACAGGAAAATCATTTACACGTAGTTAAATTATTAATTTCTAAAGGGGCTAGTATTAGTATAACAGACAATGACGGAAATAATGCTCTAGATATAGCTTCTCATTACGGTCACAATGACATTGTGAACGAAATATTAAAAATGAAAGTTAACATCGATGCACAAAATAAAAATGGATTGACTGCCCTTTACGGGACAATAGAAAGAAATCATATCGACGTAGTTAAATTATTAATTTCTAAAGGGGCTAGTATTAGTATAGCAGACAGTGATGGAGATTGTGCTCTACATATAGCTTCTTATTACGGTCACATTGACATTGCGAACGAAATATTAAAAATGAAGGTTAACATCGATGCACAAAATAAAATTGGATTTACTGCCCTTTACGTGGCAATACATCAAAATCATTTACACGTAGTTAAATTATTAATTGCTAAAGGGGCTAGTATTAGTATAACAGACCGTGATGGGGATAGTGCTCTAAGTATAGCTTCTTATTACGGTCACAATGACATTGTGAACGAAATATTAAAAATGACAGTTAACATCGATGCACAAAATAACAATGGATTTACTGCCCTTTACATGGCAATATTGAAAAATCATTTAGACGTAGTTAAATTATTAATTGCTAAAGGGGCTAGTATTAGTATAGCAGACAATAACGGAAATAGTGTTCTACATATAGCTTCTTATTACGGTCACAATGACGTTGTAAACGAAATACTAAAAATGAAAGTTAACATCGATGCACAAAATAACAATGGAGATACTGCCCTTTACATGGCAATAGTGACAAATCATTTAAACGTAGTTAAAGTATTAATTTCTAAAGGGGCTAGTGGTAGTATAACAAACAATGATGGAGACAGTGTTCTACATATAGCTTCTTATTACGGTCACAATGACGTTGTGAACGAAATACTAAAAATGAAAGTTAACATTGATGCACAAAATAACAATGGAGATACTGCCCTTTACATGGCATTAGTGACAAATCATTTAAACGTAGTTAAATTATTAATTGCTAAAGGGGCTAATATTAGTATAACAAACAATAAAGGAAATGGTGCTCTACATATGGCTTCTTATTACGGTCACAATGACGTTGTAAACGAAATACTAAAAATGAAAGTTAACATCGATGCACAAAATAACAATGGAGATACTGCCCTTTACATGGCATTAGTGACAAATCATTTAAACGTAGTTAAATTATTAATTGCTAAAGGGGCTAATATTAGTATAACAAACAATAAAGGAAATGGTGCTCTACATATGGCTTCTTATTACGGTCACAATGACATTGTGAACGAAATATTAAAAATGAAGGTAAATATCAACGCACAAAATAAAATTGGATTTACTGCCCTTTACGTGGCAATAGAGAAAAATCATTTAGATGTAGTCAAATTACTAATTTCTAAAGGGGGTAGTATTAGTATAAGAAACAATGATGGATATAGTGCTCTACATATAGCTTCTTATTACGGACACAATAACATTGTGAACGAAATATTAAAAATGAAGGTAAATATCAACGCACAAAATAAAATTGGATTTACTGCCCTTTACACGGCAATACAGGAAAATCATTTACACGTAGTTAAATTATTAATTTCTAAAGGGGCTAGTATTAGTATAACAGACAATGACGGAAATAATGCTCTAGATATAGCTTCTCATTACGGTCACAATGACATTGTGAACGAAATATTAAAAATGAAAGTTAACATCGATGCACAAAATAAAAATGGATTGACTGCCCTTTACGGGACAATAGAAAGAAATCATATCGACGTAGTTAAATTATTAATTTCTAAAGGGGCTAGTATTAGTATAGCAGACAGTGATGGAGATTGTGCTCTACATATAGCTTCTTATTACGGTCACATTGACATTGCGAACGAAATATTAAAAATGAAGGTTAACATCGATGCACAAAATAAAATTGGATTTACTGCCCTTTACGTGGCAATACATCAAAATCATTTACACGTAGTTAAATTATTAATTGCTAAAGGGGCTAGTATTAGTATAACAGACCGTGATGGGGATAGTGCTCTAAGTATAGCTTCTTATTACGGTCACAATGACATTGTGAACGAAATATTAAAAATGACAGTTAACATCGATGCACAAAATAACAATGGATTTACTGCCCTTTACATGGCAATATTGAAAAATCATTTAGACGTAGTTAAATTATTAATTGCTAAAGGGGCTAGTATTAGTATAGCAGACAATAACGGAAATAGTGTTCTACATATAGCTTCTTATTACGGTCACAATGACGTTGTAAACGAAATACTAAAAATGAAAGTTAACATCGATGCACAAAATAACAATGGAGATACTGCCCTTTACATGGCAATAGTGACAAATCATTTAAACGTAGTTAAAGTATTAATTTCTAAAGGGGCTAGTGGTAGTATAACAAACAATGATGGAGACAGTGTTCTACATATAGCTTCTTATTACGGTCACAATGACGTTGTGAACGAAATACTAAAAATGAAAGTTAACATTGATGCACAAAATAACAATGGAGATACTGCCCTTTACATGGCATTAGTGACAAATCATTTAAACGTAGTTAAATTATTAATTGCTAAAGGGGCTAATATTAGTATAACAAACAATAAAGGAAATGGTGCTCTACATATGGCTTCTTATTACGGTCACAATGACGTTGTAAACGAAATACTAAAAATGAAAGTTAACATCGATGCACAAAATAACAATGGAGATACTGCCCTTTACATGGCATTAGTGACAAATCATTTAAACGTAGTTAAATTATTAATTGCTAAAGGGGCTAATATTAGTATAACAAACAATAAAGGAAATGGTGCTCTACATATGGCTTCTTATTACGGTCACAATGACATTGTGAACGAAATATTAAAAATGAAGGTAAATATCAACGCACAAAATAAAATTGGATTTACTGCCCTTTACGTGGCAATAGAGAAAAATCATTTAGATGTAGTCAAATTACTAATTTCTAAAGGGGGTAGTATTAGTATAAGAAACAATGATGGATATAGTGCTCTACATATAGCTTCTTATTACGGACACAATAACATTGTGAACGAAATATTAAAAATGAAGCCTAACATAGATGTACAAAATAAAATTGGATTTACTGCCCTTTACGTGGCAATACAAAAAAATCATTTAGACCTAGTTAAATTATTAATTGCTAAAGGGGCTAGTATTAGTATAACCGACAATGATGGAGATAGTGCTCTACGTATAGCTTCTTATTACGGTCACAATGACATTGTGAACGAAATATTAAAACTTAAGGTTAACATCGATGCACAAAATAAAATTGGATTTACTGCCCTTTACCTGGCAATAGAGGAAAATCATTTAGACGTAGTTAAATTATTAATTTCTAAAGGAGCTAGTATTAATATAACAGACAATAACGGAAATAATGCTCTAGATATAGCTTCTTATTACGGCCACAATGACATTGTCAACGAAATATTAAAAGTGAAAGTTAACATCGATGCACAATATAAAAATTGATTTAGTGCCCTTTACATAGCATTCGTGAAAAATCATTTGCATGTAGTTAAATTATTAATTGCTAAAGAGGCTAGTATTAGTATAACAGACAATAAGGGAGATAGTGCTCTACACATAGCTTCTTATTGCGGTCACAATAACATTGTGAACGACATATTAAAAATGAGATGTTTAAAATTCAAAAAATGGAATTACTACTCTTTACGCGGCAATAGAGAAGAATTATTTAGACATAGTTAAATTATTAATTCCTAAGGGGCTAGCATTAGTACAACAGACAATAACGAAGATAGTGCTCTATACTGCTATAAACACATTTCAAGCCGTTATGATTATAACAGCAATTAATAACATTTCATGCATATCAAATATTATTTTATAAAAGGTTCCAGAAATGTGCTAGATTAATTTTTCTAAATAGTATAAAATAGCATTGGTTTTGGTAATAATTTGTAAAACGGTATTTAAAAACGTGTTAGCCTTGGTTTGAACAAAATGTAATCAGAGTAGGCTTGGAAACAATGTAAAACAGTGTAAAATCGAAGGGAAACAATTGGGAAAAGGAAGCCAAGCTAAAAGGTGTTGTTAACCCTTAAGTACTAACGTGACGTCTGAGAGACGGAAATGTTCGACGCGTGTGTTATATTTCCCCCTCCAGTTAAGATGTATGGTTGATCCTTCATCTAATTTCAAACTACCTAAAAATAACTCAGTTTTTAAAATTTCGCTGCGGTGGGATGTTTTGTGCGGAAGTTATTTGTATTTAAAAATAAATTCCGTCTCAGAGACGTCACGTTAGTATGCACGCTACTATTTTTGCATGATGGGTCAAAAACCAACTTGCTCAAATACGGTTAGATCAACAGCTTGTTGCTTGAGCAGCAAGTGTTCCAGTAGTATAATGAATTAGACAGTGAGGACAGTAACGGAGAACCTAATATTGATAAAAATTCTGCTATACTTAGTGACCCTAATGTGTTCATCTTGCACTAATTCGGTATAGTTTTAGGGTGGTGTGAAATTTTATACGTATTTTTTTTTCTCACTGTTTTTTTAGTTAAGTTGTGTTAGAATACCATTGTCTGTTGAAATATGTTTGCTGATAATAAAAAAAAATATTGAAAATTGCCTTTTTCTGTAATTAAGTTAACACCTACAAATTTAAACACAGTTTCCTATTTGACTCTGTAAATGCTAATAATATTTTTATGAATTTATATTTTTTATGTGATTAAAATATGCTTGATACATCATTGCATAGTACTTTATGTTTAAAAAAAAATTAGTAATAAATTCATAAATAAATATCATATATCTAATGTGAGACTATGTCGGCGCCGTAATGTTTTCTGAAGTTTCCAGGCCCTACCAGCAATATATGTGTATTATATACAGTGTGTCTCACCGACTATGAGACAGCAAAATTAACATTGGAAAAGTATATAAGGATCAACTAGGGCTATGACCTATAGATGCTGTTTAATTAGGCAAAACAAAAGAAAATATTAATTCTGTCAAATACCTAATCAAAGTTATTTGAGCTATTTAAGCAAATTTGTTTAGAATAATAAAATGAAACTATTTTAAAGTTATCCACGTAGTTGATCATTTATAATAAGTGATACATTTACGTACAATGAATGTTTACACTACAGACGAAAAAATCCAAATAGTTTCTTGGAATGTAGCCGGTAACAGCTTGAGAAGAATTTCAGATCTTTTTAGTGTGTACTACAATGATCAGCCAATTCCTTCCAAGGACACAGTAGCGCGTATTTCCAAACGATTCCAAGAAACTGGATGTGTCAAAAATGTATAGCTCGCGACGACATGCAAATTTAGATTTCCTTAAAGACTATTACAGAAGCATGTTTTAATATAACACCTCAAATGTTAAATAATGTACGTCGCAACTTTTACGACAGACTGTCACTGTTTAGTAGTGAATGGAAACACATTTGAGCATTTAATTAATTAGTTAAACCTCTGTTTTCTGTTATAAAATTCGTAAAACATATTTGTAATTTCTTTCCATTATTTTATTTTAAAAATGGTTTTTGGATATACCATTGTTTATCTTACTTTAAATTAACAAATTTTTCTTGAACAAAACCACAGAATACAAGACAAAACTTTTTATTATAAAATACATTGTTTACAGTTATACATAAATACTTAACCTCTCTCGTGTGTCCGTTTACTACATGTCAGGCACCCTGCTTAATTACAATGGCATACGTATTCAAGTAACATTTAAAAAAACATGTAAATTTGTAAGTAAACTAATCATTTCAGCAGTTACATAATTATTTTTCACAGAAGTTTCCCAAAATGCCTTCGATCATGTTTTAAATACATGTTAACCCTACGTTTTATTGTTAAACACATTGGCCAATATTCTTGGTGTGATGGTATTAACTGCAATCACAATAGCTCTTGTGTAGCGGAAATCATCTAATGGTGCATTATATGCAGCATTTTTGCACACCTTTTTAACAGGACAGAATCTGTACAAAACGCCTACAAAAAATTAATGTACAATAATTTAATTATTAAAGAACACCATTACATGTCAATTTACCTGTTTGAGCTGACAAATGTGCTTTATTAGGACTTGTGGTTATTCGATCTTAAATATCTTGCAAAATGTCTTCAGCGACCACAGATTAAGTGGTGTCCCTCTACATTTGCCGTTACATGTTCCACGGAATGTGGCACTACGACGTTAGGGAACTGTTTTTCAAATTGTTGCTAACAAGATGGAGATAAATATATCCAAACACAATTTTCATCACGTTCTCCAGAATATAAAAAAGCCTCAACGATAAACTTATTGTCTTCATCAGAGAAAACCATTTTTTCAGCTTAACCTAAAAGTAGCAAGGTCGTACTACAATTATTAAAAAATAAGATATAGGAATATGAATTATGAATTCTTACCAAATAAATTCAGCAAGTGTGGTGTTATTCTTGAAAATGGCTGATTTTAAATAAAATGTAAACAAATAAGGCGAAAGTTATCTCTTCTTTATTTATGGCATATTTGACAGTGCCAAATTTACTGCGCGCGCATAAAAATTAGAAAGTAAGATTAGTGAACGAATTCTAGTCTTACAAACAGACAGCAGTTTTGATAACAACAGGAATATTTTACAGTCCAATGAATATTAATAAAATTTATATTGGGACAGCAAATTTTTTTTTTTTTTATTTTAAATACTGCACATTTACAATCTGTTGTACATCAACAATAAGTAAATAGTTTGGCTAATAGACATGCAATATCCTGTAAGAATAAAACCCACTGACTTCATTCTTGCTTAGCTAAGGTCGAACTGCGTCGATAATGAAGAGGTCACAGATTACACTGTTCACTGAAATCGAGTCTCTAAGTCTAATGGATCGTGTCTTTTTAAACGTTGCACACACAGTCTCTCAAGCAAATTTACTGCTAGGGTATTGGGGTGAACACTAAGTTTCGTTAGATAGGTTGCACTAGCTCTGCGAATTTCCTCGTGAACGGTTGGGAGAGGAAGATCCTGTTGGAGAACCCAATTGGGGACATAATGTGGAGCGTTAGCTATCGTCCTTACGACTTTATTTTGGAACCGTTGAAGGATTTCCAAGTTGGAATTGCTAGCGGATCCCCAGAGTTGGAGTCCGTATGTCCATATCGGTTTGATGATCGTTTTATATAACAGCAACTTATTTTCTAGGGATAAGGAGGAGGTTCTTCCAATTAACCAGTACATTTGTCGGAATTTGAGCCCTAATTGCATTCGTTTTTTTATTATGTGTGTTTTCCATGTGAGGCGCCTGTCCAGATGGATTCCCAAGTATTTGACGTTATCCTGTTGTGGAATAGGTTCTCCGTTAAGCGTCACTGATGGGCAGGTTTCTGACCGTAAGGTGAAGGTTGTTTGTACGGACTTTGTTTCATTGACCTGTATACGCCATATTTGTAACCAGGTATGTATTTTATTAAGGATGTTTTGGAGGTAGTTAGAAGCTACACGAGGGTCTGCGTGTGATGCTAGCACTGCTGTATCATCGGCGTAGGTGGCTGTGAGTGTTTGAGGGGTTGTGGGCAGATCGGCCGTGTAGATAAGATAGAGAACTGGTCCTAGTATGCTACCCTGTGGCACTCCTGAGGATATTGGATAGAGGTCAGTCAATACTTCCCTTAGTTTAATTTGAAAAGTTCGTCCGTCCAGGTATGACCGGATAATTTCATACATTTGTGGGAGATCTCTTCTAATTTTATATAGTAGTCCCGTGTGCCAGACCTTATCGAAGGCCTGCCTAATGTCGAGGAACACAGCTGTGCAGTATCTTTTAAGATTGAAGTCGTGATTTATTTTTGTCACTATCCGATGAACCTGTTCTATTGTGCCGTGTCCTTCCCGAAAACCAAACTGATGTTGTGGTAGCGTATTTTTGTTTGCAAGCATAATTTGTATTTTTTGTAGAAGCAGTTTTTCAAAGAGTTTGGAGAGTACCGGTAGCAGCTGATTGGTCGGTAGGAAGTAATGTCCTCTGGATTTTTTCCGGGCTTTGGGATCATTAATATTTGCGCAACTTTCCACTGTTCGGGAAATATTTTAAGTCGTAGAACTGCGTTGAATATATATGTAATTAATTTAAAGCCATTTTCTGGCAATTGTTTTAATATACCTGCCGTGAGTAAATCATAGCCTGGTGCTTTATGCGGGTTAAGACTTTTGATAGCAGTTATTACTTGTTTGACTTTTACGGGCTTTAGAGAAGGTTGTGCTTCAAGTGGTTCCGCTAATGTGTGGTGAATTGTTTGTTCTTCTTCCACTGTGCAGGTCTGGGTAATGGCTGTAACACTGTAGACATGTGATTTGCAAATGCTGTTGCTTTTTCTTCGTCGCTTCGTGCCCAACTACCGTCTGGGAGTCTGATGGGAGGTATAAACATAGTTGGTCGTTTTAATTTCTTTGTTGCTCTCCAGAGTGAGGCATCTGTGGCTTCGTAAGGGGTTAAGCGGGATAGGTAATTTTGTATTTCCTGATTTTTGTGCTGCTTCAAAAGAATTTTTAAATTTTGAGTAGCATTGTTGAAGTTAGTTTTGTCTCGTGGAGATCTTCTGTTTTGCCAAATACGTCGAAGTCTTCGGCTCTCAGCTATTTTTTGTTTAATAATCAGAGGGCAACGGTCAAGTGTACCCTGTTCTTCGTTGTTAGGAGTTGCTTCCCAGGCGGCATCCTGTAAAGTTTGGTTAAGGTGTTCCACTGCATTGAATAAGTCTATATCAGTTTTCAAAGGAATGTTTAATTGCACCTTTTCTTGAATAATCTCTCGAAAATACTCCCAGTTTGTTCGTTTACTATACAGAGTGGGAGATGTACTTCTTGTTAGTACCTTTGAGCTGTATGTTACGATGACCGGGGAGTGGTCAGATGAAAGGTCTAGATTGGATTCAGCTTTGGTGTATCTATCAGATATTCCTTTGATCACACAAAAATCCAGGAGATCAGGAAGTTTTCGTCGATCGGTTGGCCAGTAGGTAGGCTGACCTGTAGATAAGTAGTGAATATTGTTATCTTGGATGGATTTCAATAGCTCTCTGCCTCTGGTGACCGTAACCCTAGATCCCCAAGTTTGATGTTTTGCGTTATAGTCTCCTCCTGCTATAAAGCAGGGTCCAAGCGTTTGGAAGAAGTCTGTGAACTGTTGTTGGGTTATCTTGTGCTTGGGCGGGCAGTAAATGGCTGAGAAAGCTATTTCCTTGCTCTGTTCTTGTACAGCGATGGTGGTGGCTTGTAAGTGTTCCTGGTGATATTTGGGAAGTTCATAATGCTTTAATGTGTCTTTGACTATGAGTGCAGTTCCTGCGTGAGCAGTGTTGTCTGGATGATTAGTTGCATAGATTCTATATTTGGGTATTTTCATGTATGTTTTATATGTGAAATGTGTTTCCGATACCATCATAATGTCAATGTTGTTGTTTAAGAGAAATTGTTTGACTTCTAAACTATGTTGTGCGAGTCCGTTGGCGTTCCAGATTACAATTTTTAAGGTGTTGTCCATTAAGATTGAAGTTTGCTAACCAGGGCCGTTAAAAGATTGAGCATGGTGTCCATTCTTTCCATTAGTTTGACCATCATTTTTTCTAGTTTGTTATCTGCCATAGGTGAATTTTCGTTGGGTGGTTGTTGTGTGGTAGTAGGAGGTTCTTGACTGCGTGCTTGCGCCCTCTGTGAATACGTCAGTCCCTGTTGTACTAATGGGCTTGAAGGAGTTGTAGTTTCAACTTGTTTTGAGCGTAAGGGGGGAAATTTTCGATTTTGTATTTCCTTGGCCACCGTACATCCTCTATAATTAGCTGGGTGGTTGCCCTGACAGTTAACGCATTTTACGTCTTTACTTTTAGCTGTACGCGTACAGTCCTTGGTTAAGTGATCGCCGGCGCATTTCACGCATCGGGCTGTTCTGTGGCAGTAATTTTTTGAATGACCGTATCTTTGACATTTTTGACATTGAATTACCTCTCTCTTGACGTGCGGGGGTTCAAACCGTATTTTAGAGTGCATTAATAATTCAACATTGTAGATGTCTTTGTTATTATCTTTTTGCTTAAGTTCTACGAAGAAGAGAGGTAGCGGATTTTTTGTAATTCTGTGTTTTATATTATGAATGTTCAATACTTGATGTCCGTGTTTTGTGATTTCTGCCGCTAGTTCTTTGAGATCGGTTGAGGGGTGCATGTCTCGCAGTACCACTTTATATTTTCTATCTATTTTGTTCTGAAACGAGTGAAACTCAGTGTTTTTGTCTTTTAATATTTTAACAATGGTGTTGTAATGTTCGGATTTGTGGAGCTGTATTTTGATTTGTGTGCTTCCTATCAATTTGAGTGTGTATTGATCTTCGACTTTTTCTTGTAACATGTCGGTAAGGGGTTTAGTGTTATTAACCTCGTATACGAATATTGGTGGTGGTTGTGATTTTTCCGTACTGTTATTTTCGGCTTGCTCTTCTGCAAGGGGCTGATATCGGTTTGAGGTTTCGGTAGCGTTTAACCAGTAATTGTCCGATTTTGTTTGTTTCGAATGGCGATGTGTGTCGATATCAGAGCGTTTTGTCTTTTTTGGATTTGGCGTTTGCCAGAGATCGTCATTATTTGTTTGCATTGGAGTGATTGCTGAATGTTGGTTTGCGTTTTGTGATAAATAGTTTGGGAGATACTGCGGCATTGGTTGAACATGTGGCTGCGATTGCGATTGTGAGGCAATGTATGGCTGTTGTAATTGCTGTATCGGTAAGTTTTGTTGGAATGTGCCTTGATTGATTTGTTGGTCGTACATTACGGGTTGTTGGCTGTGCGGGTACTGATACCCGTAATTCGGCGCGCCTAGCATGGCGGCATTATTTCCGTGAAATACTATTCAAATGTAAATAAAATGTTTAGCTGACCTTTTATCTGCTGTTAACGTTTGCGTTTTTCGTATCGCCTGGTGAAGGAACACAACCTTACGATGCAAAAGTCAAACGTGAACTAGCAAATTTTAAAGCACAGTTGTGACAACAAAATAATTCAATGATTGTTTCACTTCTGACCAATCACAATTCTCGATCAGGCTAAAGCAATAGTTGATCCTTACATAATTTCCCAATGTTAATTTTGCTATGTCTCATAGTCGGTGAGACACACTGTATATGATAAATATATGCCCGTCTCTGAGACGTCACGTTAGTACTAATGCACCACAACAGACACGTTAGTACTTGAAAGTTAATTTGGCTTCCCCAATAAATAGTTGTTAAATTGTGAATAAATACCCTTTTCCCAATTCAGTGAGTTTTAAAACTGATTGTATATTCTGTGTGTATGCTGTAATAGAGTGTATTGATTCGTAGCACCTCTGCAGAAGTTTAAAAAGGTGTTTGATCGGTGCATCGAGTGTTAGCTACCGTATGATCGAAAACTTTCAACGTCTAAAGGGCTGTGGATTTTTTAAAAATTAAATTTATGATGGCAGTGATGAGTAAAGTTACTTAATAATATAACCTATACAGTTTTGACAGATAAACTGAACTTTTACAGGATGTTTAATGCCGAGCACTAGGTGGTTCTGTGTATGAAAATGCAGCAAATCATTTTGAATAGCTGTAGTTGTTTTTGTTACTACATTTTTATGTATTCAACAAGAATTTTTGTATTTATTGAAATGACAATCCTGACATAACCTAAAACTGACATATAAAATTCCAATGTGACTTTTACAACCACGACTGCTAACAAAATTTTTTGACAAAATAATTCCACAGCCCTCTAGACGTTGAAAGTTTCCGATCATACTGTAGTACTTCGGTGGCTGTTTTGGACATCATAGCAGGGTAATTGCAGCCTTGTGAGCTATCGGTAGGCAGTGGAGCCCTAGGTGTGTGCAACAGCTTGATCTGGAAGCAGTTTCTTATTAGTGTCGCAGCGGCATGGTGTAAGAGATTAAGGTGAGTCCACTAAAATTTCAAAATGGCTAAATTTTGTCCTAGTTCACAAATATTTCGCTAGGTGGCGAAAGGATCGAAGTGTACAAGGCCAACTTAAAACTAAATTTAAGTAAACAATAATGGCGCCTTACAAACACGTCGAATGATGACATGTAAAGTGAAGTCATATTTCAAAAGTGTTTGAACTTTTCGAAATAGATTCGACTCGTGAAAAAACGAGGATATCTAGAGCTGCAGCTGCAGCTTCTGCTATAGTGATGAAAGAAACCGACTTGAAAAAGACCAGCGTACGAGCTGATAACAGCAAAAGTTTGATAGAAGTTGATCAAAACGGGTATGTTTCATTGGCGTAACTAGGATTTTTGGCTGGGGAGGGCCAGGCCCCCCAACCAACCATCATCAATACCTATGTATATCTATGAAGACATAAATTTACGTAGTAGATGCATAACTTTGTCGCAAAAAATTTATTTGTTTGTTTTTTTGGCGCTGTTATACCAGGGTACATTTCTGCAATATAATAAAAGAAAGGTTTTGTAGCCAAAATTTGTTTTTATTATTGTTCAAAATATTCACCCTTAAACTCGCATTCGGTAAAACCAATTTTCAAAACAAATTCCACTATTCTTGAGTCACTTGAGCAACAAGGTTTTTGAAGCTTTCCACAGCATCTTCGGGAGTTCCAAATCGCACACCACGCATTTTATCCTTTAATGGAGAAAATATAAAGTAATCGGAAGGTGCTAGGTCGGAAATGTATAGAGGGTAACCCGAAATTTTGAAAAAGTTATTTTGTTTGATGTGCGGTATGACTAAAAGCATTGTTATGGTGCAGAACGATCGCACTCCTTGGGCGCCGTAAACGAGCTTTTTGAATAACGTCTGCCAACCATACTGTTGTGTACCATATCCATCTTTCATCACCAGTTATGATGTAAACTGCTTTATATCTAACTTCATCATATTTCTTATACCAATCCACATATTGTTGTTGTGTTTTTGTTAAACAGTGTGGTATCCACCCACAATAGACTTTTCTTACACACACATGATTATGTAAAATCTTGTTTATTGCAGTCATGCCCATGTCCAAGATGCTTTTAATAATTCTACATGTGACTCGATTGTCCTACTGAATCATTCTTCGCACAGCGTTTATGTTCGAATCGCTGACTGAAACTCGTTCAAATTTAAATTAATTAAACCACCAATAAACAGTCTTTTGATGCGAAGGCGGTTGGTTACCAAAGCAGCTTAAAGTCATCTAAAACTTTCTTTCGAAGATTAGGAACTTTTAATGCCATTGTAACTCAGGGCTCTAAAATTCTCTCTCGGCAAATTCATTTTTGATGCACAACACTTATTTCAAAATTAACTGTGTAATGACTGTTGCAATTATCAAAACTAAATGTGAACTGTTAAACTAGAAAACGATAAACATTTGTTCATGGCAAATTTGATTTCCATGGTGCACTTGATCTATTGGTTTGCAGAAATTATTGTGCTACCCTCGTAATACTACATGTCCAAGGAGCATATCAATAAATTATTTCTCGGTTCATAAACAACATAAAAATGTATAGATTACCTCTTGCAACTTGATGAGGTTGACGGAAAAAAATATTGTTCTAGGAGAAACAGATTTTTTTAAACATCATTGACCCACAATTTAAATGTTTTTCTCAGTATCATCGAAGCAAATACTTTCCTGAAAATATCAATATCCTCTTGTTATTGTGATTTCTCTTTGTTCTATCTTGGGCTAGCAACTGTGGAAATTGAAGCACCACGAAATTTGCTTTGCTTACAGAAAACATTATTAAACATAAAATTCTGTAAATTATTGTAAAGGAAACACTGTCTTCCTCATAAAATTAACATATATTTTACATGCGCTACATGTTTCGGCTTATGTATTAAACCATCTTCAGGCTAATGTCAAAAGTGGACAGTCATAAATTTAAAAAAAAGCCTGAAGATGGTTTCATACATAAGCCGAAACATGTAGCGCATGTAAAATATATGTTAATTTTATGAGGAAGACAGTGTTTCCTTTACAATAATTTACTGAATCACCTCATTGTGAGAATGGACCAGATCCTGAATTTTTAAAATTCTGTATCGTACTCTTCAAATCTACAAACTCAACTCTTTAGACAAGGCCAACATCCAAATAGCAAGTCACCGTAAGTCTGAACTGTATGAGACTATAATATGTAGCTAGTTGTATGTGCACAGGGAGTAGTTAGCGATGCACTAAAGTTTTCAGCACATTTACTTACCCTCATATGAAATAATTGCAATTGTATTTTTCTGTGCACATAAATTGGCCCTTTATTTATAGAAAACTTAAGAGAAACTAACAAAAGTGGTAAACAATTAACTAAAAAGAATATTCAGACGAAAACAGTCTTTTCAAATAATTATTAGCTAACTAATAATGTTTTCTCTTACATATTATTATTCATTAAAGCCATCCGTCCAACATATAGTATTTATACTATAATATTTTTAAATGGGTTAATAATAAAAACAGATTTTTAAATGTATTTAACTTCAATTTTTCTGGGGTGGGCCAGACGGCACTCTGGGGAGGGCTTGGCCCCCCTGGCCCCCCCGGCCCCCCCGCTAGTTACGCCTATGGTATGTTTGCAGTTTTGTATTAGTAATTTACGTAACAAGTATAGAAAGTGGAGCTTTTCAGTACGAGTGAGATGTTTCCGGAAGAGGCCGTTAGGCCGAGTCCGGAATTTCGAGACGAGTATGGAAAAGCCACTTTCATACGAGTTTCGTACAATATTTTTTCGTACACTAGCATACAAAACGGAATACTAAATTTATCCTCGTATATAGCAAATAAGTAGAGTAATATTAATGTAATGTAATATTATATGTGTTGTAACTAAGGAAACGTACGGCAAAGTGCTACTTTGCCGTACGAATACCGCAAAGTGCAACTTTCTGATTAATAAATTGTACGGCAAAGTAGCTCTTTCAATGCTAGTGTACGAAAAAAT
The DNA here is from genome assembly GCA_940337035.1 of Agriotes lineatus. NCBI lineage: Eukaryota > Metazoa > Arthropoda > Insecta > Coleoptera > Elateridae > Agriotes > Agriotes lineatus. The sequence goes on from OW679194.1 coordinate 248,635,190, forward strand.
ATATTTAGTGCCATACTTAGATATAATTATTTTCCAGAGCAATGTCATTTGACAGGAGACGGTGTGTTGGTCTACGGGGTGACGGTGGGGGATCGAGCAGTAGCCTCAGAGGAGTGGCAAATGTATAATATGTGTAATATACGAGCAGAGCCGCAAGCAGAGATAGTAATGTAGGGATAGGTCAGGATTGCAACCAAGAGTTGTTTACCGCTAGACTACTGGCATATGGAGATATGTTTGTTTTAATAAGCAGTATAACGTAGTGGAATGTGTAAAATAGTAGTTATGTTATCTTAGTAGAAGGTCAAGATTTGTATTTAACGTGAGTACGATAAGCTAAAGAAGATGGCTTTTGAATGTGTTATCGGGAGGTCAATGAATCGTAGTAAGATATTTGTAAATATAGCGTAGAAATGTGAAGGTGGTTTTGTTTGTATAGAGAGGTATGGTTTAGGTGTACAACAACCATCGACCGTAATTATATGAAAAAGCACATCTATCTCGATTTACACGGAATAAATATGTAACTTTTAGTTGTATTCTTCCAATTTTAGATAGATTTCTTATGAAAAATTTGCACAAATCAGTGGGTTTTTCCAAATTATGCGGGGCCCCGGGAGTAATAGTTCACTAATCGATGCATGCACTGATATCCTAAAGTGACTTCCATACGATTTCCCGCAGATCAAGGTCGTGGGCGAATGTACAGTGGCGGAATTAAAAATCCGGACGAGTCTTATAGAGGATTTTTGCAATTTTTGGGTAATGTAAATTGGGCTTTGCGTTTCTAGGTTAGCAATTGACAGTTAAACAATGAGGCATGCTGTCATATACGAGTAATTATTTTGACTTTAACTAATTTCACCGGGTAACGTGATAAGTAAAGTAAAGTAAAATATACACTGAATCATTTTAAATGTCCGGATTTTTAATTCCGCGGCTGTACATTAATTCTGGCGGACGTTAAAGTGGATGAATTACCTGGAATATTAAAACAGCTCCAAGTTGATGACTTCTACCTTATGGATTTGGATATAACACAAGACTTTTCAGGCATTTATAACAAGATGGATATGTGCGATTACTTTTAATGACTAATCACAACTTTTGCCTCCAATGAGAGTATCAGGAAAATTGTAATGTGATTGTAGACAACGATAAAAGAGTTGGGATTGACTGTCTAACAGGGATGAACTCGAATTGCAGAATTAAGATATATAACAAATGTATTTGCAAAATTACAAGTCCAGGAGTTAACAAAGAAATCAGATACCTTATTATTGACTTTATCAAATGTCCAGATGCGCGATTAAAAGAAACATTTACGTGTTTTTCGGCAAGAGGGCACGGAATTACAAGATTGGAAGTAACAATATACAATTACAAGATAGGTAATGTGTTCGACCCTCTAGAGCAGTGATTCCCAAAGTTGGCGATATCGCCCCTTGGGGGGGGCGCTGAAACAATCCAGGGGGGCAATAGTAGCCTCGGGTGCATATAGGGGGCGGTCAATAAAAATAAGGGGTGGTGAAAGCTTAAAGAAGGAAGAGAAGATAAGAAGATTTTAAAAAACCATTCGTAGATATTTCATCTGTTGTGTAACATAGTGTAACATTATTTTCCAAATAAACAGACAAAATGCAAGTTACAAATTTATTTATTCCATGAAGACTATTTACCATTACTAAATGTTCTTATTCTTCTTCATACCATTTATTACTTTATTTATTCAGTCTGTTTATTCTCCGTTCCTTTAATTTTACGGTATCACACTCTTTAATACACCATCCAGAAAGTAAATATCATTGTAATAAAGGGCTTTTGTTATTCAAATTTGCTTTTACTCAAAATACAGGTTACAAATTCATAAAAGATTTGTTTATTTTAAACATTTCATAATTAACTTTTTCAGATAATCATTTGAGTTTGGCTTTCACTTTAGTTATTGTGATTGTCAGTTAATCCATACATACAAATTAAAATCTAAGCTTTGATGTTACCAAACAACTGTCCCAACTAAATCAACTTATATGCTCGAAACTTGTTAATAAACTATTCGCAATTTAACAGTAACTGTATCTAATGTATCATTCATTAAACAATTCTCAAATATTTATGTTGTAATTTTAATGTATAAATCCTTCCTTTTTGATTGCTAATTAATTTATTCTTTCAAAATAATTTCCTACCTAGAAATACTCTTATACCTAGATAATGATCAGTCTCAAGAAGCTACCACCACAATACCTTTCTGTTTGGTCGCTTAAAGAATGTTGATTTCTAGGGGGCGCCGAGTAATTTTTTTGTGAAAAGCGGGCGGTAGGCCAAATAAGTTTGGGAACCACTGCTCTAGAGTGTTTAAGTGTACTGGATAGTAACAAGCAGTATTTAAAAGATGCACCCTTTTATTCTGTACCAATCGCTTCTATGTGGACCAAGTTAGCACATAGTCTACAAAAAAGCTGTTGTGTTGTGTTTGGCAATGTTTTACAACATGTCTTCTGGGGGGACAAAAATATAAGAAAGTTGACAGGGATGCAAATAAAACTGTCAAAAAAACAACAACAACGCGAGAAAATGATAAACTACGTCTTCTCCGCCTGCAGTTTTAACTATTTACCAGTTAATTATGTAGAAATTGTAGACAGCGCCTCACGCGAGGATAACATAAACATAATACAAAAGTGCTATATCAAGGCTGGAGAGACATTCTTTTTCCAATCCACAACACTGCTCTCTAGGGTAGCACCGAATGTAAATATTACTGCCATGGGATTGGTTGATACGAGTAACGTCATCCCGCAGGTCTTAAGAAAAAAAACTAACATAACAAACAGGCTTACTCCATATCATTAAAGAAATTACTCCACTATCGCCTGTCCATGTGTTAAGTGCAAGAAAGCGAAAACTGGAGCTAGAAGAAATAAAAGAGAAAGAATTAATAAAGAAAGCTAGATTATTTAGCGGAAACAAACTCCATAAAAGAAGAATATAAAAAGTTGCTGTCAAAAAACAAAAAGTAAAAGAAACGGAGGATAGACTATGCAGTTATCTCAATCAAAACCCTTGGAGAAATCTCGATACAAATGGGGTATACAAAATTTCCGCATTCTTATAGATATTCCCGGCGATAACAAAGAGAAACTTAGAGAACAGGGATACATTTGTATTCCATTTAATGGATTATATATTGTATGTATGTCGACAGAAGAACCGTTTATAAAATTTAAAACTATTGGAGTTTCTACGTTTAATGGTCACTCATCTCCCAAAGCAGAGAAAGTTGACTTTTACAGGGGAGGAAGGAGAGATCCAGATCAATCAATATACCGGGTGCGGACTTGGGCGACGCATCATAGGAATTTGCATGGTAAATTCTTTATGTTCAATTATTTGCTCCCCTAATTATTTTAGAGCTAAAGTGTAAATACATTTTTTTTGAGAAAAAAATACTGCATCCATTGATACTGTTGCTAACAATTTTTCATTTTCCAGAACAGAAGGAATGCATAAAATCAAACTAGCATTTTTACAAAAATCAGTGATGCCATGGAATTATTGAAACAAGCCAATGCCAACGCAAGTGCGTGCGGGACGATCATCCAGTCTCTGCCGTCAAAAGATTGAACGTAGTGTCGTTTTTCTCGTTTTGGTGTAAGTTCTGAACCTCATAATTGCACCTACAATTATTTAATAACGTGCCTGTAGTCTTAAACTTAAAATGAATCAGTCTATTAATGGTTGTACCTACTGTTTGGAATTTGCCGATACGGATATTTTACAATAAACAAGGAGCTTACTTAACGAACGTCCACCATACTCGTAAAACTTGTTATGGACAAAGTCTAAGTACCTTAGAGACATTAAGCAGAACATAATTAATAATCAATTATTATAAACGTCAAACATCAATGACAAACAAACAAACAACACATATTGTCGCTCCGCGAGCATTTGCGTTGGCATTGGCTTGTTTCAATAATTCCATGGCATCACTGATTTTTGTGAAAATGCTAATTTGTTTTTTGCATTCTTTCAGTTCCGGAAAATGAAAAATTGTTAGCAATAGTATGAATGGATGCAGTATTGTTGTTTCTAGAAAAAATGTATTTACACTTTAGCTCTAAAATAATTAGGAAAGCAAATAATTGAACATAAAGAATTTACTATGCAAATTCCTATGGTGCGTCGCGCAAGTCAGCACCCGGTACAATCAAGAAAATATGGATCAAATTACCAACATTAGCATGCAGCAAGTAAAAGGCAAGATTAAGATTGCACACTGCCATCGTTTGGAGGAACTCCAAGAAGGAACCGAACTAGCTGTAATTCGAATTAAATACATTTATTACAGAAACAAAATCGTTAAATATTACAGTTCGAAAATCTAGAAGCTTTGTATGCAACCAACTTTTGGCTTGAAAAAGAAATAGAGGAATCACGTACAGACTTAAATTATAAGAAAAAACTTGAGTTAGATAGTATTAAAACAACTCCGACTAAAAATAAAGAAAGAGTTGTATTCTGTGCGTAATACATGTATTTAAATAAATTGTTTGTTTCTTACCAGAATGTTTTGATTTATTACTCGTTATCTACCTGCTCTACTCCTACAAACATTCGGACATATAGGGTAAGGCTCGGATATCTTCGGACCTTGAAAAGTAGTCGAAAGCGAAGCAACCCAGCTTTCTTTGATCTGAAATTTTTTGTATCCTTGAGCTGTTACTCCCATTAAGAAAAAACGATAGTTTTTCTTTGAAATACAAACAAAGTAGGGTTAGTGCGCTCCAAAAATGACATTTTCGAAAACATTCTAATTATTAAGAAAACATTGTACAAACTTACGTGAAACCTGTACAAACTTGAACGTGAAAACAATTGTTAACATGTTGCTAGCTTGCTAGGATACCTAGATGGTAGGGATGGGCGAGTGACATCAAAACAGTCGGGTCACGCCGGGTCACGTCGTGAGCGTGACTAATATTTGAAAATCGGGACGTGAACGTGAGTGAAAATTTCTATGGCGTGATTCACGTTTCACGTTAAATATCTAGTAATGAATAAAAGATTGCAGGGTGCCCCGCCCACCCGTTGCCCCGCCCACCCGCTGCTCTCCCATGTGGAAGATCTAGAGATGAAGCTGCGCATGCGAATCTGTGTTGTGGTGTGTGTTTTTACTTCCTTTTACAATAAAGGAAGTATTGGATTCACCCCAAAAATTCGAAATTGAGTTTTCAACAGATCTTCACGTTTTAGAGTCCCCTGAACCAAAAAAACATATTTTTTTTCATTGGTCTGTCTGTGTGTGTGTCTGTCTGTCTGTCTGTCTGTCTGTCTGTGAACAGAATATCTCAAAAACGAAAAGAGATATGGCGTTGAAACTTCATATATAAGTTTTGTGTACTATGTAGATGAGACAGCAAGCTTTTTAAGAAAATCGCATAACCGGAAGTAGGTGTTTACTCTTGTGATTTTTCAGTTTTTTTCGATTTTTTCAAAAACGGCTCTAACGATTTTTTTTAAACTTTACATTTTTATTAAATTTTTAATGTGTATTGATGTGACATAGGTGATTTTCTAGTTGAATACTTCTAAAGTGGGTTTCTTTTGTTTTTTTTCCTATTTTTTTTATTAACTCCTATTTTAAATAAAACACCCAGTATATTATTACATTTTCGAATTCACCTTAAAATTCTAGATAAAATTTGTCTCTTCAACTAACGCTCTATTTTGTACCGTTTTTGTAGAATTTGTAATTTATGAAAATTTTTGACAAATGCTTAGAAATTAAAAATTAAATATTTGACTAATTATAACATCACTGTAAAAGGAAGTTGTGTGAGTGTATCACACCAGATTTTTTGTACTGTGTACAGTCAATGGCGTCGTGCCTGGGAATTAATAATTATTTCTATTCTAAGGTTCTATTTAAAGGACGCACGGGCACAGGAAGAGCTTTGTAGCGCATGTAGGAATAGCGCATTCGCATGCCATATTCACAAAACGCTGGTATTGCATACGCCTGTCCTTCAAATTCGATCACCGGTAATATATTTTTTGTTGAAAATGTATGTAATTTATTAGAAACGTGAAGATATTTTTACCCCTAGCTTAAGTATTTAGTGTTACACTGTCCACTTACGGGGGAAGTTCTGGGTAAAGCCCTTTACAAATTTTTATTGGTTTTAAAATTGAACATTCTGTTCTATCTGAATTTTAATTTTGAAATAAAAGTTGCGGGTTACGTCGTGAGTGGAGGGTCATTCCGTGAACGTGAGTAAAAGTGGGCGTGAGCGTGCGTAAACGTGAGTGTTTAACGCCAGCGTAAAACGTGCGTGATGTGAGTGACTACTCACTCATACGCCCATATCTGCTAGATGGTATATTGTCATTGTTTATAAGGGAAGCCAAACAAAAAGCTGTTTGTGAAGATTGGCTCGCCAAAGTTGATTAATTTTGTGTATTAAAAGCGTCCCTACAAAGTGTTAAACCAGGTAGGAGTTCCACATTTCGACCTCTATTTGAAACAGAAGGGGGCTCCGAAAGGCCTACAACAGTGTGGTTTAGCTGGGGAATTCATCGTTCGAGGTACAGAGACAAGCAGCAGCAGCAAGGGGCCTTCCAGAAAGAAATTATCGCCGTGCCGTCCCTTGAAGTGAAGAAAATCTGAAACCAGTTCGGCCAGCATCCAAAACAAGAGACGGTTGGCGTCCTCCTATGACGTAATACAAGTTAGCCCAGACTACTTGATTCATTAAATTACATTGCTATTTATTACCTGAGGTAAAGTTGTTAATTTTTGGTAGATTTGCGATCATTTACGCTGAATTTTTGGAGTCTTCAACAACTCTGTTTACAATTCATTTTAGAGATTAACTGCCACTCGTTAGAAAGGGGTCATTTGCTATACAAGAGTAAAAATTCATACCCTAGAAAAAATGTCATACTGCGTGCTACAACCTAACCCTGGGATTTGAGCTCAAATGCTAGCTGGAGCATTAATTTTGAATTGGTTGCCAATGAATCAAATATAAAAAAGACAAAATACCATTTTTTTTATTGCAATTAATAATACATAGCATAATTTTAATAAGCCTTGAGACAGCACAATAATTCATATTTAAACTACTAATTTGTGTGATTATTACACGCAACTGTCACATGACTGATATTATTCAATGAGAACTATGCATTTTTTGAAAATCGGGCAATCCTGAACTGATTACCTGATAAGCGCCTTAGGGATGCTTATCAAGCGATAAGCTCCCTAGTGCTAATTATCGACCCCGTAGATGGTGTCATAATTCGAAATAAAAATACAAGAAAAACGCAATTTGAGTTTTTTGGCATTATTAGATCTATTTTAAATCATAATTCGTATGTAACAAGAGCTGGTTTATGTAGCATATTGCTTGTTTGTTACCTTGAAAATTACAAAAATTAGGGTAGTAGATTTTAATACTTTGTAACAAAAATAGAGAAGCCACCCTGCGATTGGTTACTAATAATAATGGTAGTACAATCGCAGATCAACCCCCCTATTCCGTTATACACCGCGGAAGCTCTGAAAAACTGTTTCTTACTCACCGCGATGGCCGACTAGCTCAAATATCGGCGGCCTTAGATCGTAGGTTCAAATCATCAGCTATGTACCCTGGAATGTCTTCAAAAAAAGAAAGGAAAATGGAAATGGGCGCCAGAAATCAAAAGATTTCAAGTAAATTACAAAATAATTACAACCAGCTAAAGTTTATTTAATAAATAATAAATGGCTGTCATGTAAGATCATTGATAAATTATTATTGTCATGATTTCAATATATTTAAATATAACGTTTCCAATATGTATGAAAAATGCAGCACGCATATAATAAAAATTGAACCTCTTTTAGGGTCCTTAATTTACATGTGATCACAATTTAATGAAGGATTAAGCTTATTCCAATCATGTGTTTTAGCCGTTATCTCGGTGTTGACACAAAGTAGCGTGAAAGCACTTTTTTACAAAAGCATGTAATTAATAGACGTAAAAATGATCATATGAAAATGGATTAAAAGTTACCAATTGCAAACAAATAATGCATTTGAATTACACTGTTAATGATACAGTACATTTAATTAATGCTTTGAGCACGTGATAACAATTTAAAGTTCAAAGGCTGCAAACAAATCAAGCCCTTGGAATTACATTGTAGATAACAAAGTGCATTTAAACATTGCCATGAACAGGCGATAATAATTTCAAGTAATAATGGTTATTAAAAATTCGCAAATCGTTGCAGGCTGCCGAAGTAATTTGCCCGAACCCAAAACTCGTTGACGGTCGGTGTAATTAATAATCTTGGAAACTAACCTTATCGGTAGAAAAAACTGTGGCAGGCAGGGATCGAAACAGCTTAAAGCGGGCTAAACGACATCCTACGTTCAGCGTCTAGTGTTATCATAGGGGTCGAGAAGATATTTCGGAGCGTTCCCAATATTAAGCAGCAGGTCCACAACGTTTTTGTTCGAATGTTAATTAGAATTTCCAAGAAAAGAGCTAATAACAAAACGTAGTTACTATGGGGATAATAAGACAGAAAAGCGCAATCGTACCTGATAATAATCAGCCCTTAGAAAACACATGGTTGAGCGCACGTAATTTGGCTTAATTAAAAACAAGGCTTAGCCGCGCCGGTATCGGCGGGCTCAAGCGAAGACAGCAAAATACCCGGACGAAGAATTTCGTGCCCGAAAGAAGGCTCGGACTCTGATAAGAGATAGCGCGGGGTCGAGAGGGCATTGCGCAAACGATAAGAACTTGATGCAGGTACAAAATGCGTTGGTTTGGAAAATTTACGAATTCGAAATGCAAAAGGAATTATAATTTAACTAAAAATATACAGGTTAAGCCTGAAATAATTGGATAAATGGCGAAACAATTAGGCAAAGCCAAAAAATTGTTTCAACTTAATTTTCGATAACGTTTTGAATGACAATTCTTTTGATATCTATGATTTCTAACTTTTACAATTTTTCTTTAAAAATGCGTATTGCCACTAAAAATTAAAGAGTATCATTTTCAATTACTTATTTAATGTAGAATCAAATTCCGATGTCGGAAGGTTAAAAAAGTTTGAGATTAAATAAATATTACATGAAAATCGCCCCCATCTCTCATTCTAAATGCCTCTACTTTAATAATTGTTGTTATATAGTGTGGAATTGTAGATCTCATTAATAGTAAACTGTATGCCAAATTCCATTACTTTAATAGAAACGGATTCTGAAATATTAATTAAAAAGCAAAATGTAGTCACCCCCGTCCAGGGGTTTGTACTCCCTCGGAAAGCACTGTTTGACAATTGTCGGTATAATTTCTCTACACCCTGTATACGATCATGTAAAGTTCATCTTCTTATTTTCATTCGCTTTCAATTATACGAACAACACACGCTTTGAACCAAACAGGAGAAGCCGTAGAATCAGCGCAGCATACTGGGAGTGGATGACCGTGCTGGGCCAGGTAAATTGGTACGGGTAACCCAAGATTTTCGTCAGTAAATTACTTGGAAATTTTACACGAGGTAATGTCACCTACAGTAAGAGCAGTGTATCCCGACCAATTGTTTTTGTACAAGACAACTAGCCTATTCACACCCCCAAAATCGTAGAACAATGGTTTACGGAACATGATGTGGTCTAAAAAAATACACTGGCCTGCACGTTTCCGTAGCCTTCAGAGCCCAAGGCAACCCAAAATACCGCACTCTGGATGAGGGATTATCGCATTATATACGAAATTACCGTAAAACTAGCAATGTTTATATTTTACTATGTATGTATATAGTCATATTTTGTTATTATGAAAAGAATTATTAAGTTTTTCTTGAATTTATATCCCGCTAAATCCACCCATTAGATTTTTGGGTTCTGTTAATTTAACGTAACTCTTAGTAACTGTTGATTGAAATCGTGCAGAAATAACTCCATTATTTGAAAAAATAATATAAAAAAACTCTTTCAAGTAGTGCAGTTAGAACAAAATGTGTCACTGAGCAGGTTTTCTGCGCAGGTGCCTGCGCAGGATTCTGCGCAAGTGTGCGCGGGGTTTTTGGGCAGGTTTTTGACGGAAAATTAAAATTGTGCGCACCATTTTGGCGGAAAATTCAAATTCTACGCATCATTTTGGAGGTAAATTTCAATTTCGGCCAGGTTTTTGGCGGGAAATTCAAATTCTGCGCACAATTTTGGCGGTAAATTTAAATTCTGGGCAAGTTTTTGGTGGAATATTCAAATTCTGCGTAGGTTTTTGGCGGTAAATTTAAATTCTGCGCATCATTTTTGCAGAAAAATTTAAATTCTACGCATCATTTTGGCGATAAATTTAAATTCTTGGCAGGTTTTTGGCCGGAAATTCAGCGCAGGTGTTAATAGAGGCTATATTTGCGCGTCCCCAGATGTCAGACCTGCCCAAACTTGTTTAAACAGATGTGAACGTCTGACCGGATATTATTGTCTGGGCATTTGCTGAATGCAGCCAAAAATAATTGTAATAAGTCATTGTTTAAGAAATGTGCTAAAAATAAACCGGATGTTATTGTCTAGGGGTTGAAACCTGCCCAGACTTGTTTAAACGGATGTGATTGTTTGAAAATGTGCAAAGTTGGTAAAAATAATTAAACAATAAAATCATTGTTTGAAAATGTGCACGACTGCTAAAAATAATTGAATGGAGTCTTTGTCTGGAAATTTTTGCTGAATGTAGTTAATGACCTCAATTATCATATAGGTAAAAAAGCGACGCACCGCTGCTATTCGACTACCCCGTTTCAACTACCATCTCAAGGTCACCCTTATAGCCTTGAAGGCTAAACTAACAAGTAAGAAGACTGATAGACAGGCGGACAGGTAAACAGACAGTTGGACTGGTAGATAGGCAAACAGACGAACAGACAGACAATTAGACAGGTAGACAGGTAAACAGGTGGACTGGTAGACAGATATACAGGTAGACAGATAGACAGACAGGCAGACAGACAGGTAGATAGACCAGTTCCCATGTAGCCTTCCAAGTTTCTGCTTGCCACGTCTACTTACTTTTTCCTTACAAAGTAGATTAAAATTGGTATGGAGGGGGGTGACTTATTATTGTTAGGTATATAATTAAAATTTTCCCAATTTAAATTTAGTATTGTGATGTAGTTGAAACTGTGAACATGGGCTCCTGTAAAGTATATATTACCTAGCTCTTGGAAAATAGAATTAAGCCAACTAACGAGAGATTCGGACTCTGGTTATTAGTAGAAAATCTCGACAACAACAACCTAATTACAGAAGTTGAAAATATAAATTATACAGAAGACGAACAACACCTTACGAATAGCAATTTAGATTTACTTATGCCGATTACACAACACAATATAGTGTTGGCTAAAATTATTGACCTTGTAGATTGCGAAGGAAAAGTGGTCTTATTGTTAAAAAGGAGATATGCAGTGCTTGTAATAGTCACTTACGAGGGAAATTCTCTAAATTTATTTCTGCTAGACATGGAGTAAAAGCAAAATTACCTTATCTTCTACAAAGTAAGAACAGGATGACAAGAGGAATTATACAAGTTATTGGAAATGAATGTCTGGAAAATATTAACACAAAATATAAAAATCCAGTAATAATTCCGTACAAAGTAGAACTAGCCGACGTTAATGTGCAGACCCTGTTAGAGGAAATGCCAGAAATTTGAAACAGATCCAAATAGATTATTACTACCTTTTGGATTTGGATACAACGCAAGATTTTGCAGGAATATTTAACCCTACAGAAATGGGCCACTATTTGACTACTAACCATAACTTTTGTCACCAAGGAGCATCCAAGGAAAACTATAATGTGATTGTAGACTACGATAAAACAGTTAGAATTGATTGTTTAAGATGGTTAAATCCGAATGCTAGAGTTAAAATATACAACAAATTTGTTTGTCAAATAACAAGTCCAGGAGTTAACAAACAGATTGGTAACCATATTATCGACTTCATCAATTTCCCGGATACCCGTTTAAAGGAAACATTTTCGTCTATTTCCGCTAAGGAACATCAAATCACATGATTGGAGGCAACAATATATAATTATACTATGGAGATTATTATAATGCCCACAATGTATTTGATCCTTTAAAAGATTGTTTAAATTTATTGGAAACCAGTAAAATGTACTGCTCCAATATATTCTGTCTCAATTGCTAAAATGTGGACTAAATTGACTAATACTCTACAGAATAGTTGTTGTGTTGTATTTAATAATGTCTTACAATATGTTTATTGGGAAAATAGAAACACAAGAAAGTTGACTGGATTACAAATTAAATTGCCCGATAATCTAGAAACCCGAAATAAGATGATAAATTATGCACTTTCTGCTTTTAGTTTTAATTAATCTGCCAATTAATTATGTAGAAATTGTAGAAAATGATGTAAATACAAGCGACATAAATATTAGGCAAAAATGTTATATTAAAGCTGGAGAAACAATGTAAAACAAACCACAAATTACGTTATGTAAATCGCTTTATTGCTTCTCAAAATATTTCCCTTTACAATCTCTACACTTTTTCATCCGATGAAACCAATCTGCAAAACACGTTTTGCACTTTGAGCGAGGTACCTTCAAAACAAGGGATATAAATGCTTCAACGGCCTCTTCAGGCGATGAAAAACGCTCGCTGCGCATTTTATTTTTGATGTACCCGAATAAGAAGAAGTCATTGGGAGCTAAATCAGGCACCTATGGGCAATGAGTCATTAATTGGATGTAGTTACTGGTCAAAAACTCAACAGTTTGTCGTGCTGTGTGAGAGCTTGCATTGTCATAATGAACAATGATTTGCCGGTTTACGTTGTTTCTTCTAATTTCAGCGGTAACTTCCGGCAAACAAATTGAAGTATACCAGTCAGCATTAACTGTCCTGCGATCCTCCAATGCAACAGTTGCAACATGACCGAAGAAACAAGCAATCATTCTTTTCGAAACGCTTCTTGAACGCACCACTTTTGTTGGTTTAGGTTCACTTTGAAACACCCATACAGTCGATTGCTGTTTAGTTTCAGGCTCAAATAAATATATCCAAGATTCGTCACCGGTTGCGATGTTACATACAGAATTTGAATGACCACCTTCGAATTTTTTAGCATTTCCTTGCACCACTTGACACGTGCCTGTTTTGTTCTTCTTTCAAATTGTGAGGGATCCAACGACTACAAAGCTTCCGGACATGGAAATGATAGTGCAAAATCGTATGTATTTGTTTCGCCGCAATGCCTAAGGATGTCTCTATCTCACTATATGTCACATGCCGATCTGATAAAATCATTTCACGCACAGCATCAATATTTTTCGCGACAACAGAGGTGCATGGACGACCTTCGCGAAGATCGTCATCAAACGTTGGTCTTCCATGGTTGAATTCTGAGAGCCATTTGTAAACCGTAGTTTTGGATGGTGCTTCATCCCCAAATAACAAACTAAGTTTTTCCACACATTGCTGCGATGTTAAACCGTATCGAAAATCATAAAACATCATCACTCGAAAATCACGATTTGAAATTTCCATTTTTCACACAATTATTGCTCTATTAAATTCTGTTGAAACGAAACTGCTCAGTTTGAAATCGAACTGTCAACTAAATTATACAGTAAAAACGTAAAATTTTACGAATATGACAATTGCATAACGCTGGCAATGCAAGGAATACTCGATTACTGTATTCGTCTCAAGCATCCGGACACAAATCATATAAATGAAATTGGTAGTATAACAGAATAGTTAAAAGAGGCAGAAATCATTGAGTAAAGCCAGATCGAGGGATAAGTTCGGTCGCCAAATTCAGCGCAGAAATCTGTACTTTTACGATGACTATGAATATTTCAATCTCCAGCATAAACGATTAGCCAATCTTTGTTAAGTCATTTTGCGGTTGTAGATGCTTAATTGCATTTCACGCCTTTAGGGCAATTTGTTGCTAGGTTAAAACCATTTTCAATCTTTGCGCACAAGTACAATCTCATCTTCCGCACATTTGATTCAGGTCGTTTTGGTATTTTAAATAGCCACCTAGGCTTTAGGGCAGCGTGCCCGTATGCTAAACCCTTTTAGTTCTTTATTTGGCTCCATCGCCTAATTCCAGAATCATGATTTCGCAGATATTTGGCCCCAAACGCAGTATTTCGCGTCGGTTGCAGCTCCCCTCTGATGGCGTTTTTCCGAATTCCGAATCTTCTAGAAAGCACGCCGTGGTGGCGTGATACCATCGTGGCCGGCATTAATTTGTTTCATTTTATCGCCTTGCGATTGGCCGCCGAGGTTTAGTCACGTGGGGACGCGACCAAGGTGACCTGTGCCAGCGCTTCCCTTTGGGCATTCAGCCGAGAGCCGTCGAACGAACAAGTGGTCAGATAGTGTGTGAGTTCGTGCGACGCTCCCGCCCTTGGCGGGGGCGTCAGCCTTTTTCCCGTCGAAGTGCTGCTTCAGCACGTATGTGACATACGGTTCCGCCCTAAGTGGCAGTTGTCCGCAGCCCGTTGCAAAGAACGCTCGTGTGGTGGTTGTGAGTCGGAGTTTTTCGAATTGTCTTCGGCGTAGCGTGGGTGTTTGGAGCCCAGTTCCTGCTTCCAACGAAAGTGGCCCATTTTTCGTCGTCCCGTTGTACGCGTCCTGGACGCGTCTCACTTCGCCATTAAGGCGGTTGTGCACTTATCCCTATAGCCGTTGTAACATCGAAGGTACCTGCCACCTACGACTGCAGCCTGTCGCAACTCAACTGTACCAGGCTCCCTCGCCGCCTACGCATTAAGGTATGTGTCTTTAACCTGATTACGGCTGTGAACGCGAGTGCTAATTTAATCTTCGCTGTCCGCTGCATAAGGCGTCGCGCCAGCATATTGGTGCTTTCCTTCAGAATTGCAGACTGTCCATATCGCGAGTGCTAATTTAAACTTCGCTGTCCGCTGCATAAGGCGTCGCGCCAGCATATTGGTGCATTCCTTCAGAATTGCAGACTGTCCATATCGCGAGTGCTAATTCAAGCTTCGCTGTCCGCTGCATAAGGCGTCGCGCCAGCATATTGGTGCATTCCTTCAGAATTGCAGACTGTCCATATAGCGAGTGCTAATTTAATCTTCGCTGTCCGCTGCATAAGGCGTCGCGCCAGCATATTGGTGCATTCCTTCAGAATTGCAGACTGTCCATATCGCGAGTGCTAATTTAATCTTCGCTGTCCGCTGCATAAGGCGTCGCGCCAGCATATTTGTACTCATTACTACTCATTACTGCTCATTACTGCTCATTAATGTTCATTACTGTTCGCTACTGTTCAACCTCTGTCGCTAAGTTTAGAGCGCGCGTGCCAGCTGGTGCCCTTAATTATAGTCTAAGTATAGATATAGGGCGACGCACTCTGCCGCCCCATTGTAACCCGAAGTTCAATACATGATTGGTTAGTTAAGGGAACTATTGTTTTGTTTCGACTTGTGCATGTTCTGTTACAGATAGACGCCCCCTTCATTGTACTGATTATTGTACGACGGAACGAGGGAGCTTTGAGCGTGCAGGTGGGTGAGACAGCTGCGTAGTCGCGGTCGGATTGACACCTAATTACAATCCTTGCATAAGGCAATCCCGAAATTGTTATTTGACCTTGCAACTCTTGAGTAATCCTATTGGCGGAGTATTTTGCATGCTTCGCTCCCGTCTAACCGTCCAGGCCCGGTTAGCCGGGTTAAGACAGGCTTGGTGGCGCCCTCATGATTTCGACATACCCTGTATATATTATGCCACCACACGCTTGCCCAGAACGTATCGTGTGACTCACGCCCGACTCCCTGAGCGTCCCAGCCGTGGCCTCTTAGCCTATTTCGAACCGATTTCAGGGCAAGTGTGCCAGTTTTTCAGGACTGATTCCGTGGTGCGATGCTCACCTTGGGTGGGTGTCGTAAAGTTCTTTTAATACCGTAACATCTTGCACAACCTCTATTTGGATAGGATGCTGTCAACAAGGCGTTCCTTAACAAAGAACTTAATAAGATTATTTGGTCAACTTTACTTTTCTCTAAAACTAACTAAACTCCAGCCTAAACCTTCAGTTAGTAAAACTGCCCCAGGTAGAGATGTTCAAAATGACCCGGAAGCAAATAAACAGCTCGATTAAGGCTCAAATACTAGATGAGTTGCAGGCTTATTCACGAATAAATTTTCGAAGATGTCGTGTAATAGTAAAAGAATTGGATGATCTTCATCAAGCCCATTTAGTAGAAATAATACCATACTCTAAAGTAAATAAAGGTTATCAATATATTTTAGTAATTATAGATGTATTTTCAAAATATGTTTGGCTAGAGCCTGTAGAAACAAAACCTCTAAGTAAGTTGCTAGTGCAACGCGTAATAAAACGAAAACCTAACAAGGTATTAGTAAAATGGCTTGGATTTTCAAATCAGCACAATAGCTGGATTGATCCTAAAAATATTGTCTACATTACCACATGCTGTGGTGATTCACCACTTAATTTTCATCGGTGCTATATAAACCTGGTGTGTTGTAGCATTTCTATCATTCTCTTGTACGCGCTTTCCAAAACATGGCAGATTTCAATCAGAAACTTTGCAACTTAAATGAAGTTAAAGAGTGGGAAAATGTACGAGATTTGAAGGTTGACGAAAAATACCTAATAATAAATGCGTATCGGTGTTCGACTACATACGGCAATAAAGTGGCAGTAGAATTGAACAACCGGCACGCTACGATTGCCTAACAGATGCAGACCTACAACAATTAGGAGGACGTCGCTACTA
The DNA here is from genome assembly GCA_940337035.1 of Agriotes lineatus. Lineage (NCBI taxonomy): Eukaryota > Metazoa > Arthropoda > Insecta > Coleoptera > Elateridae > Agriotes > Agriotes lineatus. The sequence goes on from OW679194.1 coordinate 248,652,019, forward strand.
TATCATCTCGGGTGGCAAGTGTGGAAGCAGCACGCAACTTTTCTTCGAGGAGATCGTGACACCCCAGACAGAGATGACAACAACATCTTTAGCGCATATATTGACTGATGCATAATATATTTCTAATAATTTTATACATGTACGTTTTAGACAAATAAATACAAGTATATTTACAATTGTCGTTTTATTACACCGTTGTGCTTATAAAAATGTAACAGGAACATGTCAGGTTGACCTGTGGTCTATTTATTCATCGTTGCACATTCTCAGACACTGATAATGGAGGCCATTGATCCCCTGATGTTCTGTAGTAATAATTTTGAAAGCGCTAAATTAAAATCTGTTTCAGTATTAATTTCCAACTTCCCTCTTCTTACTTCGTTAATAGTATGTCTGTCTGCCTGCCTGCCTGCCTGCCTGTCTGCCTGCCTGCCTGCCTGTCTACCTGTCTAGCTATCTAACTGTCTACCTGTCTAGCTGTCTACCTGTCTACCTGTCTACCTGTCTAGCTGTCTAGCTGTCTACCTGTCTGTCTGTCTAAGCAGTGCTTTCGAACCTATATTAAAACAATTGGATCTAAAATTTCGGTCTTACGTAAAAGAAGACAATATGCAATTGCTAACAGCGGTATAGAAATATCCAAAATTTTTAACTCAGTTTACACTCCGAACTGTAACCTGTAAATTTCTACAGCATAATAATATTTCTTTAGGAACTTGCTTATTGCTAAAGTGAGGAATGCTGTCCTGTACAGTGTACATAGATCCAACAGCAAAGCGGAATAAATAACTATCGCCAAATTTCGAAACTTTGTGTATTTAATAAAGTACAGGAAAAAACATGTAATATTTACATCCGGTTCTTACAAACAGTGTCGTGGATTTCCCAATGTCTGTAAATTTTCAATCAATTTTAAGCAAATTTCTTACCACACATTTATTTTTAGCAACCTTGTACATTCCCAAATTTTCCCGTCAAAAACCTGATCATAATTTATATTTACCGTCAAAACCTGAGTAGAATTTGAATTTCCCACCACAACCCTGATCATAATTTGCCGCCAAACCTGGGCAGAATTTGAATTTCCCGCCAAAACTGTGCATAAACCATCGCGCAGACCCCCGCGCAGACCTGTGTCCACGCAGACCTGTGCAGAAACCCCAGACAACAATCACATTCGGTTTATTTTTACCAACCTTGCACACTCCCAGACGTTCACATCCGCAGGTCTGGACAGGTATTTTCTATAGTCTGCAAATTCTGCGCCTCCTTCTAATTTTAGCTTTATTTACACAATTTCTAATGTGATTGTTTAGTTACAAAATGTTTTTAAACAAGTTTGAGATTTTCTCTTATACATCTGATTTTTAACCAATCTAGATAAGTTTTTATCCAGCAAAATGAAACTGTCCCTCACCATTGGGCATCATGTATAGCATCCTTATTAATTAGAGTATTTTTTTACTAATATATTGCAGTGATCTACTAGCTTCTACTCGGCTTTATTTAATTTAATTCTTATCCTCTGGGTTTTATTTTAACATTTTTAATTTTAATCTTACCTTTTGCGTACAGTCTTTAGCATTGTAATAACCTTAGTTATTCGACTCTAATCGACTATTAAAATCAGATTAAGACATAAACCATGAATACCGGATATAGGGCAATTGTATTTATTAAGTAATTAATAACTGCCTTTATCATACGTTTGACAACTGTGTTAATAATATTTGATAAATACTTAATTTTAGTTAATTCAATTTTAGATTAATATTACTATCTGTTTATATCTTCTATAGTCTTCTATTCGTCAGATATCTCTGCTACAACTATGCTCGTTGCAACAAAAGACTGTACTATTTACGAATGATTTACAAATATCGTTGTAAGAAATCGAAATCCCAATAATAAAACTAAACCACCACTCCTTTCAGGGACAATATTTTAAGCTGCTTTTTATTTTTGTAGTTATTGAATGCTTAATATAAAATGTAGTTAAAACATATAGTGCTGTAGCGCCGGATTTCGTAAATATACTACCATAACATTCTTAAAGCCAAGGTGCTAACACACAAGAACAAAGAAGGTGTTTGTTTTTGCGAGATTGGTATGCGGAAGTTGCAGACGTTTCAAGATAACTGAAAAATGTCGGGTGGTTAATATGATCCCTCACGGTTCTTTTATTGCTCTGTTTTGTATTATAAAATTCTGCTGTTTAAGACTCTACCGTACGTATGTGTTTTAGCTTCCTACCATTTTTAGTGCTGGAATTATATATGTGTATAAGATTGGCTAAAACTACATCAAACTTTTAACCTGCTAACTGAAGAGTATCTTTTACTAATATATATTGCTGTTCGATATTTGACAAGGCCCGGTTTGGCAGCTGCATTACAAGTTTTCTGCCTGTCTGTCTGTCTGTCAGCAGTGCTTTCAAACCTGTATTAAAAAAATCGAATCTAAAATTTGGGGTCTTACGTAAAAGAAAACAATATGCAATTAAATGGTACTGTTGCTAATAGCTGTATAGAAATATCCTAAATTTTTTAATCAGTTTACACTTCGAACTGTAACCTGTAAATATCTACAGCATAATAATATTTCTTTAGAAACTTGCTTATTGCTAAAGTGAGAGATGCTGTCTTCTGTAAATAAATTCAACAGCAAAAAGCGAAATAAATACCTATCCGCTCAATTTCGAAACTGTGTATTTAATAAAGTACGGAAAAAACACGTAATATTTACATTCAGTGCTTACAAACAATGTTGAGGATTTCTCTCAATGTATCTAAGACTCCAACACTTTTGTATTATGTTAAATACTGTTTATTAACTGACTGTTAATAACTATCAAAATATGCGAGAGACTATCAACTACCAGATCCCAGTTACTCGTGTGTCTCACTCAGAGCCTCAAACAAGTTTTAATTTCCAAACAAAGGCTCCATTCAATTTAGCGGTTGTGCTGATTTTTTTTCTCAAACAATGGCTTTCATTGTTCAATTTTTACCAGCTTTGCAAATTTTAATCTCTAGACAATAACATCCTGTTTATCTGATAATGGAGGTCAGCAAAAATTCCTCCAGACAACAATGGCTTCATTGTCCAATTATTTTTTGCAATCGTGCAGATTTATCAAACAATGGTAGTCATTATTCAATTGGTAGAGACCCTGCATCTGCAAGTCTTGACAAGTTTGCATTCCCAGACGATGAGTTACATCCTGTTGAGCCTGGAAAAATTTTGATAAGCGTAGAAATCTCGTAAAATTTCAAATTAGACATTTAGCCTCAAAATGCATCGTGGGAATCTTTCAAAATTAGACTTTTAACCCCAAAATTCATCGTGGGAACCGGAAGTGGCACGCGACCTAGGTGAGGCCAATGACCTTGACCTCGGCTAGGCCCATGACCTTGAAAAACCTTCAAGGTCAAATGTAACCCAGAACCCGCCTAACTACACTACTGAAGACCTAACAAATATATGATATCACCAATGCCTGGTAATTGGATGGCAACGTTTTTAAGATTCAATGAGCTGCTGAGTTATCTGCTATTCCACGTTTCACATGAAGCTGTGTTTATATTTTTTCTCCATGCCCATCTAGTAAGTTACACTTACTTTGACATATCCATTGCAGGTAAGCTGATTTTACTGTTTGTTTACTGGTTGTCATGACATTAGGGAAGTAAGTACCTACTCCCCAAGGGAAGTAAGTGAATTGCGTCTTATTACAGTAATTTTAGTTCTATAAGTGTTCTGAACGGGTTTGAACTTAACTGATCCTAATCTATTTGAAATTTAAAAACGTGTTAAGAGAGGGGCGGAGCCCCAAGGGCCCCCTTGGAGATGGGCGAAGCCCCGGGGGCCCCTTTGGAAAGGGGCGATGTCCCGAGGGCCCCCTTGAAAAGGGACGGAGCCCCGAGGCCTCCTTGGAGGGGGGCGGAGCCCCGGGGGCCCCTTTGGGGAGAAGCGGAGCGCCGAAGGCCCCCTTGGAGAGGGCGGTGCCTTAAGGGCCCCCTTGGCGAGGGGTAGAGCCCCGAAGCCCCCTCGAAGAGGGGCGGAGCCCCAAGGGCCCCCTTGGAAAGGGACGAAGCCCCGAGGCCTCCTTAGAGGGGGGCGGATCCCCGGGGGCCCCTTTGGGGAGAAGCGGAGCGCCGAAGGCCCCCTTGGAGAGGGCGGTGCCCTAAGGGCCCCCTTGGCGAGGGGTGGAGCCCCGAGGCCCCCTCGGAGAGGGGCGGAGCCCCGATGGCCCCCTTGGAGAAGAACGGAGTTCCGATGGCCTCCTTGTAGAAAGGCGGAGCCCCCAGGGCCCCTTTGGAGAGGAGAGGAGCACCGAGGGACCCCTTCGAGAGAGGCGGAGCCCTAGGGCAGAGCTTAGAGAGGGGCGAAACCCCGAGGGCCCCCTTTTTTGGTCAGGCGGCGGCAGGGGAAGGCAGGTGCGGGTTGTGTAACAGAGCAGAATGGCCCAACGTAATGGGCCTAAAGATGGTGGTAAATTGAATAGGATATTTTATTCAAATTTTTGTTGGGCATGGAGAAAAATGTTATAAGCATGCTTGGGAAGTAACTATCTATAACCAGTCTCGAACTTTGCCAGCTCTCGCTCGCTCGTGCTGGCAAACTCGTTCTCGACTGGTAAAAGCTACTTACTTCCCTTGATGCTTAAATAACTATTAGCATGCTGCTTGCTGTAATTAAGTTACAGGTATAAGTATCTTTAATTTAATTTCTTATTGCAATTGCACATTAAATTAGTTGCCTAATTATTTCTCATATTTCTGTTTTATTAAATAAAGAATCTATGGATCATGAATGATATCGCTTCTAATTTTCAGTGTGCGCACTTGAATGCAAGGTGGCAAGTTTTTTTAATATTCACCATGTAACTGATACAAACTACGACTCACTGACTGTAAGTGAAACCTTAATATATCTTCAGATGTGGTGGCAATAGATGGCTACTGCTTTTTGCGTCGTGATCATACAACGAGCGCAGATGGAGTTGGCATATACGTTAAATTATGATTCAAGCATCATGTTATACAAACTGATAATGTTATCGAACAGTTATAGAT